>RQTK01000857.1:0-19228 GCA_003991915.1 Elysia chlorotica
CTCTCTCTCTCTCTCTCTCTCCCTCGCCACTTGCTTTCATTATTCATTCACCGCTCTCCTCATCACGCCACTCATCACCTATAGTAAAATATGGCATTTTCGCATAACGTTTCCTACCCCATCTGGACGCCTATACCAAAACCCGAACCCTACCATTTGCATAGCAGGTGAAATTATGCTAACGAAGTCCGTCCCCGACTGCGTGAATCCATAAGGCTTCCAATACATGTAGACCCTTGTGATGAGTGAAACCCTCTTGGAATCGTTCCCTTAGAATTAACGTAAGAAAGGACACTTCTCCAAATCTGGTCTTGTTCAGATTTATTTATGGGTTGTTCACAACACTTCCGTGGAATACACTTACATGTCAACATCTGATTGTGACATTTGAGACTCTCCAAACCCTGTGTCGAAGATATTTCTTGAAACTCATAGCTTTTGAACGCTATAGTACTGCGCTATTGTATACTCCCATATGCCAAGCGTTGGTTTGGTACATGAAGTAAGATACACTGTACTCATACCAGACATATGTTGGAGCTTCAACTCTCATTACTCCGCGCTTGTTTTTTATACGTTGCGGCAGAAAAGTCGTAGAAAGTAACATCCTTGCATGTACAACTGATTTCATCTGACATAAACTATTTTGCATACCCCATCCATCTGACATAAACTATTTTGCATACCCCAGTGCTTTATAATACTAACAGTATAAGACAGGGTGGAAAGAAGTAAATCAAATTAAACAAAAGACCTTAGGAGATTTTTGTGCCACATTAGTTCAAATTTTATAACATAAAAAAAAACCCACTTAGATCGTGAGAGTCGATCAAGGAGCAGTAGCGATCGGAATAGATTTGTCATCTACGACATCTGCAAGAGCTCCATCGTCACTTGGAGTACTTTGATCGATATTATTGGCACCGACTCACCCACAATGATCCAGAGATACCAAGACAGTCCTCTGATGGTCTGCTCACCTAGGAGGATTCTGGAGCCAGGTAAATCTTTTATTTCAGTTTCTGTACGTCTCTCCCTCCTTCTTTGTCTGTCTGTCTGTCTGTCTGTCTGTCTGTCTGTCTGTCTGTCTGTCTGTCTGTCTGTCTGTCTGTCTGTCTGTCTGTCTGTCTCTCTCTCTCTCTGTCTGTCTGTCTGTCTCTCTCTCTCTCTCTCTCTCTCTCTCTCTCTCTCTCTCTCATATTCCTCATTAAGTACAAGTACTTCCAACTGAATGGTTGCGAAGTTGATTTTCCTCATACATCAGCGTAAACTGTTATTTTTTTTTTAATCCTGTCATTCATTTTTTCAACTACCCCTCTCTTTTACCATTCCATCTTTTTCTATTTCTCTTTGTCTCTCTCTCTCTCTCTCTCTCTCTCTCTCTCTCTCTCTCTCTCTCTCTCTCTCTCTCTTTCTCTCTCTCTCTCTCTCTCTCTCTCTCTCTCTCTCTCTCTCTCTTTCTCTCTCTATCTCTATTTCTCTGCACCCCCCTTTTTTTTCCCCCCTTTTCTTTGGAAAAGCACAATAACTTAAGGGTACCCCTATTATGGTCCTGCTCAGCAGCATTGTTCCCTTCACGCATCATTTACGTCTCTTAAGTTCTTTACGCCTCATTGGTGTTCTAACTCACCCCACCACCAACCCTCTCACCTCTTTCTCTTTCTAACCTATTCAATCTGCCTTTAAACGCTCTACCTCCCTCCATTCCACCCAACTTTATTATTACTTTCATCTCTCTCTTTTCCTCTCTTTCATTCATTCGTCCTTTCATACCACTTTCTCTCTCTCATTCATTCGTCATTTCATACAACTCTCTCTCTCTCTCTCTCTCTCTCTCTCTCTCTCTCTGTCTCTCTGCCACTGTATGTATGTCTCCCTCCTCGCCTTTTTCATATCTCTCCTTAAGTATATTCTCTCTCTCTGTTTCTGTCTGTCTGCCTGTCTCTCTTTCTCCTCTGTCTGTCTGCCTCTCTTCTGAACATAACATACGATTTACGACCTAACGATGTTACCCCACCCTGCAGGTTTTCGACACAATTATTACCAGGGGGCTCTCCCCCTCCCCCTCAAACCCCATAAATAATTCGTTTATTTTCTCCTCTCTTTAGCCCCCTACTCGGGCGCGGTTTGGTGCGTTCGCTGTTTTTGTCCGTTCGCCATCCAGAAAGGTGTGCAAGCTTACTGAACACACCCCGGTGTACAATTGTCTTGACAAAACCTCTCGGCACCTCCTCCACCTCGCGACCGTTTAGCGCTTGTAAAAATTAGTGAACGCCGTCTATTGTCGTGGGCCTAGTACGCAGCGGAGTGCGGACTTTCCCTATTTCGGAGACCTTCCCAGAACTTAGGGGACGTTTAATATTATAATGCGGCAATGGAGCGAAGTGAATGCGCTCAAATGATGCCGTGTGATAGTAGAAAGAGCTTTTGTGTCGTACCGTTCTCGACGTAATTGCTACACGGGCCGACAATGTGCGGTGTATTTAAGGTATTGTTATCATAATGCTACCTGTCAAGAGGGAGAGCTCTAAAGGTAGTCTTGATTAAGCTGAACCAGAGCGTAGCCCTATGTGGGCTTCCGATATGTCAGTTTAGCGAAGGGCAGTTGATGATGTTGAGTTTTAAAGACGCAGTGGGACATTTTTTTATGGGATTACAATATCCCGTTATAAGATCTTGCGTTAATTTATTTAAAAAAAAAATAATTGAATTTACTTAATTGAAAAGAGAGGCGATGGATGAAAGAAAAACAACAAAACAAAACAAAATTCGATGAACAATGTACAGTTTAAATAAGTGCGTATTAGGTTCTACCATGCGTTTATTAATTTTTTTCCTAAATCACTCCATCCCTTTTTCATTTACTCCTACTCTCTCTCTCTCTCTCTCTCTCTCGCTCGCTCGCTCTCTCTCTCACACACACACCGGATCTCAGATGGACAATTTAGCACCCCTGTTTAAAACCATTTCTTTCTATCTTTACAACATGTATATTTTCTTTCTCTTCACTCTCTTTTGTAGTCCCCTCCTTTCTCTCTCTAACCCTTAACCCCTCACCACCACACAAATAACTTTAACAAATTTAAAAAAAACCTTTACTTCAACATGAAACAACATATTCTATAAAATGTCCTGTCATTTCTATGACTTTGATCTCATAAACAATTCATCTCTATTAAGCCAATATTTATAAGAGTGCTTACAATTAAGATTTGTTCAACATCTTTGGGGAAAAGACAAGTAGAGGCAATAAAAGAAGAAAAGTGTTTAAACCTTTCTTTTTATGTAGAACCGAGATACAAACAATAGAAATAGTGGGAGAAGATAATGTCGACACTTAAAGTCATTATTTCTTGCGCCATAGCTTTTTTTTAGACTTCCACTTTTCACGAGTTCAACAATATGAACCAAGTGATATCCTCAGTTGAGACTAAACTTGAAAGTCAGCTATTAAATACCGCCGAATTCTTGGAATTAAAAAAATTATTAAATTGTCATTGACTTAAGTTCTGTTCAAAAAACCAAAGAGAGAATATAGAACTTGTGCTTAATTTAGCTATTAAGCCATTAACACGATAAAACGCGATTGTGGCGAGTGTTGGCATTGCGAGAAGAGATGCTCGATCCAAGGGCCATCAGACCACCGTGAGGTCCCGGCTCAGTGTGAAACTTCTAGGGACGTTCTGAATGGTCAAGAGACAGCGACCACACTGGCCACACTGTCCACTCGACATGTCACAGCAGGACATGTCACCTCTGGTTGTGGTCAGTGGCCGTAGTTAAGTTCCTGGACGGTGCCACCACAGAGACGATGTGTGGATCTAAGTTCAAAAGAAGTAAAATTAACGTGGAGTGTCCAAGGTCGCCCAATGTACAGGGTGTCTTGATTAGCTGAAATTTGCTTAGTAAAGAACAATTAGCGTTCTTAAAGAGGGACTTAGGAGACAGTGTTTGCGAAAAAAAAGAGAATGTTCTAAGGGGGTGGACTTAGGGGAAAGCAATTTTTAAAAAGTATGCTTGTGAACGAAGAGGCGTTGATTTGAGTACTTGGTACATCAACGAAAAGCGGTTTTATTATTTTCCATTGGCATTCGTACCTTTGATGTTCTCCGATGTATTGTAATTAAACTATGGAATTTAACCTAGTTGAATTCCTCTCCTTGCAAAACACATCACAATTTGGTACTTGTATTATTGACGGCAAAATTATTATCTTTGTAAATGTAGTAATCAATCATTCCTTTGAAGTTTCTAATTGTTTCTATTTTAAGTCTAGAGTTATAACCATGCGATAATCGTTCGAAATTAACCCAATTAAGACTGGTGAATCCGCCTAACCCTAACCCATGTACTTCAGTTTTATATAACTATTTCAGATTAAGCTTTTGTAATGTCAGTCCACAGGCGAAGATTTACTATAATTTTAAAAGAAATCACTGCTTCGAGAGTCGTAGAATTCCCCGTCTCATTGAATTCTTTCCTCGAAATGTTTGGTCTGTCTCTCTTTTTCTCCGCCTCTTTTTATTTGCATAACACTATCTCTCTCTCTCTCTCTCTCTCTCTCTCTCTCTCTCTCTTTTTATTTGTCTCTCTTTCTCTCTCTCTCTCTCTCTCTCTCTCTCTCTCTCTCTCTCTCTCTCTCTCTCTCTCTCTTTCTCTCTCTTTTCCTCTCCCACACACACCCACATCCACTCTTTTTTATGAGTATAGCACTGTTCTAGCACTATCAGTGCCAAGTGCACTTAGGTCCCCAACACATCGAGCGCTGGCTGGAAGTGATGACAATAATTATTGCAATAACCAGGAAAAAAAACTTCATTAGTGACTGGTTGCGATGGACGACTGAGGTAGAGGACGGAAGGGCTTTTGCACAATTTCTTTAAGGTTAATTCTTATTTCTTCTCAAGTCAAGTTTTGACTGGTACATGTACCAACTCCAACTGACTATGTTACAGTGTCGTAGAAGGCTTGGCTAAGTGTTAATGATTTTACGTCCCCCTTAGTTTATGAAATAGTTTGTTTTTTTTAAATAAAAGTGTAATGTAATATTTTGTTTTCAAAACGATTAGTGCTCTGTTTCGATGAGCGGGAGATTACTGCCAGGAGATGTTAAGTTCATCAAAGGTTCTCTCTCTCTCTCTCTCTCTCTCTCTCTCTCTCTCTCTCTCTCTCTCTCTCTCTCTCTCTCTCTCTTTCCTTCTCTCTCTCTCTCTCTCTCTCTCTCTCTCTCTCTCTCTCTCTCTCTCTCTCTCTCTCTCTCTCTCCTCTCATTTTTACAATGTATTTAGATCTTGGTTTTCTCGATTTTGTCCTATTAAAAAAGAAACAAACAAACAAAAGCCTAACAAAGAGGAAAAACTACTCTGTCTGAGATCACAAATAGTTTAGTGGCCACAATAAACGTTCCACTAATCCACCAACTACCACGTTTTCTTCTGCGTGTTCCCCTTAACCTCAATAGCATATTTTGTTACTCAAAACTTCCTCCTTAATAGGACTGAGTTAGGAAGAGTTTGAATGAGAAGTGAAGCAATTAAGAGTAATTCCAGCACCCCTCCCTCATTGTTTCCTTTGAAAACCACCCTCCCTATTCTACTCACTTTCCCCAGAGAAATTATTTGGTGGCCTAAATGACGTTTGAAATTTTTAGTCCACCCTCAATCTGAAGACGCAATCCTTTCCATCATGTGACAACCCTCTCTGACTTGAACAGCTAACGGTCTGCCATCTTCCCCTCTTTCTTCAAATCGCCTAAGTTTATTTTCTCCGAAACTTTTCAAAATCTTACACGGAGATCCACCAAGAAAAGAACGACTACGATTACGAACCATTAGATCTCCAACTTTCCCACAGCCCCGCAGTTGACCACACAATAAGATGACCTGATCTCTAAACACCAGTTAGGGAGCAACACTACGGGATGTTATGTACAAATTGCTTCCCACTGCCAACCGCTTTCGTCACTTCCGCATTGTCCCTTTGTCCCCGCCCACAAATATTGACACGACTTTCCCCAGTCCGCCCTCTCCACCCCGGCCTAACTCGAGACGCTATGGAGGAGTAACACCAGAGGCCTTGTGGTCACGGATCCCATAGCGAAACGGAGACGGTGAAAAGGGCTTTAGGACCTTCTTCAAATCATAGCCTTGTCCAAGATCTACAGAGCTAATGAGCGACCAGAAAACTCCATGCCTGAGGGCGTGATTAGGTCACTCGTTATCAGCGTGGAGAACGCAAGGCCTGCACTCTGTGCTTGAATTTTTTTCACAGGAGTCTAAGCATTGTAGAGAACTGTTACAGTGTTAGGGGATCCTTTTCAGTTCTTGCCCTGAGGATACCAAATCTATATGGTTGCATCAAACAGTAACGGTTCGCCTATGAATAATGTCCAGCGAGTTAGATCCATGGGTTTGAGAATTATTTTTTTCTGTTTAATTTTTTTTTCTGCTTTTTTTTCTGACACGGTGTTAGCTGTGTCGGTACCGCTATGTCCCAAAAAGCAAGACAGTGCTGATGTTTCATAGGCCAGGGTTAGAAAATCTATATGATTTCAACGTACATTAAGCTTCACCATTGAATAATAAACTTCCATTTAAGCCGCGGCAAAAAAATAAAAATTAATAAATAAATCAAAAAATAAATACTGGGAAAAAAACTCTAGACGTACTTGTTTAATTTATATTTTTCTGCTACACTCACCCTCTCTATCATTCTATCCCCTATATATGTTTTATCATTGCCTTTTTCTGCCTTTTTGTGTGCCTCCTCCCTCCTCTCTCTGTACCTACCTTTCTCCCACTCTGATACGAAAAGCTTATCACCCCACCTGCATCCCATACAAAACGTATGAAAACACCGTAAACCACCCCTAGGTATATACGGTCCATACCGTTATCAACCTGCGTTTCCCAGGCCTCATCCGCATTGCTCCAAGAGCAAAACTCATAGCCGGTAGCTGATTGTCAGTGTCAGTATGTTCCGTGTGCAGGCCGTAGCGTCACACCGTTAATCCCAGACCTGTGGTTGCTCCAGGACCATCGGCGGATTAACACCGAAGTGATGGGATTATCGAGATTAAAGGCATCTTTGAACCTTAAGTCTCCTCCATTACTTGGGGTGGGAAGATCTGGATAAACTATGCTGAGGTATTGCATGTTACGATGTACTACACTGTACTTGGTTACCAATACATGTACCTTGTATAACGCGATGTCTCTTAAGTCACTCACTGTGACTTTTTTCTTTCGCTAGATAACTCCGTCTGATATGTCCATCCGCTTTTGGTCATTCTTTTTCCCCACCACCCATACATAACTTTTTCTTAGTTCTTTCCAAGATGACAATTTTGTCTCTTTAAATAAACGTATCCTACGTTTTTTTTTTCATATCTAACCCCGCTTCACACGGTTGAGCACGGAATCTTATAGAACGTACATATCTACGTAGATAAACGCCGTGCGTCGTGACAGAAACACGTCTTGGAAGCTAAGGTGACGTAAACTGACGAAGATAACCGTATCGGGGATGATGGCCGTAGACAACGGCGTAGAAATAAGCTTGGGACATCCTTCGTGATTTTTTAGGGTCCTATGTTCTTTTTGAGACTTGGACGTGGAACAAACAAGAGAAACGTATCTCTGATCTCATGTACGACAAAGAAGACATACGACATTGTCTTTAAAAGGAGCAGGCTCGAGATTAAAGCTTCTTTGTGGTATCAGAACACAATAAGCAAAGTTTGCAGGCCTTGTCATATATTATTTCATATCTGGAAAGATGAATGGGGAGAGAGGGCGAGTGAAGAGGTAGACCAGGAGAAAAGGTCTATCACGGACTGGGTAGACGGTTGACCTGATTGTTAAAGGCAAGGATAGGGATGTGCAGGGAGATGGTCACCAACGCCAACGGGCACGACACTCTTTGATGATGCTGTTCTTATCGTTACCAGACCAGGGCTGCCGAGACCATTAGTCGGGAGACTGGGTCGCCGCGTAGCCCAGTAGATAGTGCTCAGGGCTAATGAGAAGGATGTCCGACGACGACCGCTGTCTAAGCTAACACTTTTACCTTTTACAGTACATAAGTGTTAATTTTTTTTTTTTGAAAATGTCGGTTTAGTGACATGTTCATGTTACAGTCTGAGTCATTGTATAGTACAATAATAGATACTGTACAATCGCTACAATCACACCACATTAAGGCATCACCCATAGCTTTCTATGTAATGGGTCGTTACAAATTTGTAGAAAATTGTATAAAAAAAATACTTAGATAGACCTATTTAACTATGGACTAAGATAGCATTAAGTTGATGCCATAATACTTATAATGACGAAAGAATCTCTTAGCGAAGTAAGATACAAAACAGGTGTCAAAAACGTACTACGATTTTGATGATATTGACAACTCTTTACATACTCTTGTTAACATTACAAGTTTATGTCTTCCAGAAGATGAATCGACTTTTAAATAATGGTATAATAATTGTAACAGTATTAGGTCGTAGTCGAAAGACAAAATCGCTCAGTTTTGTAAGAATATTGTATGACTCAGAAATAAAAAAAAACGTGTTATGGTTTTAATGAATATTGCTGACACTTTTCTTTTTCATACTGCACAAATTTATACGCATAAACCACTTGAAACGTAGTCGACTTTTATCGAACGGTATAATAGTTGTAACAATTTGCCATAGTACATAACGAGGAAAGAATCAGTAGTAAAGCAGGAAAAAAGACGTCAAAATTGTACTACGATTTTAATGAATATTGCGAACACCAGTCTTGTGTCACAAAACTAGTAACTAATTATTACATCCGAGACTCTGAAGCGAATTTGATCCCAGGATACAATAATGATTGTTACAACATTGCCAAAGTCATTATAACGAGGATATAATTTCTCAGCGTAGTAGAACAGAATATAGAAGTAAATAACATACTACGGTTTTAATGAATACTGCTAAAACTAGACTTGTGTCAAAAAAACTTGTAATTACAAAGTTGTAAAATCTGAGGCGAATTTTATCGAATGATGCAATAATTGTTGCATCATCAAGTTCATGCCATGATTATAATGAGGAAAAAATCTTTCAGCGTAGTAAAATCTGGCACATTGTGTGACACAGGGGTAAAAAACAACAACCCCACTTTATAGATTTTAATGAATATGATAACACTTCGCTTGTGATACACCGTAATCTCCAAAAAAATCGCATCGACACACTTAGGTGGCTTAAATGAATCACGTTTGTGTTCTCTATAGAGGGATGGCGAGAATTCTCTCCCTCTCTCTGGGTATAACGTCTCCTAGGTTCCCCTGGGGGGATCCTATACGGTGAATGTGAATCATGTTATAATTATAATAGTATTAAGTAGATGCCACTGGACCCTGCCCACCCATGATTAGCTATTAAAGTCCAATGTAATCTAGGTATCTGATATGAATACACTGTATAGCCAGTGCGCCATATTGGGACTTTACGTGAGCCTCAGGTCTCTCTACTCATACTATTAATAACCTGCACAGGTATGGATGGCACCCATTTATTCTGATAGGCATCACGGTTATTGCTACAGACATGCCACTCTCAGAGTCAAAGTCCAAGTCCATACACACTGCGACACTCATAAAAAATATATTATTATTGTTATGGCCTGGGATAGCGCATGGAAACACCTGTACGTGTCAGTCACTGAGTCAGAGTATGAACGGGAGGGGCGACAAATAGTGTGGCTGGAAAGGGGGGGGGGTCATAGTGGACATAGTGTCATGGTGTGGGGACTGGGAAAAGGATGGACGTTCCTTAACGCTTCCCCTCCGTAAAGTTTATCTTTTAAAAATGATGGGCTGTCATGGTAAAAATTTATGCATGGCGTAGATACATTTTTCTAATGTTATTATTTCTCGTTCCTTGTGGTGACACTAATGTCTCAATGAGAGGCTTTTTCGTCATAAGTCACGTTTAGGTTCATTGGTAAGCTGCATTGTAGCATTGGATATCATGCAACTCTTTTTTTTTCCATCTCTATATCCCTCTATCTCTCTTTTTCTGTTTCTCTCTGTGTCTCTGTCCCTCTATTCCTCTCTCTATCTTTATCTCTATTTCAGTGTCTCTCTATCTTTGTATTTATCACCCAACCCCAACTCTCCCTTAAAATGTCTTCTGACCAACCCTTTTTTTTTACCACTGTAAAAAAATCTTCAGACGGTAGACGTTAATTTGTTGGGACATTCACATTGTGTTAAAATAATGGTTTTAGTAGTGGAGAGAGAGAGAGAGAGAGAGAGAGAGAGAGAGAGAGAGAGAGAGAGAGAGAGAGAGAGAAAGAGGAGAGAGAGAGAAAATAGAGAGAAGAGAGAACTAAGGAAAGAACACAAAATAATAACAATGCATATACCTAAAAAGCGTTTCCTAGGCCCCACGCAACCCATAATGCCCTCACGGTCGGTGGTTGAGATGTACAGTACAGTACCTGGATTTGACTGGTGCCCCCCCCCCCCCCTTCCTTACCCCCTATTGTAACCCCACCACCCTCTAGGGGCGAAACACCTGCTCTAGTCACCAGAACCTCCCACTCATAAGCGTCCCCCCTCCCACCAAGCCCACCTCCAAAACTCCCATATATAGTATATAGCACACCAGCAGTGCTTCCATCCCTGCAGGAATCTATTATTTCGTTATTTGTATTATTTTTGACGTGTGCCAATCGCTATGGAGTATTATTATAGCTGAATTAATGTGGAATTGTAACGTGAAGCGTATATGTAGATCTACGAGTATAACGATTTGGGGAGTGAGGTTTTAGAAGCGCGTGACCCCCCCCCCCACACACACACACACTTTTTCTTTAAGTACATGAATTTTAACACAAAGACAACAATAATACTGATATTGATTATAATTAAAATGATAATAATAAATAATAGTAATAATAATAATAATATTAATAATAATATAATAATAATAATAATAATAATAATAATAAGAAGAAGAAGAAGAAGAAGAAGAAATAAATAAATAAATGATCCGTGAAATAGACACAATTTATAGTTCCATGCCTTAAAACAGTACAACGAGATAGGATTAAATTGGACCTAGGAGACAAACACAAATTATTATACTGTAATCTTTTGTGGTAGTTCAACGCCTCATGACTTTTGTATTCTCACGGGAGGTCTTATTCTCACAATATATATGGCTACGGGACTCACCAGCTCTTTGGTGCCTTAATCTCACCTGTCTCTTCTCCTCGCCTGCGGATTGGTTTGCCAATTTTACTACTGGCGACAGTGGACTTAGGCGACGATGCACGAGTGGAAATTATGTATCGGTTGAGATATCTTGTCTGGAGGTAGCTTCATTAAGTTTTGCCTCTTCAAATAATGTCTCACAAGTTGCTTCTACGCTCGAAACAAATTCTTACAAGGATATTTAACATGGGCAAACTGTCATGTTGATATCGAAATTCCCTTATCGCCAAAACGTTTAGATATTGAATACAGATTTGTTTGAGACCAAGTGAATCGCTTGTTATATAATAGTTACAATCATAAGACTAGCATTGAAGGGTTTGCAAAGAATCAACTTTTCTTTCTATGTTAATCTCTCTCTCTTCTCTCTCTCTCTCTCTCTCTCCCTCTTTCTCTATCTCTCACACACTCACTCACACACTCACTCACGTACTCTCTGTACATCTCACGCAAAATCCTCTCCCCCACCCTCACCCCCCCCCCCCCCCCCCCCCACCCACCCAACTCTCCCCCCCTCCTCCCCCCCCCCCCCTCCCTCCAAAATCAAGACAGGCGCCCCTCTTCTCCAGTATCTATTATTTGACCTAGCCTCCGATTTGTGGAATTAATTGTGTGCTTGCTACCCCCTATTTCCTAGACATATTTGGTATAATTATGTTTACACACCTCAACGTCTCCCTTTGTCTAACGCTGAACCGCCGATTGCAGCTTATCGAATTTCAGCCACACGACACACGCAATCAACGTAGTTATTTCAAAGTTTGAAAATTAAGATACTTTAGTTGGGGGAGACCCCATTTCCTCTATATGAAACTCCACTGTCAATAAACTCTATAATTCATGATTGAAATGTTAGATTAAACAGAGCTGAGATATCGCTATGGGAAGACACTCGATAGTACCGTCTAGATATCTTCTTCCATCGGGAAGGCAGCCTGAATAACCAGCTGTTAAGACTGTCTTGTTACTATAATTGTGGTTAAACAATTATTGTTGTCCATCAACTTTATATATACCATGAAGTTGAGTATGCAACCCACGTTAAATAAATATAATTTTCAACTTTGGACAGAAAACAATCAGAAACAAGTTAAGTTTTATTTCATTTTACGCCCCATAGTTTTCTCAAAGAATCATAATAATATGAAGAATGAGCACCTGCTTCATGAGATTTGAGCTTTGAACCTCCTGCGCTCAGTGCATTGCAGTGCGTATTGAGCCATAGGCCATCCCTACATAGAGAATAAATAAAAAGAAGAAGAATGTTACGTATTTCACCTATGCATTGTATTTGAACAAGTTCTAATCGCTTATCAGCCATGGGAGGAGAAGTTATTATGTGGACCACACAGATGTCTATTAACAGAACTTTAATATACATCTGTGGTGGACCACAATCTAAACTGTTTTGATATTTTGGGGCTGCTGAACTAATCAAGATAAAATGGCCCCACCCCAAAGCTTAAGATCTGCCGTACCATTGTACAGCTCTAGTCACTGTCAGTGGTCATCTGTCATAACGCCCTCAGCATTATTCTGGTAGATTATTGGAACACCTGGACGCCCTGACAGTCAAGTATAATAATTCAAACTTTGGCCACGCATCCATACATACATATATGTAATAGTGTTTCAGGTTGCTGCCCTAGGCATCAGTAGATAGAATTGGAACCATCCAGCGCCTATATACAGAAAATCACGAATCGTGAGAGTCACTTCTCAGAATTAACTAAAAAATGTCAGATAACTGGGCTTTTAATCTGTGTGCCATATCCAAAGCTAAGGAGCTAAGTCCCTTCTTTATTCCAATATGTTCTAATCGTCGATTTGCTATCTGCCATAGGCGTAGATTAGTGTACTCTTACATTCATAACTATTGTGATACTGAGGACTTGCTGAGCAAATTAAGATAACTGGCCGTTAAAAACGCGTGCAGCCCATTTCCAAAGCTTAGTTCTGCCAGAATCAATGTCAAACTTTTGGCTCAGTGATCATAATAAATAACGCCTTTAGTACCCTATTCTGATATAAATTTGAACACCTGGACACCGTGAAAGTCAAGTATAATTGTGACCACTAAGTCTTGTAAACCACCTGATGTGTTCGAACTTTGGACCCCCTGCTCGCCCTTGCAGCGATCTATCTACTGACTAAGCCATGCAGTGCCTCTGTGTATAGAATAACGAATTGCGTGTGCCACTCCTGTATTTGAATAAGTTCTAATCGTCGATTTGGCCTCAGGCGGGGGAGGAGCACTTTTTGGGCCACAATCTAAACTGTTTTGATATTTAGGACTTACTGGGCACATTAAGATAACTGGCTGTTTAAACTGTGCCCCACCCTCGAACTTGAGGGCCAATTTAGATAACTTTCTGTCATAACCATTGTCCATCTTTGCTTAACGGTCACCAGAACGCCCTTTGCATACTATGACAGATATTCGAACACCTGGACATTGTGAAAGTCAAGTTATAATATATTCTGTCCCATAAATGTACATCGGCACCAGCAGATGGCATTCGAACTTTAGACCCTCTGCTCGCCATCCTAAAGATATAATAACTGAGCGATGCGGAACCGCGGTATGGATAGTAACGAACTGAGGATGTCTCTCCTATGTTTGAATAAGTTCTTATCGTTGATTTGGCCTCAAGCAGGGGAGGAGCACTTTTTGGGCCACAATCTAAACTGTTTTGATATTCAGGACTTGCTGCGCACATTAAGATAACTGGCTGTTAAAACTGTGCCCCACCCTCGAACTTGATACTTAGGAACTGCTGAGCAAAATAATTTGATAACAGGCCGGTACAATTGTGCCCCATCCCAAACCTTAAAGAGCTAATTTAGATAAATTTCTGTTATAACCATTGCCCAACTTTGCTCACAGCTGTTTATCATCATAACGCCTTCAGCACAATATATTGATATATACATTTGCACCTGGACGACAACCACGTGTTTTCGCTATATTATTGTCCACGGCCCCACACATATACATGAACACCAGTAGATGAGTTTCGAACTTTGGACATCCTGCTCGTACTTTCAGTGGTATACTGACTAAACCATACGGTGACTGTCTTTAGATAATAGCAAATCACTCCAATATTTGAATACTTGCTGAGCAAATTAAGATAACGGGTCACACACTTAAAGCTTTTGTTCTACCAAAACCATTGTCAGGCTTTGGCCAATGTATAATAACTGATATATATTCGAACACCTGGCCACTGTTACAGCCAAGAATAATTGTGACCAAGTCCCCAAGTCCCCAATTATGTTTTAACATTATCGCAGTATGCATGAGCAGATGGGATTTGAACTTTGGGCCTCCTGATCGCCATTCCAAGCTATACAGTGCCTCTATGTAGATAATAACAAAACGTGAAGGTCACCACTCTATGATAGTCGATTTGCTATCAGTCATGGGAGGAGAACTCTGTATTCTTAAATAATTATAAACTTGTTGATATTTAGGAGATGCTGAGTAAATTTAGAAAGCTGGTCTGTAAGTTGGGCCCCACCCCCAAAGCCTAATATCTACTTTAGAAAAGTTTCTGCCATAACCATTGCCCAACTTTGGTTACAGTCAGTGGTCATCATAACGTATTTAGTTATTATGTTCTAACAGATAATTATTCGAACAGCTGGACACTGACAGTCAAGTGGGACTGTGACTACGGTAGTGCGGTTGTATACATATACTTACTTAGACACTAGCATGTGCGACTTGAACTTTGAACGTACTTCTCGCCATTCCAGATGTCTTCTGAATAAGCTATACGACGCCTCCGTATAGAGAAATAAGAATCGCTGATGTCTTTCCTATGCTTACAATTTGATATTATTATGAGTTCTAATTGTCGGTTTGGCCTCAGCCAACGGAGTAGAACTTTGCCTCCTTACAATCGAAATTGTTATTATATTTATGAGCTGATTGGGCAAATTGAGATAACTGGTCGTTAAAACCGTGCCACACACTAAATCTTAAAAGCCAATTTAGATAACGTTCTGCCATAACCATTGTCTAACTTTGGTGTAAAGTTCTCGGAACGCCCTCAGCATATTATGAACGATATTTGAACACCTGGACACAGTGACAGTCGAGTTGTATATTATAACCACGGTTCCGTATATGCAACTCGGCACCAGCAGATGGGTTCGAACTTTGGACCTTTTGCTATCAATTTTAGAGCTCTACTTTAACAAACCGTGGAGGTCAGCCCTTTTTGAATTAAATCCTAATCGCCGAGTTGCCATCAGCCATGGGTGGAGAACTTATCGGGAATATATACCCAGAACTTGTTTGCAATATACGCTGAAGAGCCTATTTAGATAACTTTCGACTAAAATCATTGTCTAACTTTGTTACAGTCACCAGAACGCCTTCAGCATATTATGAAAGATATTTTAACATCTGGACACCTTGGCAGCCAAGGAGTATAATAATTGTGACCGTATTACAATATGATTCTAGCCTCAATATGGCCTCGGAAGCTTCGTAGGCCTCGTAAGAAATCATTTAACGGAGGACGCCGTAGCTCAGTTGGTAGAGCGAACCGGCCTCGTTATGAAAAGTTCCTGGTTCGATCCTTCAATCAGTTTGCCTTATTTCCCACTGATTGGCTTGGTATCAGAATGATTGTGACTGTCTTTGGTGCACGTTCTGTGATCCTGTCGCCGTATATTGTAATCCTTGGGACAAAAGGCTTTGAAGCTAGGAGAGAGCATGCATATGGTGTGTCATGTCTAGTCGTTTTTACGCCACGGATGAAGTTACGAGCTTAGATTCGAACCTCGGACCCTCTGCTTGACAACCCGTATTACTATCGATTGAGCCATCATCTTTCCGGGTGGGGCCGATTTGTAGAGAGGGCTGGGCAAAGTTATGAGAATAATTATTATTCTTACGGACCTACTATAATTAGACGCACGTGTCTAAAGCAATACGATGCCTGGGTCTTTAACTCTTTAACCCAAGCCGCACCTGTCCGTCTCACTTTAACATCGCCTAAGTCATTTGGAGCAAACGATTTTCGTAGTTCTAAAGTTCTAACTTTCTGACCACAGATGCTAGATGTGCTTGGCTTCCTGACACAAATTATATTTTCATGATTTGTGTTGAAAAAATATCCGACAATTCAAAAGAGGTCAGAGACCGTTACAATGGAAACACAGCGGGGCGAGAAACCAGGAGCGGAAACTGTATTTATTTTAAAGTCTCTTAAGATTTAGCAGTCAAACCCTGGGACAATGGGGCCATTCATCTGGACCCCTGGACGGTACAAGGTTTTTGTCACCAGGTGTATGATACTATAATACAATATATATATATCCCTCTAGCTCTCTATAATTCCTCCTCGGTGTGTTTCGGGAAACCCCGCAAATCCACTGGGGTTTCGGGTCGTGTTACTCCAGGCCAGGCAGGCAGTACAGGGCCTGGCTCGTGCCTCTCCCTGGGGAGTCCGTGGTGTTTGATTGGTGCAGGTGTTGGGGAGATGATGGCCCACGCCCGCGTC
This sequence comes from Elysia chlorotica, assembly GCA_003991915.1. NCBI lineage: Eukaryota > Metazoa > Mollusca > Gastropoda > Plakobranchidae > Elysia > Elysia chlorotica. Next base: position 16,773 of record RQTK01000857.1, read on the forward strand.
CTTTGCTTAATTCACCACTGGCTGCGATGCAATTTGTAGAAGACTTGAGGTTTAGTCTTGAGCTAGAACATGTTTTTTTTTTATTGTTTTTTTTTTTTTTAAACCGTTGGTTTAGTCTTGAGGTAGAACAATTTTTTTTTTGTTTTTTTTTTGTTTTGTTTTAAACACTTGGTACATACGAGGGCAAAAAACTTAGGAGTTGAATATATTACGTAGTAAGTGTAGCTGTATAGGTGTAAGTATATGTGAATAAGCACGCTTAGGTAATAGTAAAAAAAAAAAAGATAAAAAGAGATAAAAAGAAAATATGGATATATGGATAGATAGATAGATAGATAGATAGATAGATAGATAGATAGATAGATAGATAGATAAAGATAGATAGATAGATAGATAGATAGATAGATAGATAGATAGATAGATAGATAGATAGATAGATAGATAGATAGATAGATAGATAGATAGATAGATAGATAGATAGATAGATGGATGGATGGATGGATGGATGGATAGATATACATACAGATTCAGATAGATCTGAACCATTAGGCCTACTCTAAATTCTTAAAGCACTACAAATTGCAAACCCCCATGAGTAAAATCATTTTTTACCATCTCTCTCCCTCTTACTCAATCCCCCCTTTTTCTATGTCTGTGGTTTCTAATACATACATACATACATACATACATACATACATACATACATACATACATACATACATACATACATACATACATACATACATACATACATACATACATACATACATACATACATACATACACACATACATACATACATACATACATACACACACACAAAGGAAAAAAAAGAAAACAATTCAAAATGGAAAAAAAAGTGAAGGAGGTGTAGTACGTCCATCATTGTAGAGGACTCTCATGCATGAGTATACATGGTTCTTAGTTGTTTTTGTTTCATTCTGGACGTCGGAGAGTTCCTAGTGCAATCGTATAGCGCCCTCTTCCGGCAGATGGCGTGCGCGCGTCCTACCAGAGGGCGCCTGGGCTTACTGCTCGTCCACTCCACCCAGGGTGTGGGATTAGGGGCTCTGGCACTTCGGGGAAACCCGATGCCGGCGTAGGATTAACGGCACCGCTCTAACGAACGGAGGCCGTCGGGGGTCAAGACAAAGAGGGATTTAGGGTGTTAAGTCCAGGGATTGTTCATCAGTCGACGGGAGGACTTTAAACTAATTTGTGTTGATGGGCGCCTTGGGGAAGTTACATGAAGACTAAGCGCTCAGTTTGGTGGGGCCAGTTGTTGGTGCTTTGGACTAACGCGCAGGTTGTCGCATGTTAGGATCTGAACCTCTCTGTCTCTGAAATTCAAATTCTGTCATCGGAATAATGGTTCATCATTCCACGGGAAGACTTTAAACTAATTTGTGTTGATGGGTACCTTGGGGAAGTCACGTGGAGACTAAGCGCTCACGTTGGTGGGACCAGTTGGTTAGTGCTTTGGAATAATGAGTAGGTGGTCGCGTGTTCGGATCTGAACCTCTCTGTGTCCGCGAAATCTGTCATCGGAATAATGGTTCATCAGTCCACGGGAAGACTTTAAACTAGTTTGTGTTGATGGGCACCTTGGGGAAGTCACGTGGAGACTAAGCGCTCACGTTGGTGAGACCAGTTGGTTGGTGCTTTGGAATATTGAGCAGGTGGTCGCATGTTCGAATCTGAACTTCTGTCTCTGAACATGATTCTGAGCAAAATCTAAACTCTGTCATCTGAATATTTGTTTATTGTTCCACGGGCATATTTTAATTAAATTATGTTGAAAGGCGCCTTGGAGAACAAAAACTGTCTAGAGGCTAAACGCTTAATTTGATGAGATCAATAGGTTAGCGCTACAGATTGACGACCAGGTGATCCGAGGTTCGAATCCTAGCTGGCCTTAGCTTCCGTCTGCGAAGATGATTCTTCAATAAATCGAAATGCAGTACTCGGAATAATTGTCCATATATTCTACGTGCACACTTTAACATCATTTGGGTTGATGAGCACCTTGAAGAACTATTAAGGTGGAGAAACTCAGTGCTCGCTATGATGAAATCGACATGTCTTGGTACTAGGTAGTACAGTCGGTGAGAGCTCTGGGCTAAGGAGGTCGAATCTAAGTTGTCCCTCTCCCCCCCCCCCCCCTCCTCCTCTGTATCATTATAAACTCGTGCCGTCTTGATTAGGACTGTTTAAGTTAGGTGTCAATATAATGTGCAGCGTTGGTAGCATGAACATTATCAGGCCTTAGCATTGGGACACGTTGCCGAATATGATCTATTTTAAGAGACTGTACACTACAAAGGTTACAGTCGCTTTTATTATAAAGACTCAACATTTTTGACAGCTGCACCGTAGTAGAGATAAATAGAGAGGCAGACTCCAGATCTATACCCTCTCTCTCTCTCTCTCTCTCTCTCTCTCTCTCTCTCTCTCTC
>RQTK01000857.1:26643-38501 GCA_003991915.1 Elysia chlorotica
AGGGAGCAGGAGCAAGAGAGAAAGAGAGAGAGAAAGAGAAAGAGAGAGAGAGAGAGAGGGAGAGAGAGAGGGAGAGAAAGGGGTAAAGAGAGAGAGAGAGAGAGAGAGACAGACAGACAGACAGACAGAGAGAGAGAGAGAGAGAGACATAAGGAGACAGAGACAGACAGACAGAGAAACACAGACGGAGATGGAGTTGAAGAAGGGCAGATGGGAAGGGAAAAAGACACTGGAGACAGGATACTGTCAAACACAAGAATCACTTTTAAAAAGGTTACTTTTTTGCTTTTGTGTCTGTTTTTTTCTTCTTTAAACGCAAATTGCTCTTGATTTACAGTTATTATTACATTGCACGAGTTTCGTGCCTTGCGCTGCGACATCTGTCCCGACACTATTCTGTTCATCGTCCCCTGTCTGTGGAGATATCTACCAAATAACTATCAGTGTGACAGATCTAGAACTGTTTGGAAAATAATATCAGTTCACCACAGTACAGAGTTACCTCCTCAGTCGCGGCGTCAATGCAACATCTGTTCTGACATTGGCATTAAAAAACAACTTGTCAATCATTGTAGCAGCACTGGCTCTGTCTTTGTCTTGTTATTTCTGTCTCTGGTGCATTGTTCATTGTGTATCTCACATAAAGACAGTTTTGACTTGGAAAGTCGAGTCGTTTTTTTGTTGTTGTTGTTGTTGTTCTGTTTCGTTTTTTAACTCATGTAATTGGAGAAACTAAACTGTATCAAATTGGAGTGTCTGATTCTTTTCTATATGTTGTTACTATACAATACATTTGTATAATAAAACTACCAGCTGGTAGTAGTTTTAGGGTTTTCCCGCTGAGCATCAATGATTTAATTATAGCTCTGGTTTCCCCAAAGCTGATTCTGTTTATTTTCTTTCTTCCTTGTGATTTCCAACTATGATTTATTGTATCAAAACGTTTAATTAGAGGATCGGGTTTTCCTAGATGCTAATTTTAACGCCTCCGTCGCTGTCTTCTTCTTCTTTCTTTCACATTTTCTTTCTAACTTTTCTCCTTATTTTCTCCCCATCCAATTTTTTACTTGCGACAAAAATTTTAATTCCAGTATCGGTTTTCCGAGCCATTTCTCGTGGTATTGTGACAGCGACGTGAAATTTGTGAGGACTTGGGAGTGAGTTGGATCTAGGCGGGGGGTCGCGGGCCGAACGTGCTAATTAAATCACCATTATCCAGTGAAGTGGACGTGTTTCTAGTCGCCTGACTAGTCTCGTTACTAGGGACGCGCGAAAGGAGCAACGGGGAGGTTTAGGGCGAGGGGTCTACAGGGCTATAGGATTTCACTTCATGGGATTATAATGTGCACTTATTATGAATTATTTGTCTTCTCCGTCTGTTCGAGGGGTTGGGTCTAGAGTACGTGTATTGTCTTTTTTAAGCTCTTGGTTTTGCCACGTGTCGAAAGAATAGATACCTCAAAGATCCCCCCAAAAAGTATTTTTGTAAAAACGTTTTGTGTGTGACAGTTCCAACGTCTTAATATCATCCCGGGGTCATCTTCTGTTCTGTTTTTTCTTCCTCTCCTCCTCCTCTTCCCCATTTTCCTACTGTTAATGTTATATGTGTCTCTTTCTATGTATTTCACTTTCTTCCACTATCTTTTTCTACTCGCTCTCTCTCATCCTCCGTATCCCGCTCTTTGGTCATATTAAAATGGCTATTTTACAATGTAGCAACATCTAAATCTTGCATTAAAAATCTTTGTTACAACTAAAATCATATGTCCGGAAGTGTACTCTCATTCTTAGTAAAAAAAAAATATAATAACAAAAGCAGCAGAAGCAGCAACAACAAAAAGCAAAAAAAAAAACACACCCAGCAAAAAGCAAAACACACCCAGCAAAACAGTTTTAAAACCCCCCATGGTTAAGCTAAAAGGCACTCTTTTATTATTATTTTTTTTTTATCTTTTTTTTTTTTTTTTTGTTGTTGCTATATAGGCACGTCTGGCCAAATTAAATCATATCGTGATGACTCGACTTCATCTTCCGGGGAACCTGGGGTTAGATTCGAATCGATACCTTTTCGTGCATCTTGTGCGTGTTTGCTGGGATGGTATACATATATAAATATATATGCCCTCTTCCCTCAATTAGCCGAACCCCACCCCTTACCCCCACTCGCACAGTCAAAGGGTTATAGTCAAGGGCAACAATTCTCTAAGCTAGGTACGTACCAAAGAGATTTCCCTATAAAAAACGTACATTGTACAGTCTGCAGCTGTCAGTGTCAAAGTCAGCAACGTTTGCAGTCTGGCCTGTCTAAAAATAGTCCACATTGGAAAGTTTTGTAGATGTTCCGTTTCCCATGATTAGTTTAGTCTCTGTCTGTCTGTCTGTCTGTTTGTTTGTCTGTCTGTCTGTTCTCTCTCTTCCTCTCTCTCTCTCCCTCTCTCCCTCTTTCTCTCCCTCTATCTCTATCCTTATCTCTCTTCCTCTCTTTCTCTCTCTCCCTCTATCTCCCTCCCTCCCTCTCTCATTCTCTCTCTCTCTCTCTGTCTCTCTCTCTCTCTCTCTCTCTCTTCCTCTCTTTCTCACTCTCCCATCCTCAATTCACACATCACAACCCATCACTCTAATCCAACCCAAAATACATCAGATAACCCAGGCCCTGTAATTTTCCCTCAAAGTCTCTAACAATAGCCCCCTTTATCTGGTCTGAGTCTGGGCGACTGGCCGTGAGTACTGACTACTACTCGGAGAGAGGGCGGGGACTTTATCAGTCTGATCTGCAGTGCTCACCCTCTACACTGGAGGGGCACGCTGACCCGTGACACGTGACCTGCTCTGTCCTGCCTGGTTCTAGTGTCAGTCCTGGTTAGGTCGAATCTAGGGCGGAGTAATAGTGGGTTTTTTGGTGTTTTGTTTTTTTTGTTTTTGTTTTTATTTATGTCTTTTTTTTTTTACTTTGGAGTGGGTTTGAGGTAGCTTTGTTAGAAGAATAAGAAAGCATTGCATTACAATTGTGTCAATCGCTTTGACTGTGTGCCGTGTGTGTGTGTGCGTGTCTCTCTCTCTCTCTCTCTCTCTCTCTCTCTCTCTCTCTCTCTCTCTCTCTCTCTCTCTCTGTCTCCCCCACCCCACCTCAATATACTTTACTTCCCACCACTGCTGCCACCACTACCAGCACCAATATCATCATAATCATTATTCTCCTAGGCTCAATCATTTTCCTCTCCATCTGCTTATTTATTTAAGATAAATAATTTTATTAAAATGAAAAATCTGGACATTCAAATAACAATAGGACCCCCCCCCCCTTTACAAATAAATAGATAAATAAATTCAATAAATACATAAAAATACAACTAATAATATACTTTTCCTTCTAAATTTAGACGATGGAACAACGAGCTTTATCGCTTAATAGATCATTGTTAATTTTTTTTCCCTATCTCGTTTTTTCAGGTCACCTGAAGCTGTCAGCCTACTGGAACGTCGGTCTGCTCACTGTGCACGGTAAATATAAGCTTTATTATTACGTGTTGTTGTCTGCCATAATAATGTTAATGTTCTCTAAAAGATTGTCCCGAAAGAATTAGGAAATGGAGATGTGAGCTGGAAGAAATAAGGAATCCCGTAAAAGGGAAAAAAATAAATTAGGTAGCTTTAAATGTCAGAATCGAAAGAAAAAAAAACAACACCAAAAACAACAACAGCGGGAGTTCATTTGTATAAAAGCAGTGCTCTGGATGATGAAAGCAAAAACAGGACGTTGCAAAACGTAACATATTGAAGCAGATCTAACACCAACTTCACTTGTTCTGTGACCCTCTTAGTTTGACAATCTTAACACCAACTTCACCTCTTCTGTGACCATCTCAGTTTAACAATGTTCATCCCTGTGTCTCTCCCTCCAGTGATCCAAGCGCGATGCCTGTCGTCTGCCTGGAACTCGGACTGCGACTCCTACGTCAAGGTAAGGAATAGTTGTTGTTGTTGTTGTTGTTGTTGTTGTTGTTGTTGTTGTTGTTTTTAACATAACGATTATATGTACCTGTGTGACACATCGTTGGCTGTTAAGCTCAAAATCATCCAGTTCAGAATGTTCCCCTAATTGCTATAGTTATTGCTGCTGAAATTGGGAAGTTCAAACCTTTGGTCTCCTACTCGTCTGTCCAGAGGGCAATCTACTGAGCTATCTAGCGCAACTACTCAAAGTACTATTTTATTGGAAAATAAAACAATTATATATGAATACATTCGGGCCTTCAGGGTTCAATCACGAAGGGAAATACAAAAAAAAAATAATATCTCTATTTCGATGCTGGTTGTATACACTGTTGGTTGTCAATGCTTCAGGGGACAATGATTCTTCTCCTCTCCCTGTGCAGTCTATTACAAGTTTACAACCCACAGATGGAATAATATTTTAACCATTTACCGGGATTTGTTTTTATAATGCAACCCGTGTATTGCTGTATGGAACAACAAAGATCCCCACTCCTTTTCCACCTTTTCAAATATTTGCACCAAACAATACAATATAACAATCATCAAAAAAGGCAAGCAAAGAGCTCAAAAAGTTGAAGATGTCCCGCGGTGAAATAGAATTAATATTCTTTGTTTCATGAATATTTTTTTTTCACATTGAAAACTCCGCATTGGTTGGCAATGCTTAGTCCATTGATTTAGGACCATCTCCTTGCTCACCCGACACTGGATATAAAGGTGCGGTTTATCATGAGTCACTATCACTCCCTCCCCCCATCCCCCTGTGATAAATCATACGAACTCCTAATAAATAAACGATTTAAAAAAATGATTATTTTCACCCCCCGAGCTATACCGCTGCAAAGATTAAATAACCACCGCTGTGTACAAAATCGTGTCTGAATTTAAACTGCGTTAATGCGTGTTTTTTGCTGTTGTTTTGTTTTGGGTTTTTTGGGTTTTTTTGTTTTGTTGTTGTTTTAATTTAGTTTGGCAGTTCTAAACCATTTCCCAGGCTTAAATTTGTTGAACAAAGTGGTTATTGTTGCTAAATCCAAATTGTAATTGAGGTCATTGAGTTAGGGTCGCCAATATGGCCATCCTCTACAGCGTACGCCTATTGTTATTTTGTATTAACTCAATCTCCTCTTCTCTCTCTCTCTCTCTCTCTCTCTCTCTCTCTCTCTCTCTCTCTCTCTCTCTTTCTCTCTCTCTCTCTCTCTCTCTCTCTCAGTCTCTTTCTTTGAAAACAGAGGCGTGTCACATTCAATTGTTTCCTTCTTGCATTGTCCAGATAGTTTAGCCTTCCTTTAATATTATCACAGATCCAAGGTGCTCAGTGTGAAAAATCATAGGATCCATTAATGTCCTTTTCTTAATAATTTATAATTTTCACTTGCCGCAAGTTGAGTATTTTGAAGGGAGTTTGTTCTTGCCAATTACATATATAATTATATACATGACTTTATTACTTATCCTTCCATTAAAATTTGACACGTCTTAAGTTGTCTTGCGTCATATTATCAGTTGTCTAAATCACAAACCTAAAATTTTAATGACGGAGAAAGATAAACAGTTAACGAAAAAAATAAATTTTTTAATGTAATGGTGTGAACGAGGATCGAACCCTCTATAAGACACTCATTGAAATTTGCTTTCTGAATATCGCAATAGAAGACCCGTAGCGCCACCTCTGTCTCTCCTTCTTCATCTGCCGTCTTTCAGCCCTCCTCTACCTCATCTCACCATTTTCTCTCAAATCTATGGCTTGAATAAACAGATACGTGTCATAGTTCTTCCCTCATGGTCTGTACCAATATCGCCATGTTCGTTGAAAATCACGTCAGACATGATCATAATGGTCTGTTTTATCTTCAAAACAAATCTATCTATCTATCTATCTATCTATCTATCTATCTATCTATCGCTTCCTTTTTCTCTCGTAACTGGGTACCCTCTTTCTTTCTTTCTCCCTCTTTATCGCTTCTCTTTTCTCTCGTAACCCTCATTCTTTCTATCTACCTCTTCTTCTATTTCCTCTCTCACTCTGTACCCCCCCCCAGATGTCCCTGGTGCCAGACGACAGCCGGCGGACGCGCTGTAAGACCGGCCTGGTGAGGGCCTCCAACAGCCCCCTGTTTGACGAGAAATTCTCGCTGTGAGTATATTACCTTAACCAACATGGTCATAACACATAGATGTCTATTAATAGCACTGTTTAGACATTTGTGGGTCATAACAACAATACAGGCTTGCGATAAGGAGAATATAGCAAAAACGATGACAGTTGGTATGGGAATCTGTGACGACGTGGAATCATACTCTTATCCTAGACTTTAAGAAAGCAATGAAACCACATGCTGAAAAGCTGTGATTATGTTATTCCTCTATACAATAGAGACCTAGCGATTAGGTGCTCAGGGCTAAAACTAAGACGATAGCTATTGGAATCTGCGACGACGTCGAGTCATATCCCTGTCCTAGACTTAAGAAAGCAATGAAACCCCTCAATGGAGATTGTGATTATGCCATTCCTCTATACAATACAGGCCTAGCGATTAGGTGCTCATAGCTAAAACTAAGACGAAAGGTTTGCAGGGGAAACCTCAACGACGTCGAATCTTACCCTTATATATGTATCCTAAACTTAAGGAAGCAATGAAACCCCACGCTGAAGAGCTGTGATTAAGTTATTCCTTATCCACGCGTGGATCGCTAGGCCTGCATTTAGACAAGTGACTGTTTGAAATTATGGAATTTGATCGCATACATCTCAGGAAACAATGTCGTTGTAGTATTTTTAACTTTTGGTTGTACTGTAATACATTTTGTGATATAATCAGCTGTTTTATTGTTCTCGTTGTTAGTTGCTTTAACGTCTCCTAGGTTCCCCTAAAAGTTCGCATACGCCAGTCGCTGAAACATTGAATTTGGAGTTTATTCTATATCTAACAAATCTCACACTCTGTCCATCCTCTTTCACCTCCCCAGAGAGATTCTAGAGGAAGATAGAAAGAAGCGACTGCTCATCTCTATGTGGCACAAGGACTCGGACACAGGGTGAGTACACCAGATTACTCAGTTTAGTGTGATCTGTGTATATTCATCAATAAGCTAACGTGAGAACCCATAATAAAGTCACCCAGGTCTAAGCCGAATCCAAAGAATATTTCTTACGTTGACATAATGGTAAAATTTGCTTTATTTTGTTATATTTATTTTGCATCTATAATAAAGAATGAATTGTGTTTTTTCTTAAATGGTTTTAACTTGAAATTTAATATGGTAGGATATAATAAGATTCGAAGTAATTTAAGAGTTGATAATTTAACGTGTTGGTATAGTTACGTGCTAATTTTTAATGTGTTGGATACGGTTGTTGTTTTTTATTTTGTTTTGATGTTTTTTATTTAAGGCAATAATTTTAAACTTGAAAGCTTTGAAATAAATATCTTGCAATGTGTGGTGTTGCCTACATTTATTATGAGTGTCATGTAATGTTTTGTACAGTTTTCCATTGTAACGGATATGTTCGTTTGTCCTTGCGTCTTAAACATGCAAAAACTCTCGTAGTAACACACAGGCTGAGTGAGCTCTGAGCAATTCGCTCTGTAATGTGCTGCAGACTTACACAGAAGAAAGAAGAAATCTTATTAAGACATTGAATGCCGAGTGGTACTAGTACCCGCGTAATTTCTAAATAACCATCAGTCTGGACGCTTGTCATCATTCTTTTCTGTTCTTGTTTGTTTGTTTGTTTTTCCCCACCCGTTTTGTGTGTGTGTGTGTGTGTGTGTATGTCTGTAGGGCTCGTTTCGAACTAGATCTAGATGTCTCGAACAGGGCCTCAGAGTCTGTGGAGTGCCAACTGCCAAGACGCTTTTGTCTGATGTGAGCGACTAATTTTAATCAGCCCTCAAAGTTTCCATCTCCACCACAGCACAAACCGGATGGCGTATGCGGGCTGCGCTGTCCACACAAGCTCTCAACTCGCTCTCGTCTTTTGTTGTTGTTGCTGTTGTGAGAGATAGAGATATGCTTGGGTTTCTGTCTCTTTCCTGCCGGTCTGACTTTCTGTTTTCTCCTCAGCTAGTACTAGTAGAGCCACGCCGTTTGGAGGTTTTCAGTTCGATTTCCCGATGCGGCCGTCTTGTTTTTTCATGGTTGGGTCGCTGTTATATATAATCTGATTGGCTTATTTATGGGTATCCTTTTTCTTACCCTGGGATCCTCCGTCTGAATGGATCCTTTTTGGGGAACAAGCGACAAAGTGGTGTGACCAGCAAAGATAGGGCTCCTTGTATCCCCGTACTGTCTCTGTGTAGAACTGTCAGACCTTAGACTTGGAATCCGTCCACAATATTATATTGCCTTGCTACTGACAATGGAAGTTAAACTAAGCAGCTAGTTCAAGTAAAATATAATACAGAGAGAGAGAGAGAGAGAGAGAGAGAGAGAGAGAGAGAGAGACTTCTCCGAGCATGACAGAGCTGCGCTAGGGGACGTTAAACTAATTAGAGCAGTGTGTGTGTGTGAGTGTCTCATGGCACCAGACATGGCCGACTCATCACTGACCAGACATGGCCGGCCCATCACTGGCCGGGTGAGCAGCCCACACAATAGGGCCATTTCAACACCTCCTCTATCACGGGGGGATCTGCTAGACAGGCCTCTCAGCATGTTGGATGCTCGCGACTTGTCCTGGGAACCACAGCACGGTGGCCACACTTCCAGGTTGTTGGTTTTTTGACCATTCTTCTGTGGATTTTTTTTTCTTTTGATACAACGAGTATCACTTTAAATCACCATATTCTTCTGGGTTTTTTTTTTCTTTTGATACAAACGAGTATCACTTTAATAACAATGCGAAACGGTGGCCATACTTCCAGGCTTTTTGACCATTCTTCTGTTGTTGTTTTTTTTTTCTTTTGATACAATGATTATCACTTTAAATCACCATATTCTTCTGGGATTTTTTTCTTTTGACACAATGAGTATCACTTTAAATGAAGAGATATCGTGCCTACAAACAACCACAATGAGGAAGTGTGGCCACACTTTCAGGATTTTTGGCCATTCTTATGTTTTTTGTTTGTTTTTTGATATAATGAGTGTCGCTTTAAATCGCCATATTCTTTTGGGTTTGTTTTTTTATACAATGAACATCACTTTAAATCGCCATATTTTTCTGTTTTTTTTTTTTAAACTTTTGATACAATGAGTATCACTTTTGAAGTGATATCGTGCCTACAAACAACCACAATGCGGAAGTGTGGCCACACTTTCAGGATTTTTGGCCATTCTTATGTTATTCTATTCCTTTTGATACAATGAGTATCACTTTCATCACCATATTCTTCTGGGTTTTTTCTTTTGATACCATGAGCATCACTTTAAATCACCATATTCTTCTGGGGTTTTTGTTTTGTTTTGGATACAATAAGTATCACTTTTAAATCACCATATTCTTCTGGGTTTTTTCTTTCTTTTGATACAAACGAGTATCACTTTAATGCAGAGATATCCTGCCTCAATCCGTCTTAAACTAAAGAAACGGGCTTAGTAAGTTTATAAAACCTATTGGTTCTCTATGAAACATGGGCCGCAGGGTTGGGCAAACCATTAATTTTTTCCATCATCAGCAGCAGCAGCATCGTTCTCACAGATTGAACCACCAGCTCCGCCAGCGTTGTCCATATATTCATCATCACCTTAACCAGCGCTATTGTCATCACCAGCGGCAGCACTAACGCTATTGTCCGTTCAGGTCCGTGGCAATGGGATAGGACCAGTGGTGTTCTAACAAAGGCTTTTGAGGCTTTTTAGGCTAAAACAGGTCGGGACACTTTCATGGCCGCATTGAGCCTTGAACAATAATACGTGTATAACTTGAAGCGCAAACGTTGGGATTTTGGGAGATGGACCCTTTCCTGTAAGGATCTGATGTAGACTTAGGGGGCGATAAACCATCTAGAAATATAGGGACCTTCTTAGTGTAAGGATGTGATATAGACTTAGGGGACGATAAACCATCTAGAAATATATGGACCTTCTCGTGTAAGGATCTGATATAGACTTAGGGGACGATAAACCATATAGTAAATCTCGTCAGCTGGGCAGTAGCTGCCATCACTGCATGGTACACTGTACTTCAGAATCTAGGCTTTTCGATGGTCTTATTCTTCTATTGTGCTATGTATTGGCAATGGTCTTATTCTTCTATTGTAGCCTACTATGTATTGGCAATGGTCTTATTCTTCTATTGTGCTATGTATTGGCAACAGCTTCGCATAAATTCCTTTTCACCAAATCTCAAATCCTATGTGATCCTATACTGTGATAATGAATCGCGGTTTCTATGGAAATAGGTCCTCTCTTTGTGGGCTGTGTTGAATAAAAGATGCATGGAGTTAGAGACTTTGCGATGCGTCATTGCTTATGCTCAAAGAACTGCCCGTCGCTGGAAACTGATTTTGCGTTTTGTGGTCGTAGATCAGGGTATTATATTGAGCCTATGGTCCATAATTTTATTATACTATAGTACATGTATTAATTTTGATTGTACTGGGATGCGTTTACAGCAATGGCCATGGGAGTAATGGTGCGTACTAAAGGCGCGCATTTCTAGCGTGAACATTATGCTTTATTGTGTGCAAAATGCGCATGGACTCCAATGCGGCGGTGCCTTTTTTATTCACCTTACTTGTTTTTTTTTGTTTTGTTTTTCCTTCTTCTTTTTACTATCGCCCATTTTTCCTCTCATTTCAAGGGACTAGATGATAAACGTATGCACTACTGCTACCATATTCTCCAACTTATAACAAGAATCTTGGTTGAGTTGTTGTTGGCCAATGGACATTTTGCCTTCTTATCTGCCTTTTTTATTTGCTTCTTCATTTTGAACGTTCCTCAATACGGGATTTGTTTTTATGCGTCGTTTTGTCATTGCCATATCTCAACTAATAACAAAAACGTTGGTTGGTTACAATTGTGTCTTTTGGTAATTTTTCCAAGTTCTCCTGTGTGCAAAGGCGGCAGGGGGATATTATGTTGAGTATTGGGAACAACCATCGTGCTCAACCATTAACTTGCCAGTATAATACACCTGTCTGAAACACAAGGCAGTATAGTACTAATTATATTAGTACCCAAAAAATTACATGTACCAGACTTAACAAGTTATGGGACTCGTCGTCTCGTAAGACCCTCCTTTGGAACTTACGAGACCATAAAACAGGAGGGAGTGTTATGTTCTCCTAGTGAGATATTCTCTCGTGCAAGGCCTGATCATTTAGCACCCCCAAAGCAATGGACGCAGGAGGTTTAACATACAATCCAGACTATGCTCCATTTCGCTCGCCAACAGCCCTCAATACTAATTAGTGTTACGAGTTTCTCAGAGCCACTTAGACCTGGGCCCGTATGCATTACTATGCAACCCTCACGATTATTTTTCAAATTAACTGCGCTAAGTAAAAATCGTAACTGCTGCGCTTGGCTTAGGTTGACGGTATGCAACTGTTTTTACGACCCTCGCGTATTTAATTTGAGCTAGGCTAAGCTAATGGGCATTTCCACTTTCCGACAAACACCGTAGATTCAAATCCCACTTGGCCGCCTATTTTCCTTACGGATTTGGTCAATATCAGTATAATATAGCAGCAAAACTCTCAGAAAATAATTATGTCCCAGGATTTTGGATTCGACGATTAAATTCTTGTTCCCTTTGGTTGTAAAAGAAAGTAATCTTGGAGTAGTTTAATTTGATCACCAAGTGTTTCTTCTTTTTCTTCTTCTTCTTCTTCTTCTTTTTTTCTTCTTCTTCTTCTTCTTCTTCTTCTTCTTCTTCTTCTTCTTCTTCTTCTTCTTCTTCTTCTTCTTCT
>RQTK01000857.1:38611-56396 GCA_003991915.1 Elysia chlorotica
CTCTCTCTCTATCTCTCTCTCTCTCTCTCTCTATCTCTCTCTCTCTCTCTCTCTCTCTCTCTCTCTCTCTCCATCTTTCTCTTTCTCCCACGGTAGTAGTTCTGACATCTTAGATCAGCGCTCTCAGTGTCCAGTGTTGACCAGTTGACCACCTCCGTCCACTACACTGACCACACCGAGGCTCACGCAGAGAGGCCTGCCATGAGACAACGGGCTGATTATCGGCGCCGACCTGGCCGCATTCAGGTGTCAGGATGACCCTCACTGAGAATGCGAACCTTTCTCCGGGCCGGTTGTCCCCCCTGCCTCGACCTGGGAGGGGCAGCCCCCTACACAAATGGCTCATCAATTACCTCCATTGTTGGGGCAAACTCGCTCAGGGTTTAGGAGACGATGGGATGCATTTTTTGAGGAGTAATGTTGTACACTGTATGAGAGTTTCATTCACAACTGTACATGCACGTTTATAAAGACCTCTACATAATATGAAATTGGTAATGTTAGACGTTTATGAAGGCTTATGTTACATGTGTGGGGTTTTGTTGAAAAAGACTCAACTCTTGACGTCATCAACCAAAATTCTTACATTTGGATTATAACGATAGGTGTATTCAGGCTGCTTCTAAAAATAACCCTAGGTAGTAAAGAATCCGAATTCCCACGAAATATTGTGTCACCCAATAAAAGGAAATATTGAAGTGTGAAAAATATCGATAGTCCGCCTAAAATTTTTTTATGAGAAACAGAAAGAGAGAGAGAGGGAAGAGAAAGAGTTAGAGAGAGAGAAGAGAGATAGAGAGAGAGAGAGATAGATAGAGAGAGAGAGAGAGAGAGAGAG
This sequence comes from Elysia chlorotica, assembly GCA_003991915.1. NCBI lineage: Eukaryota > Metazoa > Mollusca > Gastropoda > Plakobranchidae > Elysia > Elysia chlorotica. Next base: position 39,450 of record RQTK01000857.1, read on the forward strand.
AGAGAGAGTGAGTGAGAGTAAGATAGCTACATCGAGGCATAAAGACATAGAAACAAAAATTTCCATTCATGTAAATGTACGAATCTCTGACAACTCGCTGCTATCCTCTCTAAGGGACTTGAGATTTGAACTCAACCAGAAACCTAAGGAGTTACACGTACACGTCCTGTGCCTGGGACCATCCTCTAGAGACTGGGATGACTGACCGTGCTTCTGGAATTCCCATAATGATAACTCCAGTTGTTGATCCTGTAGCTGCCAGGAGTCCATGTTTTAATAGGTTTTCTACGTGTCAGACACTTGGTGGAATCTCTGATGTGGGGAACAAACAGGAGTCCTATCCTAGTTTGCTGTCGATGTCTTTTAGGTTCCCAATGGGATATTCTTTATGGCGCCGAGTCCCAAGACTAAAGTCTTACAATTACATCAATTACATATTTTGAGTGCTACCACAAAGACAGATCTGGCATTTTAGAACTTAAAATTTTCTCTTCATTCGTCACATGTTACTCGCATTGACCCAACAAAGGTGACCCGGGTTAGAACCCGGAACCTCCTTATCCGAAACCCTGCTCTTTACCGAGCTACTTTGCTCTTCCCAATCCCCCTCTCTCTCTCTCTCTCTCTCTCTCTCTCTCTCTCTCTCTCTCTCTCTCTCTCCCTTCTTACTCTTTCTCCATCTATCTATCTATGTGCCCCCTCTCTTCCCCATCCTATATTATTGAGTAAATATACATATTTTTGCGAATGTTTTATTCGAACTGAAGCGTCTATTTGCTATACGAGAAGTAGGAATTCTGGAAAAAGGATCAATCATTAAAAAAAAAAACATTGAAGAAGATATTATTTTGTTTTGTCGAGAGATAGATCAGAGAGGTTTAATGGAAAACCAATGTTGTCTTTACACAATAAGGGTTCTCTCCTTAGTCATTCAGAGGAGAAAAAAAAACATTCTGGAAATTAAAGCGACAAAGATATTATAATGAAGACATATCCCTTGAGAGCATTTAGGAGTTTTCGTCTCAGAGATAGATCTTCCAGGGGGAATCCTCGCATGATTGGAGATCCCCGTACCTTGAAACACCGTACACCCTTTGGGATTTCCCGCACGATTGACACTCTTGCTACATGGCATACAATAATTATTGTCGAACTTGGTGCGTATAATTGACTGCTACTGCCGATTGGGTATAGGGTTTTAGCCTTGGAAACCTCAGGGGCGTAAAACAAACCACAGGTTATTCAGAGCTACAGAGCGTTTAATTGCGATGACATGTCAAGCATCGAGTCTTGTTTTTCGTGTTTGTTGGTAGCTAGTATAGAATGATCCTCTCCAATTATATATTTCCATATATTACAATAACATAAGGCTACTGTGGAGGCTGTAGAGGGCAGAGATTTGAATGTACATGTTCCAAACGTTTCTGTCGAGCCATAGTTATAATATCATTTCTCTAGAGACATAATCACATTATGGCATGTTTTCTCAAAGTATACCGTCTCCGTGTAGAATCCCATTAGCTCGAAACTAGTTTTACTATCTTCAATGAGATATTATTTGTTGTTGTTTTTTCTTTCTCTAAATACATTGGCGTGCTTTTAGCTCCCCAAATCTTCCCCTCCGCTTTCTCTTGATAAGCATTATGCAGTACTGATTTAGATCTGTATTTTCAATCACGATTCTGACATCTATCTCTGTTTGCTACATCTCTGCCTGCATAGGCGTCCCTTAAGAACCCTAGTTTCTGATGATTTAGCAGTGTGTTTGTCGCTTCTGAATGTACCGTATTTACGTGTACATACGCTACATGAACTTCCATCTTCTAAAGCTAGACTATTTAGTGGACGGGCCCCTAAGACAAACGTCTGTCATTCTGACAATTTGACGTGATGCTACGCAGCGAAAAAGATGGGATACCATTAATTCTCAGTCAGTTCTAGTATAAACAAAACAATGTTTATTTCCATCTGGATAGTTATAGTGGTGTTGTTACAGAAAAGTAACCTGATTGGTTACTCTCCCATTGCCATATTCCGTAAATTGAAAATAGAGTCAGGGACACTGAGCTGAGATCCGAACGTCCTCTCTAATTCGGCAATCTAAAGCACTACTGACTGCGCTATCTTTTTTTTACTCTCTTCTGTCCCCAACGCTTGGCAAATTTACAATTTTTTAAAGAATTTAAATACATGTTCTTAAAGTCGTAGTCTTGTATATCCCCATCCATGTTATTTGCATCTTTTCGTGTTTCGTCCCATGTGTCTAGCCAAAACCTAGGCCTAAGTTTGTGGTTGCTTTTTCTCTCTTTTGTCTCTCTCTCTCTCTCTCTCTCTTTCTCTCTCTCTCCCTCTCCCTCTCTCTCTCTCTCTCTCTCTCTCTTCTCTCTCTCTGAAAACAGAGGCGTGTCACATACAATTGTTTTCTTCTTACTTTGTCCAGATAGCCTAGCCTTCCTTAATATTATCACAGATCCAAGATGCTCAGTGTGCAAAATCATAGGATACATTAATTTCCTTTTTTTTCACAATTTACAGTTTCGTTTGCTACAAGTTAAGTGTTTTGAAGGAAGTCTGTTCTCGCCAATTACATGTACATGTATTGTTTATCCTTCCATTGAAATTTTACTCGTCTTAAGTTGTCTTGCTTCATATTAGTTGTCAGAGTTTCAAACACGAAAAAAAAAGATAAAACGTTAACGATACCCAAATGAAATGAAAATTCAAATGATGCGAACGATGACCGAACCCGCACGTCTATACGTCTCTCAATACATCATAATATCTCAATAGACCCGTGGTGCCAGCTCTGTCTCTTCTTCGTCATACGGTCTTCATGTATCCCCTACCCCATCTCACCCTTTGCTCTTTAGACTGTGGCTTGCATAAACAGATACGTGTCACAGTTTTTCCCTTATGGTCTGTATCAATATCGTAATGGTCATTGAAAATCACGACAGCCATGATTATAATGGTCCGTTTTATCTTCAAAACAAAATTATAATAATGTAAAGTCTGAACGACCTCGTGCTCTACGTGCATTCGTGTAGTAGCTGACTCGAACTTTAGACCTTGTGGTTGAATGTGCAGACCACTACCGACTGCGCTAATTGACGCCCCTGTTATCGCATTCACTTCCAATTGCATGCGTTTGACTCTCTCTCTCTCTCTCTCTCTCTCTCTCTCTCTCTCTCTCTCTCTCTCTCTCTCTCTCTCTCTCTCTCTCTCTCAAACAATCTGGTGATTTGAATCAACACAGACATGTCATAGGTCTAACCTCATGGTCTATTTCAACATCGTTCTGTTCATGAAGAATAACCATAGTATTGTATGATAATGGCAGTGGTGTAGATAATGATTCGATTCTTCATGGCATTTAAATACATTATATCGTCTGGACCACAACATTGATCAGAATATCGTGCAATGTGGTGTCTTTTGTGAGATCCCCCTTGGTATTGTCTGAATTCTATTTTATTCCAAGCCCTGCCTCACCTGACACCCTTTTCTTTACATTGCTTTATAGAAATAAAAACAATTTTTGAAACGTTTTACATATCCTAAGTTCCTCTTACATCTCCTAAGTTCTTCACAGAGTACTTTACAGAGACAGCGGCTTTGTCCACAAATAAAACTAATTAAGGGGCCATGCAATGCTGAGGATCGAACCTTGTACCTCAAGCTCAATAGCCCGACCCTCTACCGACTGATGTGATTTTTATCCCTGCGACGATTAGACGTCCTCTTGTTAGTACGAGGATAATATTTTTATTTTATTTTATTGGGAGCCGGAATACATGTACCAGTTGAGGTTTGAACCTCGGTCCTCTTGTTCGTTAGTGATGAGCAATACCGACTGTGCTATTGTAGCTCGGCGATGCTAGTACAGATACATCGAGGCTATCTGGTATCATCGAGGTACATCCATGTGCATGCAATACCTTTCCCTGCCAGGCTAGCCTGACACCTGTTTCTTGGTGTATGTCTCAATGTCTCATCTCCGTGCTATGTCTTCGCCATAGCGGTCCGGCAGACAACGGGCCTGGCTCGCTTCTCGGTACGCGCTGCTCAGGTGGGGCTAGCTCTTCTCCCCCAGTCTCCGATCCAGTGATGGCCAACAAAATCAGAGAGGTGTCAGTCCACTGAGTCCAGTGTTGTGTTTGCACAGGTTTTTCACCTGCCCGTTGTGCGCCTGTCAACGTTAGACTCACCCCCTCTCTACACAACCATGTTGTCATCCTGAGCATCTTTGAGAGGACTCTTTTCTTTGTCTTTCTGGCCATTTGGTACAGTACTAGTACCCCCTCACTTTTTTTTTCTCGTTCTCATAAATTACATGAATTTTAAGGCATTGCGTGGATTATTATTGGGAGCGATAAAGTTCAACGGTAGAGGGCTCGCGTTCTAAGCAAAAGGTTGCGGGCTAGATCACCGCTCAGGCCACCTTGTTTTTTTTTTTTCTTGTATTGTTTTGGCCAATATCATGTGACCACCGGTTCCCCAGGTATCCCGTTGTCGTCCCGTCACCGTAAAGGATCTTTATTGAGATCCGTAGAACCAAGAAGATGTCTAAAGATATGAGTGATATGACTCAACAAGCCTAGCTAGCTCAGATGGCGCGCTTTATTCCTAGCCCTCAGTCTCTGGACCAGTGCGTGTAAATAGGAAACAAAATCAGAGAGGTGTCAGTCCAGTGCTGTGTTTGCACAGGCTTGTCACCTGCCCGTTGTGCGCATGTCAACACCAGACTCCCAGTCTATGTTGTCAAACAGAACGTCTCTAACTGTCTAAGACGATTTTTTCGTTCTTGGGGATACACGTAACACTGACTATGCATTGGTTCCCGCCTAGTTTTTATTTTTTTTTTTTAAATTAACTGAGTTATCACTGGAGACACGTTCGTTTGTCGAGAAATATAATTATGAAGTCAGGTTATCTACTAGTACTGTTATAGTCGGTCGCTCTCATCATTAGAACAATTATTGTTATCATTTTTTTCCTGTCCGAAAAGCTGTGCCTGTAACATTTACAATTTTTACAATATCAACCAATCCATTGCACTGATAAATTATACGGAAACAGTTATTAAAAATCTACGTTCACCCCCCCCCCCCCCCCCCTCCCCCTTTTTTCCTTCCTTCATCCTGAGATGGACAGCATTGACTATTGAGATTGGTATACATGTATTAGATCCTAAACTTCTGCTCGCCATCTTTGGGATAGTACCGATTTCTAACTTTAACGGGAGAAAAAGTTTGGAGAAATCCCAGCTCTTTACTACTACATGTACTAGTTTAACTCTCTTTTTTTCTCTTTCTCTCTCTCTCTCTCTCTCTCTCTCTCTCTCTCTCTCTCTCTCTCTCTCTTTCTCTCTCTTTCTCTCTCTCTCTCTCTCTCTCTCTCTCTCTCTCTCTCTCTCTCTCTCTCTCTCTCTCTCTCTCTCTCTCTCTCGGTCTCAATGAAGTCTCTACGCCGTGCGTCAACCGAACTTACCTTCACTTGAGTTTCTTACACTAAACAACGCCCCTGCCCTTTTGGGTGGATAGATCTAGACAATTGTAAGGAAGGTAAACAAGGAGCTAGGGTGACACGACGTTATTTCTGTTTTCTGCATGTGTTCTGAATGATGTCTAACTGTCTCACTGTCTCTGATTGTCTGCGACGATGTGTCTGACTCTAGCCTAAGAAAAACTTTACAACTTGATTGTCTGCGACTATGTGTCTGACTCTAGCCTAAGAAAAACTAAGATAAACTTGTTGATGTTGCTGCTCCGAGACTGAATGGAAGAAGGAAGTGTCATCTCCTCCCATCTCTTTATTTGGGAAGACTCCCCTCTCTCTATTTTTGTTAAAGAACTCCTAGGTTCCATATGGGGAGACTATACGACGAATTTTATGACACTTTCTTAAGTTGAGTGCATGATTTTATTACAGTGTATAATATTAATGAAATGAAGAAAATTTGACGCTTTTCTTTTTGTTTTTGTTTTGTTTGGCATATTGTTCTCTCTCCCCCCCCCTCCCCCCTTTTTCCTTCCTTCATCCTGAGATGGACAGCATTGACTATTGAGATTGGTATACATGTATTAGATCCTAAACTTCTGCTCGCCATCTTTGGGATAGTACCGATTTCTAACTTTAACGGGAGAAAAAGTTTGGAGAAATCCCAGCTCTTTACTACTACATGTACTAGTTTAACTCTTTTTTTTCTCTTTCTCTCTCTCTCTCTCTCTCTCTCTCTCTCTCTCTCTCTTTCTCTCTCTCTCTCTCTCTCTCTCTCTCTCTCTCTCTCTCTCTCTCTCTCTCTCTCTCTCTCTCTCTCTCTCTCTCGGTCTCAATGAAGTCTCCATGCCGTTCACAACCGAACTTACCTTCACTTGAGTTTCTTACACTAAAAAATCCCACTGCCCTTTTGGGTGGATAGATCTAGACAATTGAAAAGGAAGGTAAACAAGGAGCAAGGGTGACACGACGTTATTTCTGTCTTCTGTACGTATTCTTAATGATGTCTAACCTGTCTAACTGTCTCTGATTGTCTGCGACGATGTGTCTGACTCTAGCCTAAGAAAAACTTTAAAACTTGATTGTCTGCGACTAATTGTGTCTGACTCTAGCCTAAGAAAAACTAAGATAAACTTGTTGATATTGCTGCTCCGAGACTGAATGGACGGTGGAAGTGTCATCTCCTCCCATCTCTTTATTTGGGAAGACCCCTCTCTATAATATATTTGTTAAACAACTCCTAGGTTCCATATGGGGAGCCTATACGACGAGTTTTAGAACACTTTCTTACGTCGAGTGCATGCTTTAATTACAGTGTATAATATTAATGAAATGAAGAAAATTTGATGTTTTTCTTTTTGTTTTTGTTTTGTTTGGCATATTGGTCTCTCTCCCCCCCCTCCCCCCTTCTCTCTCTCTCCGTCTCTCTCTCTCTATCTATCTCTCCCTCTTTCTTTCTTTCTCTCTCTATCTATCTATCTATCTATCTATCTATCTATCTATCTATCTATCTATCTATCTATCTATCTATCTATCTATCTATCTATCTATCTATCTTTCTCTCCCCCTCTCTCCCCCTCTCTCTCTCTCTATCTCTTTCTCTCTACCTCTCACCCCCTCTCTCTCCGTCTTTCTCAAGTGATTCTCGGGCTCCCTCTATCTTTCTCTATCCCTCTCTTCTCTCTCTTCCCCTCTTTCTTTCTTTTTGTCTATCTCTCTCCCTTCTCTCTCTCTCTCTCTCTCTCTCTCTCTCTCTCTCTCTCTCTCTCTCTCTTTAACGACCCATTTGGTGTGACATGCTGTTATGATTTCTCCGTATTGTAGTTCCCAGGATTTGTTTCTTTTTCGTTCAGAAAAATAGAATAGAGCAAGACATGGCACTATGTCAACCTAGATCTGATAACATTGATTTTTATTCTTCATGGCACCATTATTATAATAATTATTATACCCCATCTCTATCTCCCTCTGTTCTTTTGTACCTTCCTACCTCTTGAGAGGGGGAGGGGGGAGGAGCGCCGCCGACGCAAAAGGTCCGGGTTCGAGCCCTGGCGATTTTACTCCTTACTGGTTGGGTCGGTGTGAGTTTCATGTGACCGGCTGAGACAGGATCCATGGCATCCCCACCCTGTCTTGTGTATGGCAGCGCATACAATTTTTAAATGTCAGTCTGAGGCCCGTCCACAATATAATCTATATAGTGCTGATGTTGGACGTTAAACCAACCCAACAAAAATCTCTTGAGGGCATTTTGCCTCTCTCACTCTCTGTCCCTCATTTTCTCTTGTCTCTCCCTCCCTGTCTCTCCCATCTCTCTCCCTTTCTCACTCTCTGTCCCTCATTTTCTCTTGTCTCTCCCTCCCCCTCTCTCTCCTATCTCTCTCCCTCTCAGTCTCTTCCTTTCCCTCTTGCCTCTATTTCTTCCTCTCTGACTCTGTGTATTGGCCAATTTGGTGTGACATGCTGTAGTTGTTTTCTCCGTGTTTTTCTCTCCCAGATTTGTTTTAACTTTGCTTTTATCCATGGAAAAAATAAGAAAGCTCTGACACTATGTCAATGTACACGATATTCGTCGTCATACTATTTATATCATAGCTGTGATATCTCTCTCTCTCTCTCTCTCTCTCTCTCTTTCTGTTTCTGTCTCTCTCTCTTCCTCTCGCCCTCTCTCATCCCCTCTCTCTATCTCTCTCTCTCTGTCTGTCTCTCTCTCTCTGTCTGTCTCTCTCTCTCGTCCTCCCTTTTGCCCTCTCTCACCTTCTCTCTATCTATCTATCTATCTATCTATCATCTCTCTCTCTGTTTCTCTGTCTCTTTCACCCTCTTTCTACCCCTCTCTCTCTCTCTTGCTCTCTCTCCCTTTCGCTCTCGCTCTCTTTTTCTATCTCTCTTTCTTTCTCTCTTTCGCTCTCTCTCTCTCTATATATCTATCTAACTCACTCTCTCTCTCTTTCTCACTCTCTTTACCTTCCTCTCTCTCACTCTCTCACTCACTCTCTCTCTCTCTATCTCTCTCTATCTATCTCACTCACTCTCTGCATTGGCCAAGTTGGTGTGACGTATGTTTGTATGTTCTTCGTTTTGTTCGTTCCAAGATTTGTTTCGTTTTTGCTTTTGTTCATAGAATAGAGTAAGATATGACACTATGTCAATGTAGGCAATATTTTTTCTTCATGGCACCACATCATTAGGCCTACATCCTATCTCTGCCTCTCTCTGTATTCCTCTGTATCTCCCTAACTTTTCAATATCAATTGTCCCTGCCTCGATGTATTGGGCCCATTTGGTGTGACATGCAGTTGTTTTTCTTTATATTGTATTCCCCAAAATTTGTTTCCTTGCCTATATCATTTTGTTGAATACATTGTGACTCTCCAAGTGCGTTTTGTTCCTCTCTCTCTGTCCGTCTGTCTGCCTGTCTCTGTCTGTCTGCCTCTCTCTCTCTCTCTCTCTCTCTCTCTCTCTCTCTCTCCCCTCTCTCTCTCTCTCTTTATCTCTCTCTCTCATCCCATCCCATCCCATCCCATCCCATCCCATCAAGTTTTATGTCTCTCCACTTGCCCTTATAGATTGGAACCTTGATACATTGTCAGTTAGGAGCACTACCGACTGAGCTATCATCCGCTCCCCTTACACGTGGCTTTGTTATTTTTGTTATTTTGTTTTTTTATAACCATAATAAACCTGTACTATAATATGCTGCACGCGATGCGAGCAGCCCACCGTACCAACCTGAAGACCTCCAGGCTCCGCCCACCACGTCCGACACCCCGCAGTGCCTGCTATGGCCCCGCCCTCGTAGGCTTCGTCAGTCCACTGTGTGACGCAATGGCGACATTAGCGTGACAGCCGAAGTCCCGCCTCCTACTCCGCGACGCGTGCTCGCTGTCGATAATCCCAGCAGGGAGAAGGGTGTAGTACGGCTGTGAACGAATCTCATTGGACGAGACAGTTCGCATGCGCGCGGCGGGACTGCGCGAATCCTGTCACAGCGTAGCGAAACGTAGCAAACGGAGCTGTTTGGACTTCCCCCTTTACATCGCGTTTTCTCCAAACCTTGAGGCGTTTCTCCTCTAGGCTTGGATTTTAGATTTCCTCACATCAGACATTCAGCTCGTGCGCTATCTCTGGTCGACACTATTGGATTCTGTTCTCTAATTCTGCCCTATCAAAACCATTGTTTTCGTGTTATTGGCCGTGATTTCATGCTGTGAACATCGAGCTAGACAACTCTGAGAATTCATAAATCTCTGATAGCACCCCAATCCCTCACTTGTTCTACAACACTTCGAGGATAGAACATCGTCAGCCTAGCATCAGTCACTGATCTAGATCCTAGACCTTCGCATCTTTGAAAATCATAGTCGTTTTCAACTTCAGTATCTCTTCCGATTCGAGAGATTTTAGTGAATTTTTTGCTTCCTTGTAAGGACTTTGTGAATTTGTTTCATTTTCATCGCAAAGACTTGGATTATAATTCGGACTTAGAAATTTTCGTTTGGAGTTCTATTTCTCTCGTCTATTTCATCAACGGACTTAATTTTTTGGAAACCACACACTGTTTGTGACTTGGAGTATTATCTTCTTCACTGTGTTTGACTGGATTACCAACTTGCATCTGAGGAAACCTTTAGGTAAGTGATGATTTTTTTTATTACTTTTATTTTTTTTTCCCTGTTCTTACTGCTGTTGGTAACTTACACATTTAGTATCACAACTTGTTATTTTTTAAATAAGATATTAGAGGAAGCAAGAATTAGGGCGTATAATTACTCATTAAAGTTAGAGGCGAGTACAGTTTAGTTCTTTTTTTTTAGGTTCTAGCCAGCACTTCCACTGAACGTGATAGATCTATATTTTTCCCTGAACCCGTCAGTATGATATGAACCAACACTTCATCAGGAGTCAGTGTCTCGCTCATTTTCATTTCTATCCAAAAAAAATTAAAACACATGTACAACATCAAATGTATGGCCCGTTTTAAGATTACTTTTACGCGATCTTTCCCCACTTTACTTTTTATTTCTTGCTTTAAATATGTTTAACAAAAATTATTTAAATAGAGCGATGCGTCTATAGATTATAGTTGTTGTTTTTTTTTTAAAGAGAAATTTACCGACTACCGCAGACCAAACCGAATATAAATGTATCTTTTCTCTTTTACACCTTTTAACCCTTATGCCTACTTTGAAAAAAACTCCCGTAGAGACGTTATATATAATTCAATGTGATCAACAGTAAGGAGTTTCATTTAAGTCACTTTTTACGTGCAAGGTTCTTCAAACTAGTAACAATAGAGTTAGTCTTTATCCACCCAAGATCTAACATCGAGATTAGCTCTGGGTCCAGCCGAATCTTGTTTTATGCCTAGTATAGATCGACCTGTTTATCTCACAGAAATCTTTAGTAGATCTCCCGTTACATCAATTTTACTTTGCGTTTCACGGCAACTGCCTAACCTGCCTTCTCTTTGTGAAGTGGAGTGAAACCAGTAAGGGTAGACCCCAGTAAGCTTAGATTTTAAATCTAGCCTAGCCGAGTCCTAGTGTAGACCCGTCCCCCCATGTTATTGTAGAAGCTGTCATTTTGCTAAGCCCCCCGTTAGATCTTTGTTCCCACAGATAGATAAGCCTTGAAGGGGGGACCTGGGGTATGAGAGGGAGAGGGCAATATAACGACTTAGGCGACGGTGAAATTGTAGAAACAAAATAACTTGTGAGACGTTAGGGAAGAGTAGATGTATATGAGATCTTTCTTCAAGGCACACGAGCTAGCCCCGTTATCTATGTTGTTATCTTGATCTTGCATGGTGTTTGTCGTTTGGCCCGTGTGGCGATGAATCTTAGTACACCACGGTGTTTATATGGATATTTTATGATGGGTTTCTCAAACGCGGTAGACAGTGTACAACGGTGTGTTCGAGGTTTATCCATTTCGTGTTGCTGAAGCCAATATGATTTCTATCCCTTAGGTTTCGATCTAAATCTAGATTTAACATGTAGATCTATAGGTTTTTCTGAAAAACCCGTTTCTGAAAACGATGCATTTTAAGGTTTTGTAGTAGGGGCTACATGGCAGTATAAAATAATGATACTCTACATGTACAATCTATTAAAAACCTAACGTTGGGTCTCAATGTTGCCAAACAAGGCGACCGCTACTGACTAACCTATCTTAAGCCCCATACCTTCCTGGACCCTAAGTTAGTCAGAAACTATGGCTTCTATAATGCTTACTGTATGAGTACATGGAACCAGTGATGAATCCGAGGCGCATTCCAAGTTACGGAGAGACTTAATTATTTTAATATTGATTATGACGCCATGTATCTTTTCTCTTTTACACCTTTTAACCCTTAGGCCTTTCTTTAAAAAAAAAACCAACTCCCGTAGAGACGTTATATATAACTCAATGTGATCAACAGTATGGAGTTTCATTTAAGTCACTTTTTACGTGCAGGGTTCTTCAAACTAGTAACAATAGAGTTACTCTTTATCCACCCAAAATCTAACATCGAGATTAGCTCTGGGTCCAGCCGAATCTTGTTTTATGCCTAGTATAGATCGACCTGTTTATCTCACAGAAATCTTTAGTAGATCTCCCGTTACATCAATTTTACTTTGCGTTTCACGGCAACTGCCTAACCTGCCTTCTCTTTGTGAAGTGGAGTGAAACCAGTAAGGGTAGACCCCAGTAAGCTTAGATTCTAAATCTAGCCTATCCGAGTCCTGTAGACCCGTCCCCCCATGTTATTGTAGAAGCTGTCATTTTGCTAAGCCCCCCGTTAGATCTTTGTTCCCACAGATAGATAAGCCTTGAAGGGGGGACCTGGGGTATGAGAGGGAGAGGGCAATATAACGACTTAGGCGACGGTGAAATTGTAGAAACAAAATAACTTATGAGACGTTGGGGTAGAGTAGATTTATATGAGATCCTTCTTCAAGGCACACGAGCTAGCCCCGTTATCTATGTTGTTATCTTGATCTTGCATGGTGTTTGTCGTTTGGCCCGTGTGAGGACCTTTGAGTGTGGCGATGAATCTTAGTACACCACAATGTATATGGGTGTTTTATGATAGGATTCCTAAACAGGTTAGACAGTCTATGTTAACGTGTTCGAGGTTTATCCATTTCGTGTTGCTGAAGCTAATCTAATTTGCGTCCCTTAGGTTTCGATCTAAATCTAGACCCAAAAAGACATGTCATGTAGATAAATATATAGGTATTTCTTAAAAACCCATTTCTGAAAACGGTGCGTTTCAAGGTTCTTTGGTAGGCTACTTGACAGTCTAAAATAATGCTACATCTACAACCGTTGGACCACTCTATGTTGTCAAACTACGGACTAACCTATCTTAAGCCCCATACCTTCCTGGATCCTAAGTTAGTTAGAAACTATGGCTTCTATAATGCTTACTGGGACTAGACAGAGTGATGACTCCAAAGCGCATTCCGAGTTACCATAACACAGAGGCAGAATTTAATATTGATTATGACGCCTGCCATCGCACGTGTAAACGTAAGGTATCGGTCTTCTTCTTCTTCTTCTTCTTCTTCTTCTTCTTCTTCTTCTTCTTCTTCTTCTTCTTCTTCTTCTTCTTCTTCTTCTTCTTCTTCTTCTTCTTCTTCTTCTTCTTCTTCTTCATCATCATCATCATTTTTTTTCACTTCTCCCACGCTCTTGTCTTTCACACTCCCTCCATCGCTCTTTCTTTCTCCTCCTGTATGAGCTGCCTTGTGGGTATAGCACGCAGCCTCTGAAAGAGGTTGAGGTTCTGGACTCAGGTGTCACCGCTAACCTCGTTTTACGCTTCGTTACGGTTCGTTAACGAAATAACGCTGTTGGCGTTACATTAAATCATGTTGGTTTGCTTCATTCAGCCAGGCTATATAATTATTGTGTCATTTTCCCCCCAGAAATTTTGCATCTTCCTACTTCCTGCCAAGGGTTGAAAATCAATTTTCATTTATATAGAAATATAATGTGGGGCTTTCTTGTTGCCCCCATCACCCCTCGTTATTTTCTAATCGAAAGCATACATTAATTTTTGTTTAATCTCTCTCTCTCTCTCTCTCTCTCTCTCTCTCTCTCTCTCTCTCTCTCTCTCTCTTTCTCTCTCCAAGGATTTGCGTTGTATCCATTTCTGTCTTCATCTCTATTCGTACTTTTCCCCCCTTTAAAAGCAGTAGTTTATCTGGCTATCGCGACTCTAGTAGCAACTTAACCTAGATCTGGTCATTATCATATTTTCTTCTAGCTCAGAGGGTTATATCAGAAGAAAGCTAGTGTAACTAGGTTAGTGTGCGTCCCGTTGTTTCTAAAGAAAACCAGATGAGGGTTCACAGGGCACCTTATGATAATTTAAACCTTGTGAGAGTTAGTCCAGAACTCTACCGACTGAGCTATCTGGCGACGGATTTGATCATCTTACTTCTTAGTGTTTGTTGGCATAGAAAATTTTTGAACTGCATAATCGTGAAAGCACATAGAATTGTCAGACAATAGTTCTTTCCCTCTCTCTAGGATTAACGTCTCCCAGGTTGCCCTGAGGGCTCCTATACGGCGGAATATCAGACATTATACTTGGGATTCTTCCACAATATAGATATTTTTATCTAACCTAGTTGCTGTTGAAAGCCGTGATGAAACCAGCAAACCATCAACACTGTTCATCTCTTCATGTATAACAGTCTTGTGGTGGGTTCTTGCCTTCAGAGTGTACGCGCCTCTGTGGAACATACACACTAATGACCAGTCACGAGAGACCGGCATAGCATCCCTACCAGCTGTTCCTGTTACGCCTTTCGATTAGTATAAAATGTGCCACTGCCAGGCTGGCTACTCGATCTGGCGCATGTGCTAGCGCGTTGGGCTCCCGATCGGAAGGTATACAGTTTGAGCGCGTTATTAGTAAGGTCCATGTTAATCTTAAAGTACAATGCGGTTGACTAAGGCAGAAGTCGTGGTATCCCCACAATCGTGTGTATTGGGTGGTAGTGCGTAAAATTATTTCAGACGTTAGTTGTGGGATCCTTCGTCGTATATGACTCCCATTAGATCCCAGGAAAGAATGCAGTATACATGTAGTTACTCACTGACCGTTAAGAATCTAAAATACGTTAGACTAGGGGAGTACATAATACTGGCTACTCCAGGAGTATAAACCAGCGCCTCTAAGAGTTAGGTCTAGTGGTTCTCTAGTGAACACAATCATGTACAGTGTGTACAACCAACCTGGCCGAATCGAAGCACTGTTGTACCCCAATATACGCCTGAAAACGACCAGCAGGTTTGGAGTGGAGCCGCCATTGCCTTATTTGCCGCGCTCTCTGGGCTGTGGAGTGGCGCCTGGCGAGGCTGGAGTGACGACGGCTTCTGTTATTGGCACAGGCGGGCTAATTAGTTTCCTCGTTCACTTCTTCACTGGCAGAGATGGAGTGGAAGCAGTTCCGTTCTTTGAAATTGGCTCAGACTTGCTTTCGTTCTTTCTCTCAATCTCTCTCCATCTCTTTTTCCCTCTCTCTCTCTCTTCCCATCTCTCTCAATCTCTGTTTGTCTGTCTGTCTCTCTGTCTCTCTCTCTCTCTCTCTCTCTCTCTCTCTCTCTCTCTCTCTCTCTCTCTCTCTCTCTCTCTCTCTCTCTCTCTCTCTCTCTCTCTCTCTCTCTCTCTCTCTCTCTCTCTCTCTCTCTCTCTCTCCTTTTTTCTTTCGCTCACAAATTCTCTTGTCACCTTTACAAAGTTTGCTCTTTCTACTTCTCTCTCTGCCTCATTCTGCATTATTTTTCTTCCTTCGCCTTTATCTCCCTTTCTCTCATTCTCTCTTCGTATCTCTCTTAATTCATTCCATCTTTTTTTTCACACATTTCCTTTTACTCTCCAAGACTCACCACTTCCTTCCTCCATCGCACAACCAGTCAACCACATAGGCCTTCACTCTCTCCAGCTTCTCACTCCAACACTCTTTTCAAGCTACTCAAACGAATTCAAATAGCAATAGCAACACATTTAACTATATTAACATGGCGGGAGGGCCGAAGAATAGTCTCACAGTGGCGTTTCTTTCTTTGGATTTGTTTACCCTCTGTTGTTCATACGAGCTCTGGACCTCCGAACAATAAACAGTGTGTTTGACCATTGTCCATCTGGCCTCTACTCTCTCGCACTCTAGCAGAGCCCTTGACCACGGCACTCTAGAAACTACCACTGTACCAGTTCTAGTGGACTGTCGCTTGACCAACCTGGAGTAGCAGGTCGGCCTCTCTGATAATAGGTAAACAATGCACAACACAACCATTAATACAAGTGTTTCCTTATGGGTGCGTGTACAAGGTGCTAGAATAAAGAAGAATTGGCGATTCGTGTGTGTAGGTAAAACCCGCTAATTTAAAGTGCTAAGGGTATGGGCAAACTGAAGCTAACAGTGGTGTTGTAGTTGCGTTTTTATTCCTGTTGTTGTTGTTGCTGTTGTTTGTTAGCAGCATAATAATTATTATGGAGGAATATTACCATAAACAGCCAATTTATATAAATGTAATATACATTTTCTCTATGTGTCCCTCCTTCTCTCCATCTATCTCCTGCCCTTCCCGCCTCTCTCCCTCTCCTCATCCCTTTCCAACTGCATGCTTGCCTTTCCCTATCAGCCTTCTGTTATCATGTGACAAGTTTCAAAGTTCATCTACTCTGATCTCAACAATTCACATACAAACCATTGCATTGCATTTCGCGCTCGACATAGTTTTCTCAACCGTTTTCGAAATAATTTTAGTCTTTGCGCCTGTTGACATGAATTTAGCGAGTAGAAGCCCAGCTTCAAACCCATGGATTTCTCTTAACATCAGTGAACGATACATGGTACATGTACATGGTACAGCCCCTTGGTCTAGTCAGCTGCGACACCTTTTCGTGTGAAAATAACCTGTCGTTGACCTTCTTTCTCCCCCCCCTCCCTCCTCCTCCATCCTCCATTCTTTGTTCTTTTGTCACCCCCTCACACTCACTAGTCCCATCACGTTAGCTTCCAGTAGGTCCATGTATGTGACTTGTCCCATAACCCAGCCCTGCCTGGTAGTTATAGCGCCACTGATCAAAGAGCACAAACTCCAGGTCTGTGCTTTCTCAATGGTTGTACAGCAGGTGGAGTAAATTATATACGTATTTTTTGCGGTTGGCCACCCCGACAGAAGGAGTAGGTAAAATTCGATCTGGCAACATGATAGCAGCTAGGAATTCTACCGCTGGTGTGTTCCCTTTCTCTATATACATCTCTCTCTTTCTATCTCTCTCTATATCTCTCTCCCCCTATCTGTCTTCTAGATGTCTCCTCTCTCCAACTCTCCACCCTCTCTCTCTCTCTCTCTCTCTCTCTCTATCTCTCACTATCTGTCTTCTAGATGTCTCCTCTCTCCAACTCTCTACCCCTTCTCTCTCTCTCTCTCTCTCTCTCT
>RQTK01000857.1:64317-89103 GCA_003991915.1 Elysia chlorotica
CATCTAGACTTAGCGGGCTTGCTTGCTCCCTCTGCCCGCATCATTCATAGCGTGACGTGAAAGGGTTAACGACATTCCTACCTAGATCTGACAATTAGTAAAACATAATATCAACTGTCTTCTGTCTAGAAAACACCTGCCTAGAGCAGGTGCAGTTTATCTACAGTCGAGATAAGAATAAGAATGTTGCGTATTATACAGTGTATTAGATCCACATTAGTGATATGGGAGAGAAGCGAGGACTTCACTTTTGAATTGTGAGAGTAATTGGGGCGAATAGTGTTTAGAGATATTGCCTAGCTTGTTACAACGCTTTTAGTGGTTGATGATGATTTAATACCAATATCCACACCACACTAAAACTTGGATGTTTTATTTTAATCTGTCTTTCAAAAGTAACATCTTAAAGCACATGTATGCTATGTAATGGTGGCATTTTTGTTTTTGTTGTTGTTGTTGTTGTTGTTGCTGTTGCTGTTGTTGTTTAGCGTATGTGGTAGCAGTAGTAGCAGCAGCAGTTTCATTATACATTATAGTTGCAAAACAAAAAATGCCTACATGGTAAACGAAGTAAAAGCACGATTAGACTATAATGAAAACAAAACGGTCGTCCTAATTTGGTAGTGGACTTACTGTTAAGGTTATATAATTAACCACTGTAGCTAACCCTGAGCCCGTATTTAACAATATGTGAGTTGTGCACAGAAGAAAAAAAAAGGAAGAAAAAAAAAGGACAAAAAGTAAAATGGGGAACATGTTATACGACTCGAAAGGTGGCAACAGGGTGTAAGAGGGAAAGGGGCCGGGTTAGAAAAAAAAAAAGAAAGAAAAAAAAGCAAAGTGCCAGACCGAGGCAAAAACTTTGCCTGGAGTTGTTCCACTGTGGATGTATGGTCTACCAGTGCGGAGGTCAGAGCTCTCTGGTGTCCCCAGCATGGCCCTGGCTCAAACACCTGCTGCTTGGGTACAGGCCCAGGTAACACCGCGTCGACCAATCAGCGCGCTGGAAACTTCGGAGTGTGCCGGAATGATCCGTAGTGTAGTGACTGGGGTGGAATTAAAGAGGGTAGTACTGTTGTTATTATTATTGTCACTGTTGTTGTTGTTGCTGTTGTTGTTGATGTTCTACTACTACTACTACTACTACTACTACTACTACTACTACTACTACTACTACTACTACTACTACTACTACTACTACTACCCAACGACAACGACGATGGCGTCTGTCTGTACCTCCGCGCTCTTTCCTATTTACCCCAGCCATTAAATTGCCTGTTGCGTGCGTCTCCCCCTGAATTATTTATGTTAAGTGCCTCGAACGCCTCAGAATGTAAGGCATAGTCCGCCCATGTACTGTGTATTAATCTCTATATCACGGCCAGTCTTCTTAAACGGTCATGCCACCGTCTAAATGACTGCAATGATCTTCCTTCTCTATTCACAATTGTTGGAATAATAACTCCATTAACCCCCGCCCCCTCTTTCTCCCTATGGCTGTTACCTGCCTCTCCCCTTCTCTCTCTCTCTCTCTTCCTCTCTGTGTACTTCGATAGGTCTCGATGCCTATCGTCCTCTCATTTTATCTCAGTGTTTGACTCTATCGTTTCTTATATATTTGCCTATCTACCTCTCTTTCTTCCTCCTCCTCCTCCTCCTCCTCCTCCTCCTCTCTCTCTATATGTATTTTTTCCTGTCTCTATTATGTCTGCCCGTAGACCTATTTTTTCTCTATTTGCTTATCTTTCAGTCTCTCTTCTCTGTCGCTGTCTCTCTCTTTCTCTCTCTCTCTCTCTCTCTCTCTCTCGCTCTCTCTCTCTGTTTTTCTTTTACTGTCTCACTCAATTCTACACTGGACGTGTACAATGATTATGCGGGGTACTCATGTGTGAACTGTACCCGAGACCTCCAGACGCGCGCGTGAGCCAGGGACACAGCACCAGCCAATCAGAAGCCGTCTTTGGCCCAGGCTGGTGTCAGATGGTCCCATGTTCAGGGGCAGACACGGGCATTTTTTTTACCCCACTTTTTTTCTTTTCTTACGCCGTAGCCTTTTTTTTTTCTGTGTCATGTTTTCTCTTCTTGCTTGAACAACATTGAAAACAATCTTTTGAAAATTGAAGGAAGATTAATGACTCCGTCTCTCTCTCTCTCTCTCTCTCTCTCTCTCTCTCTCTCTCTCTCTCTCTCTCTCTCTCTCTCTCTCTCTCTCTCTCTCGCCTATTTTCCTCTCTCAAACACCTTTCTTTTTTACCTATCAACCTATCTGTCTTTCTCCCCCACTCTCTCTCTCTCTCTCTCTCTCTCTCTCTCTCTCTCTCTCTCTCTCTCTCTCCGAGGAGGAAAGCTAGCTAAGCGTTTACATTATGCCCGTTCTCCGACCCACCGCTTGGGTGAGTGGGGGGAATGAAGTGTGCGCGTCTCTGTGTGTATAGAAGCTGGCGCGGGGTAGGTATAATATGAATGTTTAGGAATTCTTACCTAATTCTATAGAACTGGTCGGGCCGTTTTCTCAAGCTGCTGCTGGGCTGTAGGTAAAGGCAGGTGCGACACTCGGTTTGAGCGTTTGTTTGACCAGTATAGGCACCGAACGGGCTTGGAGGTGGAGCAACAAGTTTTTTAGCCGACATTTCTCTGTGATTTTATCCGAATACACCAGAGTTTTGGTTTTAGAGTATGCTTTTGACTTAAATAATGCATTCTAAGGATTAATTGTGTGCAGAGCTAGAGATACAATTGAATTCCATTTCTAGTTGAACGGTTGAAGGAGAGGCTTTTATGTAAGTACATGTATTCAGTATTTGAATTGTGGCTTTACCATGTCGGCTTCTGGGACGAACATTTATTAGGGAGTTCAGTTCAGTGCATTTAATACATGTACACTGTATTACGTGGTTTCATATGGTTATTTCAATGGCTTAGCTTGATTATCAGAGTAGAATAATACACAGTCATGTATTGACTAGAGAGGCTGACTATTTTAAAACTGGCTGAAGATTATCGATATAGGAACTGCACTGCGCTCTCTGCATAATTACAGTTTAATCTGTAGTTTATGCTATTGTTATTGCAGATGCTCTCTAAAATACTTTTCGTTCTCTTTCACCAGATGAAATACTTGGATTACCAATGAGAGATGCGCTTGTATTCCACTTCGACTTCTTCCTTGCTACCTAGCTGAATTTTACTTCTGCAAGACGTGTTGAAAGCATGTGAAATTTCGAGGAGAAAACATCATTAATTTAGGACCGAACGTCCTTTTAGTCAGCTCATTTTGTCACGTACTTTGCCTGAAAAGGCCAAAGACACACCAAGTTTAAGACACCATACAGAGTGCCCTGAGATCCGGCACCATGCGTGTCCTTACCTGCCTCTCCCAGAACGTGTCCATGGTGTATGACGCCCCGCCCAGACCCAAGCGCTGGGCCGAACGTCTCGGACTCAAGAACCGGAAGCGGAAGAAGACCGTAGCCGGAAGTGCGTCACCAGCCGGCGCCGCGGACTCCACCATCCTCAGCCGGAGACCGTACGACCAGCCCGGCTCCAAGTGTGAGGGGTCAAGGTCGCTCTACTGCTCGCGCCTGGAGATCGAAAACAAGGAGAACGGCGACCCCCTGGCTCGGCTTGGGTTTGGAGCTGACAACAGCGAGAATGTCGCGCCCGTCAACGAGAGGTTGGCGCCCAGCCTGTCCTCCAACAGCTCCCGCAGTCGCTCAACACTGGCCTCGTCCACGTCTTCCTCTTCGTCCTCGTCGTCGTACTTCATACCCCGGCGCACCCACCACCCGCCCCTGCCGCCCATTCCTAGCCAAGGGGAGAACCTGAACGCATCTATCTACATCAAAGAGTTGGACAGCTCGCAGTGCGAGGCGCACGACTCGGATTACCTCCCTCTGTCGGAAGTGTTGTCCCCCTTGCGGGAGGATGATGGCTCCATGGAGAAAGACACTTCGCCGACATCCTCGGAATCGACGGACATCTCGGTAGGAACCTACGAGGTTCTCGCCCCTCAGCCCAAAGAACAGCAGCCAACGCCGAAACTTCGCGGCTCCGAAACGTTCCCTGTGTTAAGAAACCCAGAGCCCAGGACTTTGTTGCAGACCCTCCGGGCCGTTCAGACAAATAAACAACGTACTTCAGCGAAACCCTCTGCCCTGCGTCGTCTGTACAGCAAGCAGTCCTCGCCTTCTTCTGCTTCCTCCTCCTCATCGTGCAGGAAGTACACGAGCCGCGCCAGCTCCTGCAAGACGACTAGCTCGTGCAGTGTGGGCTCCACCGCCTCTTCTGTGATATCCACCGGGCCCGGGTTTAACAAGGCCTTCATAGACAGCGCCGCCAGCCTGGCCCCTCAACACCAGGGGACCAGCACGGCCAGCCTGTCACCGCTTTGCCACGCCTACTCCGCCAATACTGAGCAGAGGGTCCCGCCCATCTACCACCCGGACGCTCTGACCCCGCCCTCTCTTTACCAAGCTACAGCACCGAGCCAGTTTTCACCATCTCTGCGGCGGTCCTCGCCATCCGGTGCCTGCCTCCCAGACGTCCTGTCTCCCGCGAAGAGCCTGGACAGCTCGGCGTCCATCTTCGTGAGCAGCATGTCCGAGGACAGCTCGCCGTCACTCACCAGCATGGTGGCCTTGAGGGGCGGAGTCAGGGGCGAAAGGGGCGGAGACCCCTACTCGCTGGACGCTGACGACGAGCAGGAGATAACCCAGGACGACATGACGCAGGTCACCCAGGAGACCACGCAAGGGGACGAAACTCAGTGGTGCACGCAGGGGGAGGGAACCCAGTGGGATTCGCAAGAGTTCTCACAGGAGGAATCCATGCAGGAGGATTATTTCGAACTCACCCAAGAAAACGACGCCGACGTTTCCGCAGAAGACACTCACTATCCTATTAAAGACCGGCCCACAGAGCCCAGCTACGTCAACGCGTGCCGACAGCTCGTGGATGCCCAGGACTTGCAGCAGCGGAAAAACCCGGTGCTACGGGTCTGTTCTCTTGATGAGGGTGCCCACCCTTACGGGTCATCAGCCCGGGTGAACGAGTTCCGGCAGCGGGTCGTGACCAACCCTGACCCTTATGACACCATCGAGGACGAGGAGGGATACCTGGAGCTGGACAATCTACAGGGAATTCCCAGAGAGGGTTCCTGCCCGTCCCAGGACGGAGACTGCTGTGATGCTGATGTTGACATTGTTAGTGATGATGATGATGTAGATGTTGATGCTGCTGCTGCTGCTGTTGTTGTTGATAGTGATGTTGCCAATAGAGGTGCGGGTGATGTTAAAGATGTTGTTTGTCCATCCTCCAGCGCTTCTGAGTTCCTGGGCTGCATGTCGTTCGGAGTTCAGCACCTCATGAGAAAGGTAAGAGGCTTTGTTGTTTTAGGATAGCTTTTCCACTTCCAGTCAACATTCTTTTTTAGCTGCATTCTCTCTCTTTCTCTCTCTCTCTCCCTCTCTCTCTCTCTCTCTCTCTCTCGCTCTCTTTCTTTCTACGTCTTCATACACCTTTTTCCAGTTTCATACTTGTATAAAAGAATAATTATGTCTGTCAAATATAAGAACGGTTAGTCTTCAGTGAGAGAGAGAGAGAGAGAGAGAGAGAGAGAGAGAGAGAGAGAGAGTGTGTGTGTAAAATAGACAGAGAGATACACAAATACAAACAGAGATAGAGAGACAGAGAGCGAGATAGAAAGAGAGAGAGGGAGAGAGAGAGAGAGAGAGAGAGAGAGAGAAGAGGCGACAGAAAGGGAGAGGGAGAGAGAGATTGAAAGAAAGTTTGTTAAATAGAGAACACATTCGTGGATCGAGAGAAACGCTGCAAATAAAAAAAAAAAATTAATGGTAAAAATATTGTAAATTAACTTCTTAACTTCACCACTAACCCCATGTTTTTACCCCCCCCCCCTACCCGCACTCGCTAGGACCTGAACGGGTGGTACTATCTCCTCACTGAAGAAGTAGGTCGCAAGAAGCATCTCCAGGCGCGCCCTCGACCTCAGGTTACCACGGCAACAAGTGAGTCTTTCAGACAGACACAATGGGTGCTGTCCTCATGTATTACTATATGGTTTTCTCAGATATTACAATTGGGTCACAGCCACAGTGGGTGCTGTCTTTATTCATTACTTTTGGGCGCCAGTCACAATACACGGGGTTTTGTGTTTTTTTTTATTACTATCGAGTGTTAGTCACAATAAATGGTTTTTTTTTATTATTATTATTTTTGGGAATCAGCCACAATAGAGGGTCCTTATGTATTACTATTGGGTCACATTTACAGTGAGTGCTGTCTTTATTCATTACTATCGAGTGTTAGTCACAAGTCATGGGGTTATTTTTTATTACGATCGGGAGTCAGAGGGTGTCCTAATGTGTTAGTATTGGGCCATAGAACGAGGCAAATACTTCCAGTCCTTTTGACAGTTTGGAGAGGTAACGTGATCATTTTGAAAGAGATAGAAATACTGCTACATTGTTTGATAAATAGAGTTAAAGAGATGGGGCTCAAATATTAATGCCTCTTGAAAAGACATGATAATTAATACTTTGGAAAAGCGTTATTCGCTACAAGCAAAACGGCAGTGTAGGCGGGGAAGGGATACCCGAGAAAAGGGATTTATAACATTAAATCTGTATAGGAATCTTCAGGAAACTAAGCCTTACAAAATACTTTGTTGTTGTTGTTGTTGTTTTGTTTTGAACGTTCATTGTGCAGCTCTTTTAAAAAAAAAAAAACAATTTGTTTTTTATTTATTTAAGCAATAATTTTTGTTTTTCATCACAGGCCATCACAGTATCCCAGAAATCAACACTGCTGTGGAGGGACAGGAGAGGATTATGGTAAGGATATGGGACACAATCTGGGAGAGAGAGAGAGAGAGAGAGAGAGAGAGAGAGAGAGAGAGAGAGAGAGAGAGAGATACAGACAGACAGATAAAAGCAGAGAGAATCAGGGTAGAACAAAAAAGAGAGATACTGATAGAGAGATTGAGAGAGACCACACATATTGTGGGGAACTGATGCAAGAACATAACTATTACAATTTCACATATTGTGGGGAACTGATGCAAGAACATATTACAATTTCTCTGATTGAGAATTTAAACTCTTAAAAGTAATAATCCAATTAGAGTAGAATTGTCACAGCCCTTCCCCTTTTCCAAATTATTCCAACATTGGAAAGGTTTTGGTACGGCTAGATCAAATCGAAACCTTGGCCATAAAATAAATACTGTAAAAAGGTAATCCATATTAAAAAAAAAAAAAACACAATATCACACAGTTATTATTGTTTATTATTTTCAGATCACAGTGCAAAGAGGCAAAAACGGCTTTGGCTTCTCCTTCATTGATGAACTTCCTCCCAGAGTTGGCAGAGTTGATAGAGGTGAGTGCATTCAAAGATGAGTCAAGATTTTAAATTGCAACAATGGCAAATAGAGGCTTAAAGCCAAAAGCTTATATGTCTTGTATTGATTTGTAATACCTAAAGGTGCACTATGCATACTTTAAAAAAAAAAGAAAAAAATGCCCTAGCCAGATTGATGTATATGACTGATATTGAAATTTACTGTTTTGATATTAGGAGAGAACTTTGCTTCTGTAAAGGCTCATGCATTTTACAAAGGTAGAGGTAGGAGGGAGAGGGACAAGGACACAGAGAGATAAAGAGATGGTTGGGGAGATGCTATTTATAGAGATAGGAAACTTCAATTTAGAAATAACGAGCTAAAAGCTTTGATTGGTTGTGACTCATCCTCGCCATATTTATTCCCAGCATCCCCAGCGGAACAGGCTGGTGTAAAGAAAGGCGATGCTGTCATCCGCATCAACGGCAAGAACGTGTCTCGGTCAACCTGTGAGGGCGTGGCCAGGATGATCAAGTAAGTACAGTCAAAGACAATAAAATGTATAGTACAGTGTATTACAATCAGGAAAAAAACCTATGGTTTGTATAGATTATTAAAAATGTCCAGGGAAAGTGAGGCTCCTAAAATTGGAAATCAGTATTTGAAAAGTTGTATGCGTAAAAATCTTTTTTTCTTTTATCAGGTTTCTCAAAGATGTCTATACTAAAACATGAGCATCAGTTGAGATTCGAATCTCAGACTTCATGTTTTCCAGTCCTATCGGCTTATCACTAATGTTCCCTTTATAACAGCTGTAGAATTCAAACCAAATATTCTAGCATCATGCATGTGGAACTTCAGAACATTAAACGTTTTGTAAAAATCCATCTCTTCTAGTGTTATAAAATTTTCCTTATTTTTTTTCTCTTCCATCAGAAAACTGAGCCCGCAGTCCCTGACCCTAGAGCTGCAGCGAGACCACATTGTTGCCGCGGCAACCACCACCGAGGTCACGGCGACCGGCACGACGACCAGTCGCGGCGCTCAGGCCCTGCAGACGAAGCGCGGGGTGGGCACGTCCACCGACCACCTGTACGAGAGCATCCGCGAGGGTGGCGCCACCTGGAGCAGTCACAGGCGCGACCACGGCTTCCTCACCGATGACGATGATAATAATGATGGTGCTTGTGATGATGGAGCCGCTGTGGCGTACAGACAAAACCGCATCCCAGCAAACCCCAGCGTGACAAGCACTCCGAGACCGGCCATGCCACGGGGGTTTATGGTGAGTTTTCCCTGTTGTATCTGGATGGGATGGTTTCTTTGGAAGGATGGTGTAAATAAGAAGATTTTAGCTGTCATTGGTAATATCCATATTATCCAGTGGAATTCGGTTTTAAGGCAAATGAATTGATTTGAATACATGTTTATGTTGAATATCAATCGTTTCTGGCTTTCCTGCTTAATTTTCCTTTTTTATTCTTTTCTTTTTTTTTTTTTTTTTGGTGATAAAAGTCACCTTGTTCTGTAAGTTCAGGTAATGTTGTTTTGTTCCAAGCTGTTAGTTAACCAGACTCAACTGTTTTGGGTTTGTTTGTTTTTTGTTTCCCTGAGGAACCAATTTAGACAATTTTTAATAATCTATATTATTTCTTTCCTTTTCTTTACTTTTTTTCATCTATTTTGAATTAAAAGAAACTTCATTTCACAACATTTTCCCTTGTCTCTCCTTTACTTTACCTACCAACAAATACATGACTATAATCCTATCTCCCCCTCCTCTTCTCCTCCTCCGTGCATCCCACAGCACCCAAACCTGCCTGGCAGCCCCGGCGACGCCCACAGGTCCATGACCAGGCAGGAGAGCATCCACCGCCTCATGTCCCTGGAGCTCGACTACATCGACTTCATGCACTACGGCATCGAGCGCTACAGCCGCCCGCTCAGGCACTGCATCGTGTCGGCGCATCAGCACAGGACCATCTTCCAGAACGTTGAGAAGGTTTGTCTACTTTTTTCGTCGTCTTTTTCATCATAATCGTCATTATTTACATTATTATTCATCACCTTTGTCTTCGTCATCAATATTATCATAATCCTCATCATGAACATCATTATCACAAGCATTATCATATAGATGATGATAATTCTGATAATTAAGTTATTGTTATGATGATGATTATTGACATCATCATCATCATCATTATCATCATCATCATCATCATTATCATCATCATCATCATTATCATCATGATCATCATCTTTATTATCATTATCTTCATAGTTTTTCTAACCGTGGCTCAGATCAGGTTTTACACCATTTTACACCTTCTCACCATACCTATCCCAGACCAGTTTCCTCCCTTAAGTTTTGCTTTCACACTTTGTAGACCTTTATAGATCCAGACTGAATCTCCCTCCTCTAACAAGTCTTTTATCCCCCCGCTTCCTCCTCCCTCTCTCCCCACCTACAGATGGTGACGATCTCCGAGTTCCACATCAAACAGATGCAGGACAACGCGTCCTCCGTCAACTCCGACACGGACGACTCCCAGTCTAGCGAGGCCAGCATGTTTCCTAACTCCGTCGCTCTCATCTACATCTCAAAGGTGAGTTTCTCTTATTTCTGCCATGTTTTTTTTTTATTTTCTCCAGTTTGGGGATGAATGTTATGTATAATAGTTGCAGTTCTTTGTTCATGTATAAGCCAAAGAACCCACGATAAAACAAGATGGTTACTCATCTACTATCGATTGAATTATTAGGAGCATTATCTGATTTTTTTACCCAAATTTGTCAAAGCAAATGTGATACATGGATAGATGGTTTGAAAAGAACAAAAGACCCCCAATAAAAAAAATAGTTTTAGTTACTGGTCGACTATATATTGAATTATTAGGATCATTATCTTATTTTTTTACTCAAAGTTTGTCAAAGCAAAATGTGATACATGGATGGGTGGATTGAAAAGAAAACCGAATATTAAAAAAGAGTTCTTAAAAAAATTATAAATTGATATACCTTTTACAATGTTCTAGAAAATTTCAGGGAAGTAGTAGAAAGATGTCTTACAATAATAAAATAATGATTTAAATTCACCTTACAACTACGTCTTCTTATGATATACAATATTTTAACTCACACCCGTTCCTATTTACTCTCACCTCAATAAAGATCCAGCTGTTCTGCCAAGTGTACGAAGACTATGCCCACGGTCTTGTACGGTCCAACTCCCTGTTGAGAGAGCTGAGGAAAAACCGGGACTTCATGAGCTTCATCAAGGAGCCCGGCACAGAGGAGGGTCAGATGTTCGGCCACCCGTCCATCAGTGCATTCATCAACAGACCGGTCCAGGTGAGTGGATTTTTTAACACATGTACATATGCCTTTATTATTCACTTTGTTCTATTCTAGAGATTCAGTTGCTCTCTCTACTCAGTCAAATACCCAAACTGCCAAAGGCTTTTGAGGAGCAAAGCAGTTTTTTTATTTCTGAAAGGTTCATTATTGTCAGTAAATATGAAATTGAGGCTCTTATTATGCTCAAGACAAGATAGATGGATTAAGAGGCGTTGGTGCATCTCATAATCATATAAAGTTTAAAATTGAATTTAATGCTGGTACAGCATTGTAGACTATATTAAGGATCGTTAAATAGTACACATCTAATTTTCTTTTCATTGTCAGCATTACTTCTTTACTTCTTTTGTTAGATTTTTTTGCTCCCCAATATTTTTCAAATTATAATATTTGTTTATAGCATGTCACATAATTTTTCATTATGACATTAAATATTTCATACAAACAAAGTTTTAACCAATATCTCTGTTGTGTGTCCCTCCCCAGCACATCCAAGAGCTGCACAGCGTGCTGTCCGACATCTTCTCCAGCACCCCCCTGGCCAGCCCGGACTTCGCCACGCTGCAGCAGGTCGTGGTCAAACTGGCCCACTGTGTGGCCAACATCGCCGGCCTGAGCCACGCGGGCCGCGTCCAGAGCGTGGACTCCCTGACCTCGTCAGCCGGGGGCTCGTCCACGTACTCCCATCACTCGCAGTGTCAGTCGCAGTCAAGGGGCGGGGCCAGTGGGCGGTCCCAGCTGTCACAGCCGGCCTATCACCAGGCGGCGAGGCCCAGGATCGGCAGTCAGTCCACCAGCAGTGGTGAGTACTTACTGTCAGCGTTAGAGATACTGATAGGTTTTAATATTTAGAGAACTGTATAGCCGCCGTTACTGTGCTGACAAACATTTTTGTTTTTCAAAGGAACTTCATTTACTAAAAAAAAAAAAGTTTTGAGAAAAAGTTGTAGCCTGACACTCTTATGTACAAAGTATTATGACATAGATTTTTTATTAAATCTATTATTTCATAGGGTTGAAAAATGAATTAAAACGGTCATATTATAAAATATAAAATATGTAAAAAAACATGTTTTTTCTTCTTGTTTTTTTTAAACTAAGGAATAGTGTTTGTTACTTATACTGGCAAGATTTAAAAAATTGCAAACAGTACAAAATTTCAAATCTTCATAAATCTTTATATCACGATATCACTATTCCCACAGTGGGTATCACCCTAGAAATAACGGAAACAGATTTTAGATTTTAGAGTTTACAAATTTACACAAAACCTCTACATTAACCCTTAACTGATTCTCTCCCTCTGTCGCAGGTAAAGGCAGCATGGCATCGCTGGCCTCAAGCTGTTCGTCTGCCGAGAGAGAAGCCCCGCCCACCCAGCCCCTGCTCCAGGCGTCTGCTCAAACAGTCAGCTCGGACGTACTGAGGATACAGGAGGCCCTCGTGTTCGGACCCAACGTCAAGGTAGGGGAGAATATATAATGCATAGGCTTGCTTTTTTTTGTAGGGGTGGGGGTGGAGGGGGTGATTTTTCTGGCATTGTTTGAAGTGATTAAGTTTTTTTCATATAAACAAAAAAATTTTGGGGTTGAGAATGCTGAATTTGAAAGTCATCGACCTTATTCTTACTGCATACAGGGTTCAAATATTGAAAAAATCTGTCAGGCTCTTTTGGGTAAATAGATATCTCAAATGGTAGTTTTAATTGTTGAGAAGCAAGACGTCATGTGTACAGCTGGGGCCCTTGTCTCCTGTTTTCGGGAAATCTAGGGGACACAAAGTTAAATATTTTCTCCTTATTTTTCTCCCAGGCTTTTCAGCTGTGCCAAGAGGATCGTCATCTCATCTTTCAAGGCGACATCTACCGGCAACAGCAACAGCAAAACAACAGTAACAGCAGCAACAGTAGTGGTGGAAGCTCGTGGTGCAAGTCTCAGCTTCTTCTGTTCTCAGACCTTCTCCTGGTCGCGGATGAATCTCAAGGTTCAGACGGCGCCAGGCAATTTGTGGTTCCGGAAAACCCGATCGCTATCCAGGACATCATGGGCATCGAGATCCACCGCAAATATGGTATGTCAAACTCTGATCGGGTCAATTCTTCTGCATACATAATAAAAATATACTGTCTTGTAGCTTATTTTATAACTACTTTCAAATTCTGAAAATGAGGAAGGTTGCAAAAAAATCGTTCTTATTTTGTAAGTCTTCTTCTTTTGAGTGACCAAAGAAAAATGGTTTGACCAAAAAAAGACATTTTGTGATTTCCGATATGCTAAAAAAGGCAAAAAAAAATAAATGAAAAAGCTAAATTATCATTTTCTTAACGATCAAACAAATATATTTTTTTAATCTTACTTCTTTCATCTCTATTTCATCCGGTAAATAAAAAAACTTCAACTTTATATTTTGTTATAAATCAGACTTTGTTTTATGCATTCCGTGTTAAAAGAAACTAAATATTTCCACTGTATTCGATAACTCATCATTATGTTTTGTTGTGTCTCCCCCTCCAGCCTCGGAGTTCATCCTGCACGTGTGCCCCGCAGGAAGTCATGTGACCGCCGCCGTGTTCCGAGCGCCGACCGGACAGGAGAAGTTTGTGTGGACGCGGCTGTTGGAGCAGAGGGCGCTTGCACTGAGGGGCTCGCGTCTGCAGCACTACGGGTCCACGCGGGACGTCTCGAGTGTCAAGACCAGCGCCATACTGTGATTGGGCACAACAGTTCTGCTTAGGCTTACGTTGAACGAACACTAAATTGTGATTTAGAGGAATACTGGAAAGTTCATAAGATACAGATAGCTCAGTTCTGCTTAAGTTGAACAAACACTACAATGTGATTTAGAAGAATACTGGAAAGTTCATTAGAGTAAAAAATGTGATTTAGAAGAATACTGGAAAGTTCATAAGATACAGATTACTCAGTTCTGCTGGGCTTTTTTCCAACACAGATATCCGCTTGGGAAACCACTATCATCGCTGTTACCAATTGACCATAAATTTACCGAATTACCATTTTAAAAATAAAATCAGACTTCGGTAATAGTCTATCCAAGACCAATTATGTGTAATTACAGCTTGATGCGAAAAAGGTTCAGTTTTTAAAAAAAGATAACGATCCAGTTGGCATCACTGTATAATACAATCATTCTTATTTAAATGGTGTTTCCATAGAGAGTAAAAGTATCTTAAGTAGCGCATCCTGAAAAGGTTAAGCGAGTTCAGCAAACACTAAAATGTGATTTAGAGAACTGGAAGGTGGAAAGGATACACAAACCAGATATTTCAGTCGGTAATGCTCTGAACTCACTAGCAGATGGTTCAAGATTTAAATCTCAGCTGGTGCTTTACTGAGCAACGGACTTGCACAAAGTCATACTTCAAATTGAGGAAAACCCTATACATGCGGAATTCAACAAATTGTGCAGCTCATAATGCAAATTTCTCGTATTGAAGATTACGACTGAAAAGTGCCTAAGTGCTAAGATACATGCTGTTCAGCTCAAAACATTTGTTTTATGTTAAGTTACCTTTAAATAAAACCAATGTATTAGCAATATTTGGTACAAAGCTCCAATTATGGGTTTTATTGCAAAGAAATATATTGCCCAAATTTTGTCTGTTCCCGCTATACATTTACATGTAATATCTTGTGTAAGTTATTTTTCTTTATAACTATCATGCTACCAGTGTTGTGGTTCTAACTACATTTGTATATCCCATTGAAAGAATGCAACTTCTTTCCACCAAAGACTTGATACATGATTTTTGTAGGCATTGGTCTCTGCTACAAAAAAATTTGGGGAACTTTGATGATTTCACTGAGCTCTGTGTAACGCTATAAGTGTGGACATATTTGTGAGAGGGGTCTTGTTTTTACAATGTGAAAGGCAGAAATGTCATTTTCAATGCCTGTGATATGCGTAAAGGTTTATGCCAAAACTTAGGACGAGATGTTTCTGTTTTGGTACAATTTGTTTGTCCCACTTCTAATGTCTCGTGGTTTTCTCCCCTACTTTTTCAAGCCAAAAATCCTTTTGGTATGGGTCTGTTAGTACCTACTAATTTTACCATGCCATTTTCTTTCCTGTCTTTACCTCTCCCTCCCCTCTGTAACATGTTCATTTGGCTTTTTGTGAAACTGCATCTTTCACTTTCACTTTCACTTTTTCCTTGCACTCCTTTGTATTCCTCATGTGTCGTTTTTGTTGTCATTAGTTTGTTTTCTTTCGTATTGTAAATATATTTGTAATTTTTTTTAAACATTGAGATTTATTGAAATGAAAACAGATACACTGTTTAACTGATTTTGATTATAATTTATTTTTGAATGAGTGTTATCATAATACTCGTCTTGCCAGAAGAGGTACATGTGGTTCATGTATCCTAAAAAGTATTAATGTGCATAGTTTGGTTATACGAAATCCACTAGCATGTATTCAGAGAAGCATTTCTCGGCCTGTCGGAATCAATTTTCATTAAAAATGTATTGTTCAATGTATTGTTCGTATAGCTGGACGTCAAGGGAACGTACACCAGTGATTGTATGTACAATGTTCGATTTGATGAAGAAAAGCCTTGAAATTATGTATTGCTGTTCCTTATTTTATTCTATGGTCTGCCTTCTAGTCATATTTTTTTAACTTTTCTTACTCTGTGAAGAAAAAAAAATGTTCCTTGTAAAAGCTAACTACAAGTTTGATTAATGAATTTCTTTTGCAATATTTCCTTTTTCAACAATGACAAAAAAATACTTTCTTTTCTTGATAAATTGATGTTACGTTTTGCATTTGTAGAGACATCAAGGATGGATGTATTTTGAAAAGAAATTATTTGTTTTTATGATTACCAGTTTTCAAATATTAAAATGATTAAATATGCTATTCGAAGTATTAGCATAAACTGTGCTGCATATATTCCTAACTGTAAGGGTGAAAAATATTCGCAAAAAAAGATCAAAATTTTCATTCTTTTTTATGTCTCTCTCTTATGCAATTAATGCTAGTAAACTCAAAGCAACTAACTCAATGACACTGTAAAAAAAATGAGTAAGATTTCTGAAATTGTTTTCAGAATCTTTGTTACCGTTGTTGCTGTGTTTGCCTTCTAGTACTTTTTGTACTACCTCGTATACAGAATGGTACTGAGACTGGAATCCTGACAACTTTGCTGTTGTGGATGTATTTTATCCGCTATTATTACATGTAACTAGCTACCTGCCCTGAGAGAGAGGCAAGTTTACTGCGTAAAATTATTATGTATCTGGCATTTTGTTTTTATATATAAAATATACAATGAAAATGTAAATAAACAATTGAAAAGTGATTTCTTGATTTTTTTGTTTTTCTTCCTTCAATTGAATGGATTTCTAAACCCATAGCTTCATTTTCATATTTTAATCAATTAACTTCAAGTTAAACCTAATTCCTTTACTACAAATACTGCTGCTGCTGTTACTACGACTAGTACTACTACTACTACTACTACTACTACTACTACTACTACTACTACTACTACTACTACTACTACTACTACTACTTCTACTACATGTAAATAAACAATTTAAAAGTGATTTCTTGTTTTTTTTAGTTTTTCTTCCTTCAATTGAATGGATGTCTAGACACATAGCTTCATTTTAATATTTTAAACCTAATTCCTGTACTACAAATGACAAAAAAAATGAAAAAGTGCACAGCATAAGGAATAGTGAAGAACTGGGGGCCTTTTTCTTTTAATGGGAACCAATATTTCCATGAGAAATAGAGAAGATAATTGTGCGATGCAGCTCAACCA
Organism: Elysia chlorotica; assembly: GCA_003991915.1. Taxonomy (NCBI): domain Eukaryota; kingdom Metazoa; phylum Mollusca; class Gastropoda; family Plakobranchidae; genus Elysia; species Elysia chlorotica. The sequence continues at coordinate 80,829 of RQTK01000857.1, forward strand.
ATAACGATTAGAACAATGCAGAGACCAATTTTACAGGCTACTTTTTTGAGGTGCGAATGCTGCTTTTTTTCTCTAGAAGACAAGACTTGGCCAATCAAACACTCAAAATTTATTGTCGAAGAATTCCCGATAAATACAGGGGGCAATATTCTTGTAAAAGTTTTATAATTCATTTTGATAGCACTAGCCATTAACCTAATTTATTACCCCCCTTGGCTATCAGAGAACAGACTGATAACAGAGACAGAAAATAGCCATTCCCAAGCAAAAAAAAGATAACGATCCAGTTGGCATCGCTGACAATAATACACATACTAGCGCTAGCATGTCGGCTGAGTTTGTAGCTCTAGTTAAAGAGATATACGATCTAAAGATAATGATGACTCCGTTCAAGGTCTGAGTTGGTTCACCGATATCGCAGCAGAAAAAATACCGTGTAATTCACAATAAATATTTAGTACATTGTATTCGTTAGTATAAAATCTTACCCATTCGTGAACATTTAGGCTATGTCATTTTATTGCAATAGGGAAAAAAGATGTAGTATATCTCAGTGAACAGAACACGTTCTCTTTTATTTGAATGGATAAAATAAGCTTTTCTTTTAATTCATTACATCCAGTTGAAAAGTACCGGGTTCCATTTCGGATCAAGTCGTCTTGTCCACCACTTGATCTTTCGGCGTCAATATAAATATGATGCAATTAGCAGACATATAAGTTCTTCTATCCATGCTCCGTCTCTGTGTGGCAGCGAGTTAAATTGCCACAAATGAGACTTGGAACCAGTCCTTGGACTATTTAAGTTGCTGATGAAGAACGTCATGAAACGAACAAAAACTCCAATCTCTTTGTCATGTATCACTTTCATGCTCTATCGACTTTAACCTTTACCCTTCACGCCCCACACTTGTAGCGCGCGTTGACAATATTATGCTACTGTGCTAGCACCTTTTTGTATGCACAACTCCTCTTTCGAAATAATAGAAATCACAGCTTTTACCTTTATTAAAGTTTTGAAAACGCCCCCGAATACACAAGTAAGAGGACTTAAATCGTGTGATGTGAAGAGATTAAACTAATGAAAAGGCGACCAGAAACGATTTTTGCACAGTGTTCCATGTGAAAATCACTGTAAAGGCAAGGGGTCCTAATTTATGTGACAATAACTGACAGAAAAAAAAAAGTACTCAGCGTCGCGAAAGGGGTCAAAAGCCTTCATCATCATCATCATCATCATCATCATCATCATCATCATCATCATCATCATCATCATCATCATCATCATCATCATCATCATCATCATCATCATCATCATCATCATCATCATCATCATCATCATCATCATCATCATCATCATCTAATCATCATCATCATCATCATCATGCCCCTATTTTTCACCCTTTACCCCTCTCTTTAACTATCTCCCACCTGCAGCAACCCTAGTAATTCAAAGTTCCAAACCGCTCAATATTATCTCCATGATCTAACTCTCACCGAATCTTCTTTTCTATTCGCACTTACAAGTCGCACCGTGGTATTTTGCCAGTCACAATAAAGACGACAGACTCCCTCACTGTCCTCACTAACACTCAGAGAAAAGCGCTAAGTCTTGTCTCTAAAGAGGGTCTATCGCCTCTCTATCAGATCAACTAAGTCCCCTCATGATTGTGTAAAGTGGGGAGGTGTGAAACCAACAAGATCGGCTATGATATGTAGCGGGATTTCACGGTTTAGCAAACTTGTGTCGCTATTTAGATTAGAGATTAGACATTTTGACTTGAAAGCGTAGTTTGAACGGAAGAATGTAAGAAACAACCAAGAGAGCAATATAAACACACACACACACACAAACAGTAATAAAACAAAATTACAAAATAAACCAAAAATGCTAAACAACCAATATTCTCCGATCTCCAGATCGGTATGGTTTGGGACCATCTGATAAATACATTGAAATAAAAACAAAACTATTAGACATATTGTTGATCATTCAATTGGTTTTGCTTGAAGGTGTATTTATTTGGTTGTTTCTTTACTTATTTGACGTTTAAGTATTTCTTTATTAAATTTTTGCTCTGCTGATACATTGTATTTATAGAGGAAGAAGTACTACATCATTTGCCGTTGAATTAAAAAAAAACTGTTTATATATGCATCTTTCTTAAGTCGGGGAAAGCGAAGTTATCTTCTGATTTAACTCGGACTAGATCTAGGTCTCAATAAAGATCCTAAACGGCGACATACACAGGGCTTTGGTCGGTAACATTATACTGTGACCAACCAACCAGAAGGTATAGTGGGAAAGACGCGGCGTCCAGCGCAGGTATTGAACCACGCCATTGCGTGTATAATGCGAACGCTCTAACCTTGGACTTAACATTTAGATCACAGATTTGAAGAGAAAAAAAAAGAGAGTTGTGCTTTTAAAATAAGAAGTATGGAGCAAGAGAGAGCGAGAGAGAGAGAGAGAGAGAGAGAGAGAGAGAGAGAGAGAGAGAGAGAGAGAGAGAGAGAGAGAGAGAGAGAAAGAGAGAGAGAGAGAGAGAGAGAGAGAGAGAGAGAGAGAGAGAGAGAAGAGAGAGAGAGAGAGAGAGAGAGAGAGAGAGAGAGAGAGAGAGAGAGAGAGAGAGAGAGAGAGAGAGAGAGAAGGGCTGGGGAGAAGGGAGGGGGTTAAGAACTGAACATATTTTTTTAAGGGGCGGGGGTCATCACAATTTAAATTATAATGCAACCTTTTTAACGTAACGGAGAAAGGGATTGTGGAAGAAAAAAAAAACATTCGGCATTTTTATTGGTCGTTGGTTGTATACAAAAATAGCTTGAATATAACCAGTTATAGAAATGATATAGAAAAGAAAGAGGGAAAAAAAAGAATAGTATTAGCGCCTATAGCAGCTGTACAACGCTGGTCTAATCCCCATTTGGTAGAGGAATTATAGAGCTTTGTGAAGTTTATTAGATATCTCTAAAGGTGGGGTGCGAGCACTTGTGATCTTACCAAGATAACTGTATCACCGTCACACCCAGCGAAGCTTTGAGCGTCTTTGAGAGGGACACTGAGCTAAGTCAAGAGGTACCAAAAAAGGATAGTCGGCTACTAGATCGAGATCTAGATCTAAGATAAATTGGGGTGGTTTTCACAATGAGCGGTTTAGTGGACGGGTCCATCTTATGTTTCATTCCATCGGGCGGCGGGTGGAGTTTACAAGTGAAGGCAAATAAAGAGTCGCCTCACACCACCCCGCCCCGAAAAAAAACTATAATGATAATAATAAAAATGTTTTGCTTTTAATCCCTTTTCTTTCTCTACCTAAGACCTGTATACGTTATTCCTTCTGCCAATCTGTCAATACTTAAAAAAAAAAAGGAATGAAAGGGGGGGGGGGATTCAATGGTAGAGCGCATGATTTCCATTTGGATGTTTATGAATTGAACCTCACTTTGGCCGCCACTTTTTGTTTACATACTGGTTGGGTAGGTGTCAGCATAAATTGATCGTTAAGTCTCGAGCAACGCGCTACGGAGTCCCGACGCCGTATAAGAACATGTTTGAGACCTAGGAGGCGTCATATAAGGAAAGGGTTTTGCTTTCTCTGTCAAAAGGGTGCCCGTTCGACTACGTCTGTTTGGAAAAAGAATAGAGCTATTATGTATTATGTATAAGTAAAATCTATAGCCATGTGTAATTAATTAAATATTTCATGAATATCGAGATGGGTATATCGTTTTTTGCCCAGTCTCTCTCTCTATTCACCATAACAAAATTTTTTAAAAATGCCCTAAAAAATTCATCAGGAAAGATTTCAGATGAGACACATCATGCACATGTACTTCATTAATTTTTCAGTACGAAACAATATACAGTTGAATTTTAAAAGAATACCTTTTTCCACATATCCATAAAGGAATGTTTTCTGTAATCAAAGGATGTAAACCTTAGGCATCGACTTTTCGAATAGCTACTCCCATCTGAATCTGGTTTTTCAGCGCTTAAACTCCTACGTTTTTATGCACACACAAAAAAACAACAAACAAACAAAAAAAACAACAACCGGATAGTTAATTGCGTCTTTTCTCTTTACTTGCTAACGGATTTACCTCAAATGTACCTACCAAAACGACTTATTCCGAATCAAACTCTTTTCTCCTTTTTCCATTAGGGTACTAGTTTGTTAAAGTTCTATTTAACGTACGTCTGTCTCACATGCTAACTTAACCGCCCTTTTTTGTGTTTTTTTTATACTTCTTTTATTTCAAAGCACTCATGCACACACACGAAGAAAACCTCGTTAAATAGTTACATAAGATAAATGATACTAGAAGATAAACAAAGATACAGCTTGGAGTAGCGCCCGCCCAAAAGAGATTCCCCTATAAATAACCTTACCTTTTGATCCGTAAAGTTTTGTTTACAATTCTATGCGTTTAGTTCAATACGCTCTCTAACAAAAAATGGTCACTTCTCAGGAAAGAGTTGGTTGCTTAATGTTCAGCGTCAGCATTATATAGGCTTTATTGTGGACGGGCTCTAACAGGAAAGAAAAGATTATCGTAATAATCGTATAAGAGCTACACTAAGAGTGTACAAATAAAATTGCCAGACGTCAGTTTTGGGCCCCTTACACAATATAGCATATATAGTGCCGATAGACGTTTAACCAACTCAACAACAACAACAACAACAACAACAACAACAACAACAACACCAACAACAACAACAACAGCAACAACAATAACAACAACAACAGAGTGTATTTTCGGCTCGACAGCACATTAACGGCTATATTGTGCCCAGATGTACTAGATTGTACATTTAAAAATACAGTGGTCATGATGACTACATTATTTCATGGATTGGTAAAGGCATACACATGAGTGATAAATGATAATGATTGGTTAAAATTAAAATGTATACTTAGGGTATACAGGAGTTTTAATTACCGTAACGTTGATTTAACTGTATACAAAGGGAGACTATTGTGTAAATTCCGGGTCTACACAGAACAAATATTTACTTCCCTTTTCTATTACCTGAAAATCACAATTTTCACGGTTATCTACCCACTTGACCTGCATCAGAATAATTGCTAGCTTTGATTAGTCTTATTCTCCACCCCAATCTTTAAAAGACATTTTATATTTAAACTAGCTTAGATTTATGTGATTCAACAAGCCCATTAAAAAGTTATAGTTGTGGGTTTTTTATACCACGAAAAGGGGTTTTTCTGACATACAAATCATTTGCGCCATTAGAGGGCATTATACATGTATATGATAACTTAAACTGAAAGAATATACATCAAAACATCTATGTCTGGGATTATAACCAAAAAAACCCCAACTCACTGTCACTATCTCACGACGAGGGTCCAAGACTGATGTCTAAAAATGTTACGTCTGTTTACACGGAGACAGGGGGTCTCCACTGGGACTTACGTCTCAGATAATGGCACCGGCAAGATCTGCATTGATCGAGATTCGAACCATGTACACGCCCTCCTGGTTAGTATTCGATTCACGCGCTCTGCCGAATGAGTATTTCAAGTTACCCCCGTTGCCCAAATTACTGCCTTGCTAAAGGTCGTTGCTGTATAACTAATTTTGTAATTTTGGCTAAAACGAGCGCAGTCTCATAATATAAAGGACGTTTACAACAGGATCATGTGACAGAAATATAGGCTTTCAAACTTTTAAACACTTTTAACTACCTTAAAACGTAAAATCTATGACTACAGTAGTTTTTCATATGTTCAAAAATTTACGTATAAGTTTCAAATATTTTTTGTTAAACTTGATTTTGAATTGCATCATATTGAACGGAAAAATTATAAATACTCATTACAATTATGGGTTATTCTAAGCTTGGAGAATCTGGGAAAAAACATATTTTATCATCACAAAACCTATCAATTATTTGATACCGGCTCGTAAAATGGTTGACGTTAATGCTGACATAATTACTTTAAATAAACGGAGTGCAAACGCACATAATTCATTATATTTTTGTATAATTCGAAATAAAAAAATAAAAAAAACAACTGAGAAAGATAACAATAATAAAATGAACAGGGAAAAAAATAAACAGGCTCCAGGGGGAGTCGAACCCTCGACCTTCTGCTTACTAGGCAGACGCTCTAACCAACTGAGCTATAGAGCCAGCTGAGCCAAAAAGCTCTTTAAAGCAATACTACGCTGACAAGCATCAACGTCCAATCAACAATTTCTTTTAGTTCTTTTTTCTTTTTCTTATAACAATATTTTTTTCTTTTCACGTGTTATGTACACGTATCCAATATTTCTCTCATCAACCCTTATCGTTTTCTCTGATTTTTTTACCTGTTCGTCAGAACTTCTAAAAATAGATAACAGATTTAATAGGGGTTTCCCGTTTTTCCAGAAAAAATGTACGTCCAATCTACGTAGATTTTATAAGGAAACATTGGGTCTTATCAACTAAATAAATAATGTGTAACTAGATTTAGATCTAGGATTGAAAGTTCAAGAATCTGAGAAGTGTTCATAGCAAAAGTAATCACCATTGTACTGTTCGAAACACACCTGGTCCTATTGAGATCTAGATTTAGATCTAGATCTAGACTCAAGTCACAGCAAGGAGGCCCTATGAAGCAAAAGTTTATCTTTTCACCAAAGCAGCTACCAAGAAATGAAGGAACAGCTATACTGATACTTTGATTCCAACCTTACAAAATGGTCAATCTAAATCCATAATTAGGGGAATTTAATAAAATATACAAGTTGCATTTAGTGATCACAATGTAACAAATAGCCTACACTCATGTCGATAACCATTTCCTCTTCATTTTATTCCTGTAAATAAATTTTACCTATTAGACCTCTCTCTCTCTCTCTCTCCCCCCCCCCCCCCAAAAAAAAAAAAAAAAAAAAAAAAAAAAAAAAAAAAAAAACAAACAAAAAAAAACAAAAAAAAACACACATACACGCACACACACATATCACTTTTTCTACTTCACATGCGGTAGAGCTCCGCCTATCCCAGGGTTTGTTTCTGAGGTCGGTGCCCTCGCTTGTAGCACACCCACGCCTATTATTTTATTGGCAACCGGGTTTTCCAAGGATAGGTAACTTTCAGAATAAAATATAATTATTTTTCCTTGGAATTACTTTAAACCAGATAACTAGAACAAGGTGACGAGAGAAGAACAAACAAACAAAAAAGAGAGAGATTGAGAGAGAGAGAGAGAGACAGAGAGAGAGAGAGAGAGAGAGAGAGCGAGAGAGAGAGAAAGTAAATGAAAAGGGGTGTTTAATAAGTGGAGAGAGAGAGAGGGGAAGAAAATAGGGAGGGAGCCAGGGATAGAAAACATTAGAAGCATACTACTACTACTACTACTACTACTACTACTACTACTACTACTACTACTACTACTACTACTACTACTACTACTACTACTACTACTACTACTACTACTACTACTACTACTACTACTACTACTACTACTACTACTACTACTACTACTACTACTACTACTACTACTACTACTACTTCTGCTGCTGCTGCCTGCTGCTGCTATCACTACTTCTATTTAGCTTACTACTTGTATTAATTTTTAGAATTTCCGTCTTTCTTCCTCTTTTTTCCCCATAACATAATAGCTTCGGTTCCCTCCAAAAAGTTATTTCATACCTGCCGTTGATTTTTTTTTCTTGTTTGACAATCTCTTTTCAGTACATTGACCATAAGCAATTAAAAAAAAAAAAGGGGGGGGGGAGACCAACATCCTGAAAATGTTTCCTTGGGAAAATCTCTATGGGATTTCCCACTAAACCAGTACACGTGAAACCGAAAAAGCAGCGACGTTCGGGCTTAGGAGACGCTAAATTATGAGGCACCACATCGGGATTTTCCGCAACCGTTGATATGATGTTCGTCTGAGTCAGGCAATGTAAAGCCTAGAGGAAGAGGGAGACCGAGTTGAGAACCTGCCAAACGATTTTCTAAGGTCAGACACTGTAGTTTGAAACAGGTTCTTGTTAATTTTGCGTCAGGACGCCTTAATAAACCATTTTTTACTCAACAAAACAAGTGGAAGGACATAATTTTATAGTGTATAATCGGAAATTCTTTAGACCTATACAAAGCTTGCTGTTGCTATCCATTTCAACCATGTCCACAGGTGAGAAATTTAAAATTAATGTGATGTGGTGCTTTTTGTGGTAAAAACCATGTAAACTAGATTTCAATAATAATAATAATAATAATAATAATAATAATAATAATAATAACAATAATA
>RQTK01000857.1:90238-109553 GCA_003991915.1 Elysia chlorotica
TTATTTATTTATTTATTTATTTTTTTTTATCTTAGGTGGAGAGCTAAACTTTCTGTTGCTGGGTAAGACCGGGGCAGGCAAGAGCGCTACTGGGAACACCATCCTGAGGCGGCCAGTTTTCCAGAGCGGCTGCAGCACCGCCTCCATCACAACCGTGGTGTGCAGGCAGAGCTCAACGTTTGAAGGTCGTACCCTGTGTGTGGTGGACACACCTGGGATAGGGGACACCAGGTCAGCTTCGGATGAGGCGGAGGTGAAGAATTCGCTCAAAGCTGTGGAAGATGCTATTCGAGCTAGCCCAGGCGGCTATGATGTGTTCCTCTTCGTGATGCGTTTTGGTGCGCGCTTTACAGAGGAGGATAGGCAGTGCATGGAATACCTGAAGAAAGTTTTCGGGGAAGACTCGCTGAGGCGGTTTGGTATCGTGGTGTGCACCTGTGGCGACAACTTTGAGGTGGAGCGCCAGCAGACGGGAAAGAGTTTTGATTACTGGGTGGGTGAACAGACGGGCGCGTTTAAACAGCTGGTGGAAGAATGCGGCCGCCGAACAGTCCTTTTTGACAACATGAGCCGAGACGCCAGTACCAAGGACGCGCAGGTTAAGACACTCATAAACATTGCGGACCGGATGAGAAGTATCAACACCCAGCGCTACTCGGACTTGAATTTCCGGATAGCCGGTGCCAATAGACAGAGGCTCATCGTGGCATCAGAGGGCCGAAGAATCTCTGAGGAGGTCGCGCCGAAGATTATCGAGTTGTCCAATGGTCTTCGCCACGCCCTGGCCAATAACCCAGAGAGCCAGATTGACGCTTTCCGCAGTCTGCTGAGACAGAGTGAGCAGCTCATGGACGGGGTCAAGGCACAAGACAAGGGGACTGGTGCGCTGCAGTTTATTCTGGACATGATCGAGCCCACCAGGAGGTCCCTCAGCGAGGCTCTGGAGACGCAGATCCGGCTCAAAGAGAGCAAGGAGAGGATGCAGCTGGAGGAGGCTGAGAGGATCCGGCAGGCGCAGGAGAGGCAGAGGAGAGAGCAGGAGGAGATGAGGCGCAGGGCTGAACAAGCAAGGATCGAGGCTGAGCGCCAGAGGGAGGCGGAGAGAAGGGCGGAGCAACAACGCAGGGAAGAGGAAGAGAGGCGGAGCCGAGAGCGGGAGGCGGAGCTTCAGAGGCAGTTAGAGAGGGATCGGGAGGAAAGGAGGAAGCAGGAAGAGGAACTGCAGCGCGCCCAGGCAGCTGCGCAGGCTCGACCCAGGAGCAGAAGTCCGCCCATCGAGCAGAAAGTCGTGCGGGAGGTCAACCGAGTTGCTCGCCAGGTGGGGCGGCTGTTCAAGTGGTGAAGGGTGTGGGTTCCAACACGGTTCTGGGGACTTTGTTTCCTCTATCTTTTTAGCATTTCTTTGCGTTTTATGATTGTAAACAATTTCAGTATATATTATATATGCGCTTAATTGTTTTGATGTATATTTTACAGAATAGAAAAGAAAAGGAGAAACATAAATAAAGCACACAAAAAAACAACAACAACAACAAACAAACAAACAACAACAACAACAACAACAACAACAACAACAACAACAACAGGTACAATCATGCACTTAATTTATTTCAGAGACAATTTTATAAGAAATGTACATTAAAATGGTTTAAATAAGATTCCAAAATATGTTCAAAGTTACATGTTATTACACTTTTATAACACTGTTATGTACTGATGACTATATAATATCAAATAATAATAATAATAATAATAATAATAATAATAATAATAATAATAATAATAATAATAATAATAATAGTAATAATAATTTTATTATCATTATTATTATTATTATTATTATTATTATTATTATTATTATTATTATTATTTGATATTATTATTATGATTATTGTTAGCATTAAGTTATTTGAAATTAAATTAGTGATAGGATATATTAAAATAAATGGATCCCTTTAACTGTTAGCTCTATACATGTATCCACAAAATTATGTGTTTTTTCTAATTTCTTTGCTATACAATGACTGTACCTGCAGAGGCTTTTTCGTTGTGCAAAACATTCCTCTATTGATATAAAACAATTAAAACGGTTTTTAAAAATTCCAACATAAACAAGGCATTTTTCTTCTCTCATTTGATGTTAAGGCACTATATGTATGTGATGATGGTACGAAAATCTGCTCATTATAATTTTTGCCATGTCAGCGTTGGGGCAGATAGGCACTCTGCCAAAGTTTGAAATTAGCACTATACAAAGTAATGGTTTTTTTAATGCTAAAAAATCAAAGTATTTAAAAAAATAATAATATTAGTATCTACTCTATAGATAAATGATATGCTGATTTTTTGTGTGTGGTAATAATTTATAAGTGTCTGATGTCACATAGAGTTGAACGACTTTAACTTAGGAGGATGATACGAGTTTTCTTCTACAAGCAGAAACGCTTCAAAATTGGCATCATTACATTTGATAGCAACGATATATTTTTTCCCCTATTTGCATGCTTTTTTTATCATCTGTTCAGCAGTACTCTGTTCTATTGCTTGATCTACATGTAGATCTAAAACTTAAAGCAGAGTTTATGACGTTTAACTGAATTTCACAGCTTTAAAATCACATTCAATTCTACGAGTTTGTTTACAAAAGCAACCCCCCCCCCCCCCCCCCCAAACAAAAACCAGTTAATATTAAAAATTTTAATGCTTAAATATTAATTAGCTTTTTTTTTCATTACATCTTTCTTAAATATACAAATGACTATCTAAAGATTAAATGAAGATTGAAAAAAAAAATAAGTAAATCATATTATCACGATCATTTACTAATTTTAATTTGTAACTAGTGTAAGGTACTGAATTTTTTTGCCATCTGAATATAATATGGTTATCTAAATACATAAAATTTAAGCGCTTGAAAGAAAACCTACCCTTTTAAACTGATGCCTACGTCATTATGTAATCGCCTTATAGATAATGCAGTCACAACCGATGCCAAATATTGGTGCTATAAACTACAGTAAACCGATAGAAGTTCAAGAATTATCCCAGTCATTTGTGCAATGTGATTTTCATATTCTCTTCCCTATATTAGAGCAATATTCTAAAGGGATGTTTACGTTTGGCATTTGATGAACCATCCCATATTACAATTACATGTTATAAGTTCTCTTAGACCACAGTCTTGTCGTAAAAACAGAGACTAGCCCCCTCGTAAATATCCACATGATGGGGACAAAGGAGAAACAAAAAAAAAAAGCACACACCTTTGATCAAATTCTTTTTTTATCAAGTCAAGTTTATTTAAATGATATTTTGAAAACAGTCCAAAATATGGGCATGAAATCGGAAAAAAAATGTTTTCATTTTCACGAAAAAAAATAAAAAAATTCAGACAGTTCACTTATAAACAATGAATGTTAATATTTTTGGAATATGAGATTACAATAAAAATGATTGCATGGATGATGCTAAACACTTGGAATGTTGGGTACTACAATTGATTGATATAAAAAACGAAATTTGATTTGGAATGTCATAAGCTTTAAAAATCAATATCCTGTTAATGGAACGTTAATGTCTATTTACAGCCATAATCAATTAATCGCAAGTACTAATTTTAAGTTTACTTTCAAGATTTTTTCTTATTTGAAAAAAAAAATGAAAAAATAAAAACAAAAAATGAATTTAAACAGTAGTTGATTTGAACTTCAATGATAATTAAAAAATAAGTAATTAACTCACTGGAGACCAGGGTTTGATAAATCAGCTAATCATTAAAGACCGAAAAAATGGGAATAGTGCTCAGTGCGTTAAAATATACAGGTTCAAGATATGAAAATTTTGCGTAATGAATAAAAATTAATGCATGTATAATATAGAAGCAACTGATGTTCAATTACTTAAGTAAAATGGCATCTTTAATGAAATTTATCAATATTAATAAAAACAAAACAAAAAACCTCTTGGTACTGTATATGAATACATAGTAATAATATAAAATATAGATATATTTACACCATATGAATAGACAGTAAAAATTTTCCTTCTCATAATCAAAGCTGCAGAAGTAAAAGAAACAGGGTTCTAAACCCCAGATAGTACAACTTAATAAAATAGAGCATCCATTCTTATTCCTTTTAATTAAAAAAAAAATTTAGTCCCTAAGATTGGCAGGTGCCAGAAAAAGAGTCCCAAAATAGGACATTAAAGTTGCAATAGCATTTATTGTATCAAGTGTATGGTTCTAGTTAAAAATGTTCAATTTTTTATTACATAACCAATTCCCCTAACATAACCTTTGATAAGCTGGACAAACTCAGATATAAATATTTTAAGTTCATTCTTTCCACACTTATGATTTTTGTAGCAAGATTCAGTTCTTTCATTCTGGTAGACACGTGAAAGTACATTAACTACCAACACAGAATGTATATTCATTGAAAGTCATATAAATCCGAGCTGGCTCACACAGCTCGAGGTTCGGGTTTTAAGGCAGCTGTGAATCCATTAAAATTGTTCTTTCTTTTATTTTTTTTTGGTAATATTAAAATCAATTTGCAAATAACATTTAAAAATCCTGCGATATAATATAGTATATCTAACAGCTATAGAATCATACATCATTTTGAAATATTGTATTAATCTAAAGGAGAAAAATTGGCGAAACCTTGTTTATTGTGAAAAGTTATGTTCTCTCTGCATGATAAGTGCATTCTAACTTTAACAAGTGTAAAACTACCATGTCAAATTGAATTTTAAATTGAAAAATAAAAAGAGGTACAGGCATTCATAAAGAGGAATAAAAATTCCAAATTTCCAAATATTAAGCCAAAACATTGGTTCAACCAGGTTAGGCTGATGTGAGAATTTTCATTTCCGGCCTCCGGTGTAAGTTATAACAAGCATCAAAAATAAATTGTATCAACTAATTATTTTCTTTTCAGTAAAAACTATGCAAAAATCAGACAAAACTTATCAAGAGTAAACATACACAAAGAGTTGCATAGGAGCGTAATAGTGATCATGTCCAATCCTACACCATCCCATCTAATTACTAAACATTTTACAAATGATTCATAATTATGCCCTGTAAAAATTTTAAAGGGTTTTATTTGAGACTCAAACCCGACAACATAGACAATTTAATCTCCATACTTCAAGCAGAAGGGTTTTCCACATGGTAAGCACCAGACATATACACACGTAAACAAATTCAGTCTTGTCATCATCACACCCCTCCATCTAATACACACACACACACACACATATATACAACACACTATTAAAAGAAAACATGCACCCAGCCTTAGGCTCCAATCAACACTGCGAGCATCTTACAAACAGGCCTCGTCTACCTGCCCCAGTGGGCGCGGTGAAGCACACACACTGACAGAAGCATCAGGAAGGTCGTCAGCTGGAAGGAAACCCACGTGGCAGCGCTTCTTACGGTGTTGGATCGATCTGGGGTGGCCACATCCGATTCTGTTGGGTGCACGGATTAAAAAAAGTATACATGTACATCTACGGTTAATGAAGTCTAAATACGCAATAAGGAACATTACAAACTTGTATAACGCTTTCTGCTAAAATTTTATTGCAGGTGAGAAACATGTGGGGACTTATATAATTAGAAAGCCTTTGTGTATTGAAAATCAAGGCAATTAAAAAAAAATCATTTGACCTCAACAAAGTCTCCTATGAGCATTTCAGATCAAAATTATTTTACTTCCCTTAGTGCTTATACTAGGATGATCTGCAACCTGAAAGATCTTAAGTAACCTATCTACAGGTGTCCACTAATTTTTGTTTCTGTCTGCTTTCTGCAGTCCAGGGACTATTTCTGAAGGAAAATATCACAGTAAGCACATTCCTTATCTTCATCTTTCTAGACCTATTAAACCAAAAAATGATCAATATCAAATCATTTTTATCATCTTTCTTTTTATTATATATAAACATTAATCCATTAATTGGTCGAGACTGGAGCCGCCTACAGAGATATATTTAAAAAGTTGTAATGAATAAAAATTTTTACTGACATGTCACAATCTATGAGAACAAGATAATGTTACAACTCTGACAAACGTACTTACTAAAAATAACAAGTCTCAATTTATTTTATTTTTTTGCTCTTCAACATGCTACTTTAAATTTAAAAAATATTTCATAATCCCCAGTGGCAATCTTATTAATCTCCCTCTTTCATTACCTGTACTAAAAACAAAAATCCCTATACGAATCACTGTGTTCTATTTACACCCTACATTTAATTACAACTTTCTAGTTCTCTGATCTTGTTTCTAAAGAAAAAAAAATTGGACTAAGGCTTCATATTAATTTGTTCCAACTTAAATAATCATTGGATCAAATTATAAGAAAACTAATGGAGGAAATTAAAGAGAAAGCTAATAATATATATATATATATCTCAGCACAATAAAAATCATGTCACAGCTCTAAAAATAACCAGATATAATAGAATGGACACTGCAAAAGTCAAATTTTCAAACAACTGGATCTTTGTTCATTCCCGAACCTCTTTTCACAAGTTTTTGCTAAGTCTGACCAAAGGGCAAGTAACTTGCCTTTTCACATCTATACTATATATGTCCCCTGCAAATGGACGCATTATGTGATTCGTCACTGGGCTGCAATTTTAGCATTAGTCGTACTTACACCAAATGGGAATATAGGTTTTTACTTTATTTTATTAGAAACCTGAATCCAGTATTTAGCAAAAAATAATAACAGAATAAAAAGAGTTTTTATTGATTACCTAAAAAAAACAAACAAAAAAGACACACCAAAATTGTAGCCCTGTCACAATATGTGAGGTAACCAGGGTGAACCAAGCACAAGTAGGAAATTTGACATTTTGAGTTTTTCATAGCATTTAAAGTATCAAATTCACTTTAAGAGGTTGAGAAAACTATGATTCAATTATTTCTTAAACCAGAGTAATTCAGTGTATTTTGGAAAGTTTGATTGAAAGTAGCAAAAGTTGCAGTCAAAAAAGGAAAAGTTTAAACCAGAAGTAGCAAAAGTTGCAAAAAGTAGCCTTTAATTTCAATTTAAAAAAAAGCCAATGGAAAGTTAATATTTGTATAATTGCTAATGTACTTTTGTTGACTAATACATTTATGTTTTGATATACTAAAAAAATAAAAAAAATTATTACTTACGTCTCATCACTTAACAGTAGTAAAATGTACACAATCAAATTATATATGTAATATAAAGAAGAGGGAGGGGGGAGAGAAAGCGAGGGAGAGACAGTCAGAGATGGACAAAGTTAAGTCAGGCATTTGAAGAGTTTTTGTAAGTTCATGACTTGAAAATTTCATTAATTTTTTTAAAAACTGTGTTCTCTACATAGAGAGAGATTATATGTCTCCTTGGTTTCCCTGAGGAATCTATATGGCAATTTTTTGTCCTTTTTTTTTAACTGGTCAAAACATGTTTTTTTTTAATGGCGAGGAAGGGGGTGGGAAATTGAGTGGGATGGTGGGTTAGGAACTATCAATGAAGAATAATTACCTTTATTAGTATTGTAGTGGTTTAAATATGAATCAGTTAAGCAGAGACAAATTAGTGGCTCAAACGAGATAGAAAACATAGTCTATGTGACAGTCAGGTGTACATGTATTACAATTTATAGGCAGAGATTGAGATTCCCACTAGTAAAGGAGAATCAGCTGAGAGTGAGAGTCAAGTTAGGTCATTGCTAGTCGGCACAAACAGATAATACATTCATTTTTGTGTTGAGAGTTCTGTGCCCATGCCTTATTTTTGGTCTCTCCCATCGTGTCATCCTCAATGCCTATCCCCTTTTTAATTTAATTGTTGCCTTTGAATATTTATGTTTTTTTACTAGCGGGATTAGGACAGTAGAACTGATCGTTTTAAGGAGCATCAATATATGCACTGATCTGATACCTCTCCAAACGAATTTTTCTTTAAGATTAAGAAGCTTATATAATTTAATATACAATTATAACATGTTTTCATCTAGCTACAGACTTTCTACCACAGGCTAGGTGTCTTTTTGTCTGCCGATTTCCGAAAAATTCACAGGAAAGTATTGCATTTTTCATCAAAGTTGCGAATTTTACATAAAAATAGTGACAAATTGTAAAAAGTTTCAAAATTCAAGAAAATTTACACAAAGTTGTGATTTGGTAAAAAGTTAGGAAAAAAGTTGCACGGGGACAAAGGGTTACTTTCTAGAATATAGGGGAATTTTAGCTCCAAACCGTAACTTGTGCCTGATTCACCCTGGTTGCCTCATATATATACTCTGAGTTGTTGTTGTTGTTGTTGTTGAATTGCTTTAACGTCCAACATCAGCACTATATAGACTATATTATTAAAGTGTACTCTGAAAGCACGCTGCCCTTACCCAGTAAAGACATGGAGACCTCCCCGCTGCCCTTGTCGTTGGAAGCGGAACAGGTGTAGCGGCCGAAGTCCTCGCTCTGCACGCCGTAGATGGTCACGATGCTGGTGATCCGGTTGGCAGCACCCGGGATGTTCCGGATCTCAATCCTGAAAAAAAAAAGGCCAAACAACATTGAATAAAAATTTTAAAATAAAAAAAATACAATAGTGGCACTTTATCAAATTTGTTTATTTTTGTGTGTTTTACTACAACAATTTAAACCACTTTCTTCTGCATTTCACTCTTTTTCGGTGACTGAGGATTTTCTGTCCCTTGAAAAAAAAAACCAGAAACCCATAAGCCTTCCATTTTAAATCATAAATTCACAATAAATATATTTTAAAAATAAAGTACCGTTGAATATAAAGTACAATGAAAAGACGTTCAAATTGTATCAATGAATAAAATTAACAAAAACTATGAACAAAGCATCTGCCATTATGTGTCCATGTAGAATGACAGTTATACAATTACAAGTAGATTTTAAATGAACAAAGAGCAATAAGCAAAAGCAACAACAAAAAAAAAAAAAAAAAAAGAAATGCCCTTTGAAAAATCCTGAAATACATCAATGATTATTTGAAATTTATTGTAAAAAAAAAAAAAAATTATGAGGAGGTAATCTCAAACAGGCCTGACTCAAGTTAAACAATGGACAATGTGTAAAAAACATCTATGGGTGACTAACCTTCCTTTTGATATAACCGACCGTCCTTCGTGCATCCAGGCAATCTGTTCGGGTGTGGCAGGTGGGTAGCCTTTGATGTCGCACACTAACTCCTTGACGTAGCCAATCTTCTGGTAGACCTCTCGCGTTCCTGTGGAGACCTCTGGAGGGAACAGCACAGTCAGCCGGATTTCTCGCTCGTCCATGCCCGCCGAGTTTGAGGCTGTGCACTTGTAAATGCCTGCATGGTTGGACTTTACCCGGCTGATTCTAAGAATATTTCCCTAAAAATACAAATTCAAATTAGATCAATGCAACATAAAAAAATAACAAAAAACCCTAACCAGATAGATAGAAGATAAAGAGAAATAGTGAGTAAGTGAGTGAACGAGAGAGAGAGAGAGAGAGAGAGAGAGAGAGAGAGAGAGAGAGAGAGAAAACACACAGACAATAAGGAGTCACCAATACTCAGTCTTTGTGATGGTACCAGATAGTCCAGTCAGTTACTTCCCTTTCCACAGCTTGGATGCCATGGTCTTCCTTCTCGTTCAAGCGCAATCTAGCAGCGCTTGATTTTCATTCCAGTCAACTCCTCCATGTTCTTGATCCAACTTATCAGACGCCTTTCTGCCTTCCCATATACCCTCTGCAATCTTATTTTGCAATGAACTGTGCCTTCTTTTATGTGCGTAATATTTAATTCTTCTCTTTCACTGCCTAGAGGAGCTTTTTTTTGCTTCATATTTACCATCTCTAGTATCTCAAGGTTTGTTTTCTTTTCTTTCAAACAGGCTCTTTTTATTCTTCTATAGATGCACATTTCTAAAGCATCTACTCTTCTTTCAATATCCCCATTCAGAGTCCAAGTTTCACACCCATGCATAAATATCGACCAAATATGACATTTGCTTGGTCTTAGTCTTGTTTGAAGTGATACATTTGAAGTGGTAAGGATCTGCTTTAGTTTTGAAAAACTTTTTGCCATTCCTATCCTTTTCTTTTTGTCTCATTTTTTAAAATCTTCTGTTATTAGTTGACCCAAGTATGCAAAACTTTGAACTTCTTCCACTCTTTTCCCCGCCCATAATCACATTTAACAGGTTTTGTTTTCTTATTTATCAGGAGGTCATATATTTTACTTTCCTCTTTTACTACTGTCACCAGTTTTTGGAGATCTTTTTCAATTTCTGCCAGGATCATCTCTTTCTTCCATTCATCCCTCAACACTTGGTCTACATTGGCTTTTTTGGCATACAATGTGCTTTCTTTATAGTGTATTTATGGACAGAGTTTAGTGAGGCAATAAATCCCATAGGCATTAGTATAGGAACAGAATAATTTTGTCCAAATAGGCAATTAAAGAGATAAATAGCTTCAAGTCATAACATGATCAAACGATGTACAAGGAACGAGTTTTACCTGAAACATGGTTCCTCCGTCCGGCAACAGCTCCCCTGCCATCCTGGTCCACTTGACCACTGGTTCTGGCCGACCTGTAGCATAGCACTTGAGCTCCGCATCTCGGTCAAAGTTTTTGGTCATGTCGCTGCTGGTGTCCAGGTCGGAGATGCGAGGGACCTCTGCCAAAAACAACAATTGGCAACACAAGTTAATGCTGAGAAGAAAAGTGAAGATAGATGGTAAATATAAAACAATCAATAACAATAGTGATAACAATGAGGCTAAAATAACTTGACTCTGTGCCTTCTGAATTCTAGACCATCCTTCTCCCTTTGGCTATATCCAGTCATTGATTCTTGACAGGGTAATTAATTCGTTTTTTTTTTTTGTATATGCATTTGCCATTGGTTTTTGCTTAAATGGCTCGTTTTCACATTTACTGTGTTCTTCAGCTTATATTTCTTCACATGGCAATGATGTACTTTTGAGAGTAATAGGAGGTGGCATGTTATTCCTTATTGCTTTCAAAGATTTTTCTAAATGTATTCACAGGGTAATTAATTCGTTGTTTTTTTTTGTATATGCATTTGCCATTGGTTTTTGCTTAAATGGCTCGTTTTCACATTTACCGCGCTCTTTGGCTTATATTTCTTCACATGGCAATGATGTACTTTTGAGAGTAATAGGAGGTGGCATGTTATTCCTTATTGCTTTCAAAGTTTTTTAAAAAAATATATCAGACCTAAAACTGGACTTGGGATCTAGGATAATTATGACTATTGGATGTGAGTACTCAGGTATGGTATGATAAAAATGTTATGAAATGTTGAGAATATTAAACGAAAGCTAAACTTCAAGAAAGGAATAAACAATAATCAATAAATTAAAAAAAGCGGGTTACAAAATGGCATTCAAAGAAACAAACAAAACGCACTTAAATGCTTGTTTTAGAGAATCTGTTAACACCTTCGTGCCATACATGACGTACGACGTACGTCATATTTTCTTCATTAAATACAGTACCAAGATGCCAATCATGACGTACGTCATGCTTTTTTTGCCAAGATGCCATACATGACGTACAGGGTACGTCATGATTTATCGATAGAATAGTGAAAAATCGTCAAAGCCTATGCTAAAATTACTTAGAAATTTGAATTTATCGATATGTTTTCCTTATAAATCAACTCTTCTTATAAGAAAACAACCTTCAGTAAGGGCTGGCTTTTAGCTTTTCTTCCTCTGTTTACACTCTGTCCATTGCTTTCATTCTCTCGGCCATCATGGAACCTTCAACAAGCTCTTGAAGAGTTTTGTACAATAAGGAACTTTTTTCAGCAAGATATTTGCACATACAAAATCAGCTATTCTTCGCACTGAAGATGGTATAATTATGCGAAAGAAAGGGCTGAATATTTGAGTAACAACAATAATAAGAGAACAGTATTTTACCTAATGAATAAAGAAAGTTTTTGCAATTTAATTTGGACTTTTAGGCTAGCTCCCTGTTGCTATTTTGTTTTTTTGCTTTGGTACTATTTTTTATGGTACTTGGATTTTTGCTATATTGAAATTGAATTGGGAAGATTGATGCTAAAAATATGCTAGCACAGGCGCACAACAATGCTCAACAAGTGAAAAAGTTAATAATTTTTTCTTGTCACCATGACATATTCAAAATAAAAATCCTTTTTGCACTGTACCCTAACTCTGCTACTGGTCCCTGAATGAAAAAATTGCAAAGGCCTACTTTTCAGAAACAAAAACTTTGGAAGTTTCATGCATCGTTTCATAAGATATTATTGGAAAAAGCCACCACAAAAAAATTTTTTTTTGATAAGGAAAAAAAAATTAAGATACGTACGAACAATCTTGACCCTGACGGAGGAAGTAATGTAGTTCTGGGCTGTCACCTGAACTTTACAGGTGTAAAGACCTTCGTCTGCCACCTGCGAGTTTTGCACTCTCAATCGCCACGACGTGGTGGACGGCTGGTCGATAGCCCAGCGGAATGCGTCGTGGGAGCGGGTCGCAGTCGACACCTGTGTGGAACTGGCGTTTGGTGCGGTTCCCAGAACTGACCACATTACCTGGCAGGAAAACGTGATTTCTGTGTTAATACTGTCTTGGTTTGGTTTGGTTTTAACATCCAACATCAGCACTATATAGGCTATATTGTGGACGGACCCCAAGACGGACGTCTGACAATTGTATGTGCTGCCACACATGAGACAGGGCGGAGATACCATGACTCTGTCTCAGTCGATCACAGTTAGTAGTCTACCGAGTTCTAAAATTATTTATTGTTTCACTAGATCGAGTAACAAAAAGAGTAAACAATGAGATTGCAACATTTAATTAAACAACTGAAGAGGTCTAGACAAATCATCAGCTACACATTTGTTTTAAACATCAAAATCGTTTTTAAAACTGTTTATTATTAAAACTATTATAGCCTATATTTTGGAAGAGCTACCTAAAAAAGGCGAGAAAAATGAAATCAAATAATATTAAACAATATGCATTCATATGTTAGCAGATATTTAAGATCAGTTAGTTAAATTTTTAAACCTTTCAGTGCCTTTTTCAGGGATAAATTTGACACTGTAGTCTATGTGCCTACATTTTAAAAGTTAAAAATGGGAGATTACCATATATTGACCTGTCCTACATTACACAGTGGTGCCCCTTCCATTAGAAGAAAGTTGTTTGACTTCGAATCCTAGCTAATTTTTAAATGATAGTTTACATAGTACAGATTTGCAAAGAGCGTCACAAAACATGTGACACTGAAGGGGATGATCACATTCGAACCTTAATTGCAAGAAAGCTCACAATGAAATTTATATAACAAACAACAGCAACAACAAAACAAAACAAAAACACACTGTTTATGTATGATAGAAACAAACCCTGAAAAAAAAAAAGATGTAAATATTATCAAGAGCCGTACATCGTAACCTTCTCGTTGATTTTCAACGACGCATGTTAACTGGACGTCACTGTCCTTCTCTTGGATGACCATGTTGGAGATGGGAT
This sequence comes from Elysia chlorotica, assembly GCA_003991915.1. Lineage (NCBI taxonomy): Eukaryota > Metazoa > Mollusca > Gastropoda > Plakobranchidae > Elysia > Elysia chlorotica. The sequence goes on from RQTK01000857.1 coordinate 103,783, forward strand.
CGATGTTTGGGTTGGTATCGATGATTTCAATCCTTGGATCATCACAAGCCACTATACAAAAAAAAAAGGTGAAAGAATAAAATCACAGACCATCAGATGTAAAATATGAAGTCACATTTCTAAAATAAAACTAAAACTATAAAGTTATCAATAGGTACATGTGTAGGGACTTGTGGGCGATATTTTTTAAACTATAGCTTTCATCTTTACTATTCCAGACAACGGCTATCTAGAATCTAGATTTATAAATGAGCTGCTTAACTACATTTTTATTTATATCTTGATCTATGTAAGTAGGCCCTATATTGTTTTAACACGTTTGAATTTATTTAATACAGCAATTAAGATGACTCCTATACATACATATTAGGCCTACATATATACAATGTAACAGTGTAGTGCAAATCTAGATAAACTTTATAGCAATAAAACACGGAAGCAACTTTGTTCTGTTCCAATAACTAAAGGGAAGCCGATTTCTCAGATAAAGATCGGAGACGAAATTAAATCTAATCTAGACCATAGATATGTACAGGTGACATTTCAAATTGTAAGTAAGGTATGTGGAATATATTTTTCTCTGTATGGGCGTACAAAACTAGAACCATACCGAGTGATAATCCAAGGAGCAGAACAAGACAAATATTAAAAACGGCCATGATGAGAGTTTTAGGAATCAAAACAGTACGGCCATTACATGACCTAGTTGACACTTCCGTCTTCCGTTTGACAGGTAAAACCAAGCATACCTGCGACAATCTGAAAGCACGTCACGTGATCACAGGTGTTTTGTCGGGGAAGGTTCAGTAGGCTGAGTATTTAAACTGATCTTCCCTGCAGAGCCGGCCGCGCTGCAATGAATATACGTAGCAGGCAACCACCGTGGGCTTTGGAAAAAACACAAAAACAAAACAAAATTCTTCCTTATGTCTCACCAAGCCACGTATTGGAGAGGCCTATTGCTGTTGCTGCTATGTCTGTCTGTCTGTCTGTCTGTCTGTATGTCTATATCTGTTTCTCTTTCTATCTCACTGTCTCTCTTTCTGTTAGTGTTACTCTCTGTCTGTGTGTCTGTCAGTCAGCCTGTCTCTCTCTCTCTGTCTCTGTCTTTGTCTCTTTTTCTCTGTCTCTTTCTCTGTCTCTGTATCTCTCTCTCGCTCTCTCTCTGTCTGTTTTACTCTTTCTCCCCTTTTGAGGAAGGGGGTTGCTTGTTTTTTTTTTTGTTTTTTTTTTAAAGGAAGATGAGCGTGTCCATTAACTTTATCCATAGAGAGAGAGAGAGAGAGAGAGAGAGAGAGAGAGGGAGAGAGGGGGGGGGGAGAGAAGGAGAGAGGGGGAGACAGAGAGAGAGAGATAATGTATGCTTGAGATAAGGAAATAATCTCTCTCTCTTTCTCTCTCTCTCTCTCTCTCTCTCTCTCTCTCTCTCTCTCTCTCATACTGACACGCACAACTCTTCTCATTCTATCCTATTCTATTTCCCAAGTTTAACAATAATCCTTATGTACTTGTACAAAAAAAGAAGAAAAAACTACAAACAAATAAACAGTATACACACTATACTGTGCTAAGACTAGATGCAGTAAGAGACACACAAGTCACCAACTAAGCGCGACTTAAGTGGACCCAGTCTTTGAGTACCATGCCCTGAGCTTCCAAACTCATCATGATGGATACAGGCCTAAGTGTACATAACTGCATACATGTACCCACTCAGACACAGACATAAGACAGAGAGCATGGGTTGATGAGAGGCGACACTTTCGTTTAAAGCCCGTGCTAAGCCCCATCTCGCTTTTTTTGTTGTTGTTTTTTCTTCGATGGAGGTGGCAAATTTTACTTGAGTATGGCATATTAAGTGTAAATGCCGCGTGGTGAAACAGGTGTAACAATGACCATTGCTTTTCGAGACATACTGTTGTTTTGTTTTGTTTTTTAAACTTTTTTTTCAATGGCTATAGTGCTCCGCTTTAATTATTAAAAAACAAAACAAAAACAGACAAAATATTATTATTAATATGAGTTGAACTTTTCCAGTTTTTTTCGAGAATGGCACTATAAATAGTAAACTTGGAGTATTACAAACTAAAATGGGATTTAGATCTAGACACGTTCTTTTCTTTTTAAACAGGTGATTTCAACCATGAGATCCTAACTTCCAGTTTTGTGTTTGGCCTGTCCAGACTGTTATTTCAAAATTCAAGGCCCGTAACTCTATGTTATTTGTTGCGGCGGAAAGCACCAGAAATAAAGACGCACAGCCTACTGGTTGGGTCGGTGTCAGTATAATGTGATCGGCTGAGACAGGAGTCATGGTATCCCCGCCCTGTCTCGTGTGTGGCAGCACATAAAATTGTCAGACGTTAGTCTTGGGGCCCGTCTACAATATAGCCTATATAGTGCTGATGTTGGACGTTAAACCAACCCAACAACTCAACAACAACGACGCACAGCCAAGAGTTTACCCTCTCGTCACTCCGAGCTCTCTGGCCCAAGCTACACGTCTGGACCACTCTGGGCCGTCTGGGGTAGTGCTCCTGTTTACTCTTTATACAGGACACTAAATTAATATGATCCTTGATACATGCACTATTCTAGTGTCGGTTTGTCTACGTTCCCTGGGCTTCATGAAAAATCCTAAAGGGAAGTTACTTAGAAAGATTTAAGTCTAGATGTGTTATTTCACGGCATGTCCCAACATTATTGTTCATAGATGACAGCTGTACATAGTAAACGTGTGAGGTTGTTTTAGACGAAATAATACAAAAACTGGACGCACTAGTATTCTTCAAAGGAGAAAGTATCTCGAATTGGACGTGCCACTTCTAGTAGAGATGTTACCAAGGTATGTGAGAAGGTAAACATTTTTTTAAATAATTCATGGCATTGTTTTAGTCATCGTCATCATAATCGCCATTTTCATCATTATAATTGTCGTCGTCGTCGTCGTCATCATCATCATCATCATCATCATCATCATAAATCATCATCATCATCATCATCATCATCATCATCATCATCATCATCATCATCATCATCATCATCATCATCATCATCATCATCATCATCATCATCATCATCATCATCATCATCATCATCATCATCATCATCATCATCATCATCATCATCATCATCATCATCATCATCATCATCATCATCATCATCATAATATCAAACCGTTTGATTCACTACTGGTTGGTTTGGTGAGAGTAAAATGTTGCCGGATGAGACACAATAGTAATAAATCATCACCCTATCGTAAGTTTTGGGATGCTAAACCGTACATGGTCCTTAGAGGGAACATATATTTCTCTTTTATATATACAGGTAGATAGATAGATAAACATTTTAATAGATGAAAAGATGGATAGATAGGTATATAGAGATAGAGAGAGAGAGAGAGACATAGACAGAAGCATATATACATACACTTACAAAAATGTATACACGTATAAGTTTATGAATATGATTAGATCTCCTCAAAGTTCCAAAGACAGAGAGAGAGAGCGAGGTCTAGAATTTAATTGTGTTACATTTATACACTGTACCTAATAAAGAATGTTACATAATGTCATAATATTATTAGAACAATGGATGGTTACACTATTAGCAAACATAAATAAATAAATAAATAAATAAGTAAATAAATAATTAAATAAATAAATAGATAAATAAATAAATAAAAAATTAAAAAATAATTAAAAAAAAAGATTTTAAAAAATTTAAAAAAATGAATGAACAAAGGAATTTTATAGACGTCCATCTCAAACTTTTCTTGCGACCTTGAGCGAGTCATTCCTCAGTACTACGCGAGTATGCATGTGAAGGTATAATAATGAAGCGAGTGCTGTGTTGTAGCTTAGCCTCTAACGTCAGCACTATAGAGATATTGTGGACGGGTCCCAAGACTTACGTCTGATAAGTTTACGTACTGCCACACGGAGGCAGTGCGGGATACCATGACTTTCGACGTGGTTGGTCCGTGGTTCAAGGCCCGTTTTGGCGACTTCGTCCCCTACTAGTTGGGTCGGTGTCAGTTTCATGTGAAGGGCTGAGACAGAGGGGTAGGGGGGTGGGGGGCGGTAACCCCGGAGTAGACCATCGGCTTCTAACGCAGGAGGTCTGTAGTTCGAGCCCTGGCGATTTCACACCCAAAAGGTTGTCAGGTATAAACGGTGTCAGTATAATGTGACAGGCTGGGACAGGAGTCATGGTATCCCCGCCCTGTCTCGTGTGTGGCAGCACTAAAAGTTATTAGACGCCAGCCTTGGGGCCCGTCCACAATATAGACTATAGAGTGCTTGACTCTAATCAACAACAATAGTCGAAAACAGTAAAAAAAATGTACGTGAAAGTCAATGAATCTTGTAAGTAAGCACAATAAATTTTGTTTTGATGCGACATTAGCCTATGTCGCGACACTTTATCTAGTCTGGAGTTGTTTTTTTCTTCTTCCCGAAACTACTCGAAATTCGGGTGTAGGCTAACCTCCGGTAAGGAAGTGCATAAGAGACATGAAAAGAGACAGAAGAAGAAGAAAAATTTTAGATATAAAGATAGGAAGAAGATGCAAGTGGTATGGTGCTGCACTGAACTGAACGCTGAATTTATTTGTAAGAAATGTAGGCCTGCACCTAAAGATGAAATGTGGCAAGATGAAAGAATCAACAAACAAACATGTCAGTATGTCTTGCATTGAGACTGTCGAACATCCTTGACACTGTGTGTCTACGCCCTTTGTCGAGTGCCGACCACTGCTGGTTCTTCTTGTATTTAGTTCCTCATCTTGGTGTTATGCATGCATACCCAGAGACTGGAGTCATGGTATCCCCATCCTGTCTCGTGTGTGGTAAAACATGAAATTGTTAGACGTCAGTCTTAGGGTCTGTCCACAATAGTGCTGATGTTGGACGTTAAACCAACTCAACAAAACTTCCAGAGACAGAGACAGAGAGAGAGAGAGAGAGAGAGAGAGAGACAGAGACAGAGAGAGAGAGAGAGAGAGAGAGAGAGAGAGAGAAAGAGAGAGAGCTCAGAGAATGTAAGAGGGGACGGTACAAGTTGCAGAAAGCATTGGCATAGATGCACAATCATAATAGTATTATTGTTTAATTTTCGTTTACATGTACATGTATAAAATGTCTCAAAACAAGCACTCTCGCTATTTTTTTTTCTCAGCAATAGTTTGTCAAGCCAAAACAGATAGAACAGAGCCAGGAATCCAAGAATAGAATAGAAGGCAGGGTCACCAAAATAATAAAAAAAAATGTTGTAGTAAGAGGAAAAGTGATGTCGTCTATCAATGTATTATTGAAAGTCTTGCATCTAGCGCTACACAGAGGTAGTGTTAAGATACCACGATTCTTGTCTCAGTGGTAAAAGATTATAGAATAATAATAATAATAGAATAATAATGTTCATTTTTCGTTTACAAAATAGAAATGAGAATCTGATTATTATGTGATACACCCGTCAGCACATCATAATGAACACGGTGAAAGTGATATTATTATAATATATATAAATAAAATAGTTCTACACATCAAGCTAATCACTTGGGATATGTACATGTAGGCCTACTTTAAAAAAGGAAACACACTTTAACCAAGAAATAACAAAAAGCTTTACAAACTAAATTAAACATTTTGGGAGATAAAAATTAAAAGTTTTAGGACACGTTGTCTAAACTTATCACCTGGGTGCCTATCGCTTTTATTAACTTGGAGTTAAACCGACCTATCATTTTTTTTTTTTTGTCTTTCTCGCTCCAC
>RQTK01000857.1:129271-150839 GCA_003991915.1 Elysia chlorotica
AGAGAGAAGGAAAAAGGAGGGGGAAGAGAGAGAGAGAGAGAGAGAGAGAGTAGACACAATTTACATCGGATATTGTTCAGGAGGATGAATCTGAGCAAGATGATTGATTGTTACATTGATTGATCGCCATAGATATTTGTTGTTTTATTTCAAACAGTTCGTTAACATTGGTGCTGGTTTGGGGGCATTTTGCACCTTATGATAATTGATTTAATCCTAAATGTATCTATGTTTTCCCAGATTTTACTGGGTTTGTTTGTGAAAACGATCGGGATAGACGGAGGTATGAAGAGAGAGAGAGAGAGAGGGGGGAGAAAGAGAGAGAGAGAGAGAAAGAGAGAGAGAGACAGAGAGAAACAGAGAATGAGAGAGCGAGAAAGAGAGGCTTCTTGTACCCTCCCACTCAGAATATTCTGAGAACAAAATTCCATTACTCGTGACTCGCACATCCTGAATATTTCGATATTATTCTATAACAAGCAAGCACTAAAACAGGATCTAAAAACAGCAGGCAATCCTTAACCTTTTGCCAAGAAGAAGCAAAAATAAATGTAAATAATAACCAATAAAATACAGGAAGCCAATCCAGCGAGATATTATCTTTTGGACTGTGCCCAAGGTCGGCATGCCACAGGGAGGCAGATGTGAACATACATACTCTTGGTTTTTTAGAAAACTTTGAATTCCCGCGAGTTTCTTACTCCTAAATAATATCAAACTTATCGTCGCATATGTCGTTTAATGTTTTATCTCCTTCCTAAAATATAAGATATTTTCGGGTATTTTAGAAATGAGAAACGACAATGTGGACGTTTAGGAAACCAAACCCTTGAGCAATTCTACGTTAAGCCCCTAATAATCTCTCTATGGATTTAACGTCTACTTGATTCTCCATGGCGGATTTTTTTGGTTTGGTGCTTAAAGTCCAACGTTAGCACTGTAAGGCTATCGTGGTCGGATCCCAAGACTAACGTCTGACAAGTTGACGTGCTGCCACGAGACAGCACATATACCGTGACTCTGTCTCAGCTCGTCACGTTATACTAACACCGACCCAACCAGCAAACCTTGGTCATCCAGCTACATTGAGCAACCTGTACAAAGAGTAAGAAAGATGATTTTCAGGAAACATTGAAACGGACTATTCGTTTTTGTGACTCTCATGCACTGACTGAAATCATCTATTAACCTGTTCGACCTTTTTGTTTCATTAGCACAATATTATTGGTTTAATATCTCTTATGGAACCCATTCAGCAATAAAAATTATACATAGAAACAAAATTGATCTAACAATTATAGCTTGTCCACCTAATAACAGATCGATAGACCAAGTTCGTACCGTCATTCAGCCTGTCGACTATCCCCTAGATCACATTAGGGTGGTGGGGGCGGTGGTCCTGGGGTAGAACATCGGCTTTAGAGAGAGAGAGAGAGAGAGAGAGAGAGAGAGAGAGAGAGAGAGAGAGAGAGAGAGAGAGAGAGAGAGAGAGAGAGAGAGAGAGAGAGAGATGCATAGTTATCACCTGTGGAAAAAGATAGCAGTTATCACCAAACGAAAAAAAAATTTGCACTGACCTGTTTATAACACTTCTTACGTTTTGGGAGTCCTGCGATCTCACTGGAGAGTTTGATAATTCATCTGGAAACTTAACATCCACCATTGGGTTACAAAAGTGTATGTGACTGCACGGTTAGGAATTCTGGCCATCAAAATGTCATTCACTTTCGCTGCACTAGCATTGTCAGGGGGGACAAAATTGCACGCTGCATTAGCCAGTCTCTATTAACAAAGTTTGTGTATAAACTTGAATATAATGTGATCACAAAGTGATTTTAAGTCAGCACACTGTTTTCAAACATTATAATTGGATATGTAGTCAGGGGCAGCTTCTATCTGTTGATGACCATTTCCAATATACAGTAAATTTCCTTTAAAAGTTTGCACACCTTCATTGCATTGAGCCGGCTATGCTGGGATAAAGCGCTTAAAAATGATCTTCATTATTATATTATTATTATCTCGATCTAGATCTAGATCTGTGTCTCTTTCTATGGTATTTTGGCTAGTTAACCTTCCTATTGAAGAACCCCCTTGTGTTTTACGTGGTATTCTTGACTTAGATCTACCTAGATCTAAAATATAAGCTAATTTTAAACAGAATAAATAGATAAAAAAAAAATGACCAACAGATGTAAATTAAAAAAAAATAAAAAAAATTGAGACATAGAAAAGTATGAAAATAAAAATTCAGTATGCCGTGCATAGAAGACTTCCGCTTGGCTTTAAAAAGCTTGACCATGGCGTTTGTGGGCCGCTAAAGGGTGTTGAAATAAGGTAACAATAAAATTTTAAAACAAAAACAAATATAGAGTTCACGCTTCATTTTATAGATGTGTGCCTTACCCCTATAGATTAGGTATTCTGCAAAATCTGAAGTTATTTAGTTCAGCTGTTGAGTAGCCTTTAGTCTCAAAAATGTGAACGCCCACAAATAATTATAGTGCAGTATAGATAAAGCAAAAACCAATAGGGAGCTATATAGCCCACCCATTTGTTTAAAGAGTTCAAGGTACACCCATTCCGCTTATCAACAGAACACTATAAGAATGAGATGTATGGACAAATTACTAACTGGAATAATGTAAATCGATAAGGTTTACAGACATGGCATTAAAAAACTAATGTACAGTCGATATAGCTTGTCCATTTGTGGACAGGCCCAAAGACTGATATCTGACAATTTTATGTGCTGTCACACATGAAACAGGGCTGGTATACAATGATAGCCGATCACATTAAACTGACACCGACTCAACCAGTAGAGAGCGACATCGCCAGGGCTCGAACTCGGACCTTTTGCGTCGGAAGCCGATGTTCTACCCCAGGGCCACCGCACCCTCCGCCTATTGACAGACCGCAAGATCAATTAGATACATGCATGGCAAAATAGCTGATTGACATAATGTCTATTAGGTTGATTTACAAATAAATAATGCAAAATCCAATAGAGGTCGATATAGCTTACCCATTAACTTATAGATCCCTGGATGAATTTGTCATTCCTTAAGCTAATGGACTGAACTGTAGAGCAATTAGAGATGGCCAAACTACTATCTGAAAGAATTTCCATTGAAATGGTCTACAGACAAGACATGGAAAATCAAATCTAGAGCCGGTATTGCAATCTTGTCTGTTGAGTTAAGGAGATCTGTATCAAGCTCTCATAAACCCTCAGCTTATGGATAGAACTCTATAATTAGAACAAAAATATTTGGCCAAAATTTCGAGGAATGTTGGAAGTTCAGTCGGCGTTGCTCTTGACGAGCAAGCACTCCAAGCAGTAGGTCCGTGATTCGAAACTTGGCCGGCGTCTCCGTCTCCCTTTAATGTTGTCTTATCGGGGGTTTTAACAGTACTGTTTAGAAGACGTGCGCTCTACTAACTGAACTCCGTCACCACTCACATAGTCGACAGCGATGGTGACAAAGATATCTTTTCCGTTTTCTGTCTCGTACTGTCGTAGGTGTCAAAAGAGTAGACATCTGAAATTCGAACCGCGGAACTCCCACTCTCGAGACAGTGAGTGATTTAGTTACTTAACTTCTCATGTTAGCATTAAGGCTATATTGTCGTTGCTTCGCTAGAAAAATGTCTGAAAAATTTACGTGCTTCTACACATACACATTTTTTGGATATCAGGACTCCTGTCTCAGCCGGTAGCATTTTTTGACACTGAAACAACTACTTTGGTCCGAAATCGGAGAAATCAGTTTTACCGAGATCGTGAATTTCGAACCACTGCCCTGCCGATTGGTGGACCAACTCTATACCACTTGTGCCACCCCCCCACCATCCTGGACCAACCTTTCCCCCCCTGCCCCCCCCCCCCCCCCCCTTTCCCTTTCTCTCACTCTCAGTCCAAATCACTAGCTACATGACCCACCGCCGCTATCCAAGATGATGATGACAACTCACTCCTAGTATTATTATGTAACTGAGTAGATGCTAGCCCTATATGGAATGATGACAACTCACTCCTAGTATTATGATGTAACCGAGTAGATGCTAACCCTATATGGAATTTCCCCCCAAACCCATGGAACCAAGAGGCTGTTTTGCCGGCCACAGGAGCCATTGATTTACATGTCAATCTAATTATAGCCACGTGTGTTACGTCACTGCCTCCCCGCCCTGCGCCAGAATAGAGGTTTTGTGATAAAGGGGTCAATAGCAAAAACGCGGACGGTAGGTAAAGGAATGATTCTCTTTTTCTGGCTTTCTCTCTGTCTTTCTCTGTCTTTCTCTTTCTCTCTCTCTCTCTCTCTCTCTCTCTCTCTCTCTCTCTCTCTTTCTGTCTCTGTCTCTTTCTCCCTCTCTATCTCTTTGTCTCCATCTCTCTCTCTCTCTCTCCCGCTCTCTCTCTCTCTCTCTCTCTCTCTCGTTGGGTTTACCCTTCCCTAGGTTTCCCTGAGGGGCCAAGAAGTAGTTAGGTGAGGGATTCTCTGTTGGTCAGTCTGTCTGTCTCTCTTTCTCTAAGGTATCATATAGGGGTATGTAAGGAACTCTCTCTCTCCTTCTCTCTCTCTCTTTCTCTCTCTCTATGTCTCTCTTTGGGTTTAATACCTCCTAGGTTCCCCTGAGGGATCCTTTACGGCGTAAGGTAAGGGACACACACACACACACTCTCTCCCCCCCCCTCTCTCCCTCTGTTCACAATGCCTAGAGGGCGTGATTATGTTACCTGTTCTCGTCGTGTATATCACAAGGACTGTGTTTGCGGATCCCAGCTGAGATTGCGTACATCCAGATCAATATATATAGTAATGCTCGAGTCGAGAGTGGTTGGTGGTCAAGAGGCAGAACGCTTGCACTTAGGGTCACAGGATTGCTTTATACATAGATGATATGCAATAGTTATAATATGCAAACTTGTGTGTTAAAGATAATTGTGCTCCTGTTGAAGCCATTACATGCTTCTTTAAAAAAGCCAATAATTACAGAGTCATCTGATCTTATATTAATTTCACAGTACCATGAGTGTTTAACATCATTGCACCAAGATCGATAATCCGAAGTTCTTGTCCAAATCTGGTCCGTTCCTTCAGAAGCTTGCTTAAATTCCAGATAAAACCATCGTGATATACCGTCTTCTGGTTGGTTTTCGTTATCAGCTTTTAAAAAAAATATTCAGAGGGCTCAGCGTCTAGAGTACTTGCCTTGGGAATAGTGAATGGTGATCCCTTATCGTCTCTGTGTAGCAACATGTAAACAATTTTGAGATTGTATAAGCTTGGGTCACATCGCCATATATAGGACCCTCCTTTGAAACTTGCAGATGTATCACTAGGGGAGCTTGCCGATCTAACAATTTGGGTTTGTTTCTAATTTTAAGGCTGGTGGGCTTACATTTAATTGGTTAGTGTTTAAGCACATTAGATCTATAGTTTGTCATTGTTTCTTTTCTTCCAGTAACCCCAACCAAAAAAAATAATTAAGGAATAGACCAAATCAAAGTATGAGTGAACTTGGAACGTTGAACAATGTTTCGCTTCATTTCTTACACAGTAGCTGCCTTCAACGCGTATGACATAACGCCCGATCTACATGACATTTCTACTTATTCTCATAGTAATCACAGCAGTAATGCATAGACCACCCATAAGTAAGAATAACCTACCACCCAAGAACTATATCCTTCAATGTTGACGTCACAGAGGATTCACCTTGTAACGAGCCAATAGCAATATTTAATCCCTGCTTAGTTTAGACTTTAGACCCAAAGCTGCCCTGTGGCGTAGCTCAATAGCTCACTCCTGACACCAACATTCCAGGCATTTCGACATCTTTTTGATGTTCCGCTGATGTCTGGTGCCAAGATCTGATTAATATCACCACGTCAGGGCGTCAGGGAGTGGAAACTCAGAGGTTTAATTTTTGTTTTGTTTTGGTGTTTTGGGGGGTTGTTTTGGTTGCTGTTTTTTGTTTTCTTTCCGAGGTTTCGAATGGCTTGCCTTGTTGTAAGGCTGTGGTGGTCCTGTCTTTTTGGCACTGTCTGGATCATGTGCTTGTTGCTTCGTGCTGACTCCATCCCAATCTTTGCTGTTTATAATTACGAGTGGAGTGGACATAGGATGACATAGGGTGATAGGCTTACATTATATTTGCTAGTCTTTAAGACACCAACATTCCAGGCATGTCCACATCTTTCTGATGTTCTTCTGATGTCTGGTGCCACGATCTGATTATTATCGCCACGTCAGCACGTCAGAGAATGGAAACTCGAAGGTTTAATTTTTGTTGTTGCTGTTGTTGTTGTTTTTGTTGTTTTTTTCTCTCTGAGGTCCTGATTGACTTGCCTGGGTTGTAAGGCTGTGGTGGTCCTGTTAGCATTGCCTGGTACATGATTGTACTTGTTGCTTCCTGCTCACTCCATCCCAATCTTTGCTTATTATAATTACGAGTGGAGTGCTCTGGGTTGCTGGTATTGCTAGAATTGCATGCAACGTTACATGTTGTAGTGCTACATGTTACGATGTTACACGGTACAATGTTACATGTTACATGGGGATAAGGGCATCTTAATTAGGCAGGAATGTGAGATTAGCTATTCCTTGTTGCTGGATCGAGAGAGAGAGAGAGAGAGAGAGAGAGAGAGAGAGACACCAACATTCCAGGCATGTCCACATCTCTTTGATGCCAAGATCTGATTAATATCACCAAGTCAGCTCGTCAGGAGTGGAAACTAGAAGGTTTAATTTTTATGATTTGTTTTGTTGCTTTTTGGGTTTTTTTTGGTTTTGTTTTGTTTCCGAGGTTTGGGGAGCCTGCTAGCGTTGCAAGGCTGTGGTGGTCCTGTTGGCACTGCTTGGATCATGTACTGACTTGTTGCTTCCTTTTCACTCCATCCCAATCTTTGCTTATTATAATTACGAGGGGAGTGCCCTGGGTTGCTGGTATTGCTAGAATTCTGGGCTGCTTTGGACATGGCAAGATATGCATGCAACGTTACATGTTACAATGTTACACGATATAATGTTATACGATAAAATTTTACACGATACAATGTTACACGATGCAATGTTACACGATGCAATGTTACATGGTAGAATGTTACACGATGCAATGTTACACGTTACAATGTTGCCATGTTAATTGTTATATGCTGGATACGGGCATCTTAATTAGACAGGAATGTGAGATTAACATACAAACAGAATGAAAGAAAGATAGGCAGAGAAAAGTGCATTAAGAAAATAGATTCGTGTCAGAGTGAGAAAGGTGAGGGGAGAACTGGGGAATTACATGAGTTTTCAATAATTCACGGAATATAAACTAGATGGTGCATGGGTCCTGTTCAGACTTTAATGAGGGGCCTCGGCAGCGTGTGAGATAATAAACCGTAAAGGTCATCCATGTGTTTTCTCTGGCTGCCTGGTCTGTGTCGTTTTGACCTCAGGTATTACAACATGCTATAAATAGAAATGGAATTGCAAATTAAATTACGATTTGAATGTCTGGATGCATTTTGCGACTAGGGGAAAACATGGAGATAGAGAGGGGCTATATCAGGGAAAAATGTCAGAGAGGTAGAGGGGAGCTGGGAGTTAGATAGTGGGGGCGGGGTGGGATAGGGGGAAAAGAACCAAAGATACAGACGGAAAGAATGGGAGAAAAATAAGAGATTTTCAGACATGCAAATTGTGCGGGGAGGGATACAGGAAGAGAATAGAAAAGAAAGGCAGAGGGAGAGAGAGAGAGAGAGAGAGAGAGAGAGAGAGAGAGAGAGAGAGAGAGAGAAACAGAGAGACAGACGATGAGGCTCTTCCGCCAGAGTATAGCCCATTTCACGAGGGGACGCTGTTGAACGGGTGTAGAGCATCGGCTTCTAACGCAGGAGGTTCTTGGTTCGAGCCCCGCTCTGGCGATTTCCTTCCCTACTAGATGGTTTAATTTCAGTATACTGTGACCGGCATAGACAGAGTCATGGTATCCCCTACGCAAACTTGTCAGACGTTAGTCTTGGGGTCCGTCCACAATATAGTCTATATAGAACTGACGTTGAGCATTAAGCAACAACAAACTTCTGGAGCCTGACAATGTACTTGTAGCCACGAAAACATTTCTTTCATAAAAAAACAACTATAAAGGGCAAGCAAAAACGAAACCAAACCTGTAATTCATGTCTCTCTCATTATTTGCATTTATATAACAACGTAACCAACACCTTAATGACTACATTAACACTAGGATTTAGCAGCGATACTAGGACTACAACCTGTCTCAGTCGCTCTCATAACTGTAGGCCTACACCGACCAAACCACTACACAGCAATGTTAATTACACGTATTAGTGAGTTATTGTGGGTATGGTTATCACAGAGGGGGCTTGGAGGGGTAGGTAAATTACCGAAATGACCTAAGAATGTAATGATTGTGGTATAGTTTGGTATTTAAAGGGGAAAAAAACAACCAACACAAAACAAAGCAAAAGCATGGGACCATGGCGCCGTTGTTGTGGATAGAGCGTCGGCTTCAAATGTACGAAGTCCGTGGTTCTATTCCTACTCTAGCCGCCTAGTTTTTCGCTTGTAGATGGCAGTGCGGGATTTAGGGCAGGGGTCCCCCACTAAAAGCCACCTATATATAGATAAATAGATAGAAAGACAGACAGACAGACAGACAGACAGACAGACAGACAGACAGACAGACAGACAGACAGACAGACAGACAGACAGACAGACAGACAGACAGACAGACAGACAGACAGACAGACAGACAGACAGACAGACAGAGAGACAGACAGACAGACAGACAGACAGACAGACAGACAGAAGGACCATGGCGCCGTTGTTGTGGATAGAGCGTAGGCTTCAAATGTACGAAGTCCGTGGTTCAATTCCTGCTCTAGTCGCCACGTTTTTTTCCCTTTTAGTTGGCAGTGCCGGATTTAAGGCGGGGTCCCCCACCAAAAGCCCCCATCTCCCAACCCCTAGAAGTAGTCCTCCTTTAAAACGTTTTGTAAAATTATGCATTCTACGAGCACCATAAGGGAATGAGGGACCTCTCGCCTAGGCTGGGACCAAGGCTCCCATTGCAACCCAAGATAGGTAGACAGATACACAGACACATAAGATAAGTAGGCAGAGAGTGATTGAGAAAGACAAAGAGACTAAGATACGGACAAAAAGACAGCCAACACACATATACCTTGCCAGTCGCCGTATATGATCCGCCAGGGGAACCTAGGAGACGTTAAACGCGAAGAGAGGAAGAGAATTCTCTCCTTCTCTCTATAGAGAATATACCTTGCCCTACAAGGAAACGTAATTGGAAGACTGGGTCAAATTACCATATTATTATAACTTGACCGTATTCTTGGACACATTGCACTTTTCCCGATCTCTTGATGACACAAGCTCTTCTTTGCTCTATGCTCTCTGCTCCTTACACTTATCAATTATTTACAACCCAGACACCGAAGAAACACCGATAAAAACCCTGATTGGCTAAACCCTTCAAAGATTCTCTGATTAGAACCACCGAAACGTCCACGGGCCTCCAGGAAGTCTTTACACCACGCCAACGAGGAGTCCCTCGTAGATCGATACTCTGATTTTAATGAGGTCCAAAATCAATCACTGCTGGTCTTGTTAGAAACGGGAGTCTTCGATGATTGGACGTGTTAATTTGGGGTTTACAGATCTACTGGATAGAAGTTTAGAACTGATGGTAGAACTGATGGTAGTCGGTCTTGTGATCTAGATGTACTTTATTTTTGTTTTACTTATTTATATTCATATTTGTCACTTGTAATTGTGTTTTTTTTTATTTCGATGTCGGTTTATCTAGGTCTCTGTGTCTCCGTGTGTGTCTTTCTCTGTGTTTCACACACACTCTCTCTTTCTCTTTGTGTGGCTCTCTATATCATGTGTATCTCCTGTGTCTCTATCTGTGTCTCACTCTGTCTCTGTCTCTGTCTCTGTCTATGTCTATGTCTATGTAAGCATGTGTGTATCTATTTTTTCCTGTGTCTCTCAATCTTTATCTTTGAGTAAATCTCCCTCTGTGTCTCTCTGTGTCTCTGTCTCTTTCTGTCTATCTGTTAATCTATCTTTTGTCTCATATGTCTCTCTTTGCCTCTCTCTCTCACCCTCTCCTTCAAGATTGATCGCGATAATCATGGAGACATCAAAACTGATTATAAATCAATCTAAACTTACTTTAGTTTTCCCTTTCACTCCTCTTTCTCCCTGTCTCTCTTTCTTTGTCTGTATCTGTTTGTGTGTCTATTTGTCTGTATGGTACTGGCTATCTCTCTCTCTCTCTCTGTCTCTCTCTCTCTCTGTCTCTCTCTCTCTCTGTCTCTATTTCTCTTCATCTCTCTTTTTCTCTGTCTATGTATGTGTGTGTCTCTCTCTCTCTATCTCCCCCCAATCTCTCTCTCTCTCTCTCTCTCTCTCTCTCTCTCTCTCTCTCTTTTTCTCTTTTTATCTCTTTCTCTTTCTCTCAAATCGGCTCACTAGCCACCACTCGAGTCAATTTCAATTCCAACCTCCCTAGCTTTAATAAGATTAACTTGGACCACAGAAACCCATATAAATTACGCCGATACTGAAAGGAAATACCCATAGACACTTTAATATCTATTCATTTTCGAAGGTCCTGGTGGCTCAATAGATAAAGCGCGTCCCCTCTTTCTCTTTGCTCAAGTTCGAATCCTGATCAGGCTTTTTACCCGTTGTGTCTATCTGTTTTTGAGGGCACGAATAAGTCCAGTCAATAGAGCAAACGACTTTTTAAACGGAAAACACGGTTCGTATCGACTTGTCTCGTGTGTTGCAGCACATAAAATTGTCAGACGTCAGTCTTGGGGCCCGTCTACAATATAGCGTATATAGAGCTGACGTCGGACGTTAAACCAACTCAACTTATCAACTCGTATCCACATCAGATACATGACTTGTTTCCTACTGGTTGGGACTTTATCAGTAAAACCTGACCAGCTGAGAAAAAAAAAATCTGGAATCTTTGCTCTGTCCCTTTGAAAGCTGTTTAACTGCCTGGGATGTACCCACGAATGTGAGTGAGAGGATGGATTTGGTTCTTAACGCCAAACTTCAACAGGGAGGCTTAAAATTGTTCGTGGAAGGTCCCAAGACTAAAGTCTGACAATTTTAGGTGCTGCCACACAGAGAAAGTGTGTAGGTACCAGGACTGCTGTCTCAGCCGGTCGCATTTTTCTGACCCAACCTGATGGGGGACAAAATCATTATTGGACAAATACATTTTTGACTCATCGTAGGTTTCGACCGCGTACCCCCCGATTAGGAGAGATCACTCAACCACCCATCTGTCCGTGAGAAAGCATAGCCGTTGACGATAGGCGTAAGAAATCAACAAACCAACCCAAAAGAACCCTTGATTTATAGGACCTCTACCCCAGAGCAATAAAACTCGGAAGATAGAGATGAAACCAACGGCAGTTACAGCTGTAGCGGTACTAAATTTCTCCATCTAATTTCACGCCGAGCTACTGCTATATTCGGCGGATCAATATGGCGTTTCACAGCTGGAAGCTTTGGGGGTAGAGAGTATGAAACAGTTGTTATTCTTCTTCAAAACATAACACACTTTTTATTTGGGAAATATATTGAAAAAAATAGGAAGTAAGAAACATTTTTACGGATTTAACCTATAGCTTTGTGTGGGGAAAAAAACATCTATTTATTGACAAAACTGCCTATATTTTTTTTCAAAAGATGTTGGGATATCAACTTTAAAACCAGAACTTTGGGGTCATAATTATTACAAACTACGTAAATACGGAGAACAGCAAACAGTATCAGCGGCAAAAATTACAACAAACCCCCCAAAGGAAAAAAAAATAACAAAGACAAAAGAAAAATAAATAAATTAATAATAATTAAACAAATAAAACCAACCAATCAATCAATCAATCAATCAATCAATCAATCAATCAATCAATCAATCAATCAATCAATCAATCAACCAATCAATCAATCAACCAATCAATCAATCAATCAATCAATGAACCAATCAATAGCTAAATAAATAAACACATTAAAGATAAATCCATAACGAATTCGTTTCCATAAATGGTAAAGTTATCTCGTTATAAGATCTGCTTTCCTCTTTCTTGATGAATACATAAACAATCTTTGTAGTGAGTATGTTAGTGTTAAACACTTCGATATTGTAAGTGATTGTTAGTTAACATCTCATAGTGAAAAAATCAATGGGACGTTTTTACCAACAAATTAAAAGAGCGAAAACCTTTGAAATATTTCAGGTTTTATAGGTACATGTATTTGAGCATTATTGTTCTTTTTGAATGTATGTACATTGTTATGAACAAGGCTCCCTTGTGAACGGGTTCCAAGACAAGAATCTAACTCGCGGCTACACAGGGGCATAGCTGGACCACTAGAACTTATGTACATATGTACTATACAAAGTTGGTCTATTGGAGATCAAATCAAAGGTTTCTGAATAAAAGCTTGCGCTGTACTGACTGACAAAGCAACCTCCCACCTCCCCTATATATATATATATAGAGAGAGAGAGAGAGAGAGAAATAAAGAAATGATAAAAACCGCACCTTTATCTCCCTTCCCACAATTATCATAAGCCTTGTGATCATCAGGACAAATTAATTAGGTCAAGATTAGTGTTTCCCATACCAACAAGACTGCCAGCCAAAATCGACCATCTGTCTATGAGCCTCTTATGTAGGGGCCACGGGCTATGCGAAAGCACAGAAGAGCTCCTCATAGGACCTAACGACACGGACTGCCTGACTGTCTTGTTATTTGTTTATTTTCATTGCTTAACGTCTATTGTCAGTCCCATTTAGGCTATTCTGTGGACTGGTTGAGTTGAGTTGAGTTGGGTAAACGCCTAACATCAGCACATGTAGGATATATTGTGGACGGGCCCCAAGACTGACGTCTGACAATTTCACGTACTGCCACATTTCAGACAAGGTGAGGGGAGACACTGGACCTCTGTCTCAGCCGATCATATAATACTGACCAGCAGGGGGAGATATTGGACAAATACATTTTTGAACTATCGTGGAATTCGAACCGCGGACATTCAGGTCTGAAAACTAACGCCTCACCACTTGAGTCAGTTAGTGTCCCGACTGTCCTGTTGGTAGAACTGGAAATCAATGGTCAAGACCGCGAGATTCATGTCGTGTGTGGACGACTTTGCCTGCAAGCCTTGGCGTTATCCGCTTATCGGACAACATGCTATGAATAACCTGTCATGAACCTGTACAGACTCTGGTACTGTGTCAATAGGGGGGCGCGGTGGTCCAGGGGTAGAACATCAGCTTCCGACGCAAAAGGTCCCGAGTTCGAATCCTGGCTGTTGCGTTCCCTACTGGTTGGGTCGGTATAATGTGCCCGGCTGAGGCAGGAGTCATGGTATCCCCGCCCTGTCTCGTGTGCGGCAGCACATAAAATTGTCATTCGTCAGTTTTGGGGCCCGTCTACAATATAGCCTATACGAGTATAGTGCTGCTGTTGGACGTTAAATCAACCCAACCCCCAACCCACCCCCCCAACTGTGTCAATATAGCCTACAAGCTGGGGTACCCGTTCATACAAACAGTTGAATACAGTGTAATTGTATGTAAGCCGGTTCTTTTTGAAAGGGGGACTTTAAGGCCCCTTGCCATCAATTAATATATTTTTGCTTCCTCCTTTTTTATTAAATGAAATTATCTTTTCTCTTTGTGCTCGTGTTGGACGTTAAACCAACACAAAAACTCAACAACTGGCGCTGTGTCTGGAATCTTCTGATTATAAAATCCACTCTCTACCCATTGCGCCAGTTCGCTGGCTGTGTGACAGACGGGGAGCTGCTCGCCGTAGCTCGAAAGCTTAGTTGGTAGTGTTTTGGAATATCGGGTCGAAGGTGCGAGAATCGAATCTCGACTGCTGTTCAAGTCGTCGTATATGTACGGCGATCGGTAGCTCTCGTACCCCATTAGCTTTTGCCGCTGGAAGTCCGTGATTCGAGCCCCGCTCTGGCGATTTCGTCCCCTACTGGTTGGGTCGATGTCAGTTTAATGTGACCGGCTAAAACAGTCATGGTATCCCCGTACTGTCACTATATGGCAGCACGTAAACTTGTAAGACGTTAGTCTTTGGGCCCGTCCACAATATAGCCTATATCGTGCTGACGTTGGACGTTAATCTAACCCATAACAACAACAACATCAACAACAATAAATCTCTTTCTCTCCCAATCTCCATCTTCTCTCTGACTCTATCTCCATTTTTCTCTTCCACTCTCTTTCTCTCTATCTCTCTCCCTTCATTAAGCAACAACACTTACATTTTTCCACGTTTCGCTAGCTATCATTCGCTAGCTATCATTCCCACACGTCTCCTGTACACGCCTCTTTACACTGTTATCCCCCTACACGTCTCCTCTACACGTCTCTTTATACTGTTATTCCCCCCAGACGTCGCCGGTCCGCTATGGAGAACGTGTACGGGAAGTGGAAGGTCGCCGTCGACAGAACTACTGGCGTTGCCGAGATCGGGAAACTTTTCGGTGAGTGAAGCTGTTGTTCTTGTTATAAGTAGATAATGGAGGCATTTTTCCATACTGGTAAGACGGAGGCTTTTTGTGAATAGTGGTCGAACAATGATTGTGCTTTATGGGGTTTTAACCCTCAACGTGTAGATGCAGTGGCACCGAATGGTCTTACCACAAAAAGATCACTACCCTTTACTTACTGTTGTTGTTGTTGTTGTTGTTGTTGTTGTTGTTGTTAATGTCGGTTTAGTGAGGGAGCGCCGCGCTAGCCCTGGGGTAGAACAGCGGCTTTAGACATAGGAGGTTCGTGGCTCGAGTCCTTCATATAGCGTATGTAGTGGTGCTAATGTTGAACGTTAAACCAACTCAACTTATCCAACACATGATAGTTTTATATAGTAAAAATGGTAAAAATCACTTTTAATTTACTCATTCTCTTTCTTCGGCAAGCATTAAAAATTAGGGCCTCTACCAAAGAAGCAACTAGCACCCCTGTTCAATTATTTTGACATATATAAGGAGATTTACTGTGGTAAAGTAAACGACACTTATCTGGGAGAGGTTTACTGTTGTACTTTCTAAAGTCTATAGACTAACCCTTCCACGGTTCACCAACAGATTTAGTGAGACATTTCACAAAGAAGCTCACAGGACGCGTGCAGTCTGTTTCTTTGTTGAAATACAGATGGTCGAACAATGTTCACACTGAGATTTACTAAAGAGAGAAGCAACCGCCTTCATTATCTTAAACCGTATATAGTACGCGAGACCCGAGACCCCCCCCCCACCCCGTAAAACCTCTCACTATTAATTTTCACCATCTCTAGTCATGTAATCACCAATGGTTAAAAGCACTGTAATTCATTACCTTTCTTCGACGACAGATTAAAAATTACATCCTAAACCGAAGAAGCTACTAGTACCCCTGTTCAATTATTTTTCCTGTATCTTGGGCTTTACAATTAAAGTGAAGAACACGAGACTTACCTGTGAGGAGTTTGCTGTTGTGTATTCCTAGAGGCTCTTGTCCGTTCAGTGAACTTTTCTTTGGTTTAGCGCCATATACTCAAATGATGGAAAGCACTCTAATTCATTGAGTACCTGTACTGTTGGGATACCACGCAAGTCAACGGATTTATAAGGCGGATGGATTGGAGCAATTAATTTTGTGTGCCTGTTTCTGTCTGTCTGTCTGTCTGTCTGTCTGTCTGTCTGTCTGTCTCTCTCTCTCTCTCTCTGTCTCTCTCTCTCTCTCTCTCTCTCTCTCTCTCTCTCTGTTACTTTATCAGTATAACCCTATGTCTGTTTATCAAACTACCTGTCTGCCTGCCTGCCTGAAGTTTTTCTTGTGTGTGTGTGTCAGTATGTATGTCTGTTTGCCTGCCTGTCTGTCTGTCTGTCTGTCTGTCTGTCTGTCTGTCTGTCTGTCTGTCTCTCTCTCTCTCTCTCTCTCTCTCTCTCTCTCTCTCTCTCTCTCTCTCTGTTACTTTATCAGTATAACCCTATGTCTGTTTATCAAACTACCTGTCTGCCTGCCTGCCTGAAGTTTTTCTTGTGTGTGTGTGTCAGTATGTATGTCTGTTTGCCTGCCTGCATGTATGTCGATCTGTCTCTTTGTCTGTTTGCCTCTCTGCCTGTCTGTCTTTCTGTTTGCCTGTCTGTCTCATTACTTCTTTTGCTCTTTCTCTCTCTCTGTCTCTTTCTGTATTTCTGTATATCTGTCTCTCCCTCGCCTCTCTCACCCTTCTTCGCACTTGACTTAACAACAACAACAATACAAAAAAAAATAAACGTCTAAAGAATAACAAAACAATGGAGAGAAAAGAAGAGACTATTCTTTTAGCACTAATTTAAATAGTGTGATATGGGGGAGACAGACCACTTGTATTGTTATTACTTAAGTAAAAAGTATTAAGATCCATGGCTTAGGTAGATCTTAACAGTCTTTTGTTGTTGTTGTTGGTGTTGGTTTTTTTTTAATGCCATTTCGGTACCAACTCATTGCGTTGGCGTTTCTAATCTCACAAAGTGCAATCCTATTTTGATGAATTTCCCTGAAGGGCCTGCGTTTAACCACTGGTGATATCTACTTAAGGACCTACGTTTAACCACTGGTGATATCTACTTAAGGACCTGCGTTTAACCACTGGAGATATCTACTTAAGGGCCTGCGTTTAACCACTGGTCATATCTACTTAAGGGCCTGCGTTTAACCACTGGTGATATCTACTTAAGGGCCTGCGTTTAACCACTGGTGATAGACTGTACTTGAGAGTCTGCGTTTAACCACTGGTAATATCTACTTAAGGACGTACGTTTAACCACTGGTGATATCTACTTAAAGACCTGCGTTTAACCACTGGTGATATCTACTTAAGGGCCTGCGGTTTAACCACTGGTGATATCTACTTAAAAGTCTGCGTTTAACCACTGGTGATATTCACCTAAGATCCTGCGTTTAACCACTGGTGATATCTACTTAAGTACTGCGTTTAACCACTGGTGATATCTACTTAAGGACCTGCGTTTAACCACTGGTGATATCTACTTAAGGACCATCTTTTAACCACTGGTGATATCTACTTAAGAGCTTGTGTTTAACCCCTGGTGATATCTACTTAAAGACCTGTGTTTTACCACTGGTGATATATACTTAAAGACCTGTGTTTAACCACTGGTGATATCTACTTAAGGATCTGCGTTTAACCACTGGTGATATCTACTTAAGGATCTGCGTTTAACCACTGGTGATATCTACTTAAGAGTCTGTGTTTAACCACTGGTGATATTCAGCTATGATCCTGCGTTTAACCACTGGTGATATCTACTAAGGAGTCTGCGTTTAACCACTGGTGATATTACTTAAGGATCTGCGTTTAACCACTGGTGATATCTACTTAAGGGCCTGCGTTTAACCACTGGTGATAGTTACGACCTGCGTTTAACCACTGGTGATATCTACTTAAGGGCCTGCGTTTAACCACTGGTGATATCTACTTAAGAGTCTGCGTTTAACCACTGGTGATAATTATCTACTTAACGGGCTTCGTTTAACCATTGGTGATATCTACCTAAGAGTATGCGTTTAACCACTGGTGATATCTACTTAAGGGCCTGCGTTTAACCACTGGTGATATCTGCTTAAGAGCCTGCGTTTAACCACTGGTGATATCTGCTTAAGAGCCTGCGTTTAACCACTGGTGATATCTACTTAAGGGACTGCGTTTAACCACCGGTGATATATATCGCCGTATAGGATCCCCCAGGGGAACCTAGGAGACGTTAAACCCGGAGAGAGGGAGAGAATTCTCTCTACACCGGTCATATCTATTTAAGGGACTGCGTTTAACCACTGGTGATATCTGAAGAAAACCAACACCGCAAAATAGAAATAGAGCTTGAATATAAAGTGTACGTTAGCTTTTTAGCTTAAAAGGAGTAGGTGGTTTAGCCTTTTGTTTTTTATAATTTACTGGTAATGTTAATGATAAAATTACCTACGAAACAAAAAGAAACTAAAAAAATAGAAACAAAGTTAGATAGGAAGAAAATGTTCGCATGCATAAAGAAAACGATTCTTTGACTAATCGCTGGGTTAATTATGTCATTTCTTAATTCTCCCGTTTTTGCAATTTATTTCCCATGCCCCAACAAAAGATAAGAAAATGCCGTGAAATACAGCCAGAGATAGATCTAGCTCGCGGGAACTTTTATGTTATTATTTATTTATTTCTATCTTCCTTAACAATATTTTTTCATCTTTAGCAATTGTGGCTTGGAAGCTAAAGATGTTTTTTACACGTAAATCGTAAATTCTTCAGATACAGACGAAGCCCATGTTTGAGTAAATAAGATAAAAATTTATCCAGGCTTTAGGTGAGGGAGAAAAAAAGATTTTTGTTCATTAATGTTATCTATGGGCGTTGACAAAAATGCCTCTTTCTTGAGAAGACAAGAGTTAAGCTAGAAAGGGTGAGAAAGATATATATAAACAAAAGAAAAATAGGTCGATAGATGGATAGATAGATAGTTGGATAAATAATATGGTGTGAGAGAGACAAATAGAGTGACATTGAGTGACAAAGAGATACAGGGAGAGAGTGAGAGAGATGCCAAAGCTTGCAGTAAGAATATATGGGTGTTATGGGGGAGGGGGGGGCGACTATCCATATTGGGTTGTGGAAAATCCAACTTGATGGAATTGGCCTAAGAATTAATATTAGATTCAGAAATCGCTACAGAAGGAAAAGGTTTGGCCGCAGAAAAATAAGGGGATGAGGAAAAAGAAAAGGGATCGAGATAAAGGAAGAGAGAAAGAGAGATAGATAGATAGATAGATAGATATTAGATAGATAGATAGATAGATAGATAGATAGATAGATAGATAGATAGATAGATAGATAGATAGATAGATAGATAGATAGATAGATAGATAGATAGATAGATAGATAGATAGATAGATAGATAGATAGATTGATTGATTGATGTAACATGAT
Source organism: Elysia chlorotica (assembly GCA_003991915.1). NCBI lineage: Eukaryota > Metazoa > Mollusca > Gastropoda > Plakobranchidae > Elysia > Elysia chlorotica. The sequence goes on from RQTK01000857.1 coordinate 148,345, forward strand.
TTTCTACATTTTCTAAAAGCTAATACATTTTAAGACATTCGCTGAAAAGGGAAAAAATCTATAATGACACTCTTTGATGACATCTAATGATGACACAATGCTGTCGCTGCTTGTTTATTGACGTCCAATAAGACATCTTTGATGGGCGAAAGGGGGGCAATCATCAACTCAAAGAGCATTGATTATGCCCCTTGACTTTCTGTTCTTGATTCTCGTTGGCCTACATATAAATAAGTTACAAAGAGCTCGACCTTGCTTACGACTTTCCTATGGAAATATTTACAAATAATAGTTTGCAAATCTTAATCCAACTTTGTAGTTTTTTGGTAAATTTTTGAGCCAACTGAAAGAAAGGTGCTGCCACTTGGAGTAAAATTTAAGAACAAACACCGAAATATATATATATATTAAAAAAAAAGGATCTAGAGATCTAGAAATAAGACATTTCCGCAAAATGAAGAAAACGTAATCAAGAAAACGAAATAGCTTGACAGATCTAGGGAAATTTCTTGAAAATAATGGAATGCGAGATGGAGCTAGATTTTTTTGGAAACAGGACGAGGCAAAATTAACGAATTGACAGAGAATAAATGCATTTTTTTACATTACAGGGTAACCACTTTCTATTTTATGGCATTTAGAGAATAATACGAAAAAGATGATAATGAAAATTATTTCAGAGAACAGTCTTTTATCAGCCTAACCAGGAACATTGTAAACCTAATTATGTCTTAGCTAGTAGTAAAAAGATACAGCTTAATTCGACCTTTGATGAAATGTTTTTTGTGGGGGTTTTTTCGGTGAGTCAGAGAAACATTTTTATACATAGACTGTCTGATAAGCTTCCTACACTTTAAAAGAAATGCAGAATAATAATAGCTATTCAAATAGTAATATTATTGTTAATTTTACAAAAATAATAAGAAGAAAAAAAAAAAGAAAAAGAAAAGCAGAAGAAAAGAAACAAACTCATTTCAATTTGGAAAGGGGCGGGGCGCGGTGGTCCAGGGGTAGAACATCGGCTTCCGACGCAAAAGTTCCCTAGTTTGAATCCTGGCTATTGCGTTCCCTACTGGTTGGGACGGTGTCAGTATAATGTGACCGACTGAGGCAGGAGTCATGATATCGCCGCCCTGTCTCGTGTGTGGCAGCACATAAAATTGTCAGACGTCCGTCTTGGGATCCGTCCACAAAATAGCTATACAGTGCTACTGTTGGACGTTAAAACAACCCAACCAACCAACCAACCAACCTCAATTTGGAAGTATAAAGTTTTACAATAGATGCCTGTTCACGAGGTTCGTTCAATAAGAAGATTAAATCCAGAAAGTCCAGAAAAAACGTCAAAATGAGCTGACATACTCACGCTTGAATTGAAAGGAAGTAGAGTTCAGTGCAATACATGCTTTTTTAACATTCTATTTGATTAAGCACTATAAGTGGGACAGATTTGACGCAATCTTCCCTCTCAACATTTTCCAAATTTTATTATATCCCCTTAATACTTATTATTTCCACACTTCCCACAATGTCCACAATTTTCACCGAAATCAACACATCTCCACACTTTCCACATCTGTACAATCTTTACACTTTCATCACCTCCACAATTTCCACATCTGTACAACCTTAACACAAAAGATTCAACTTCTCCTCACTTTCCACATCTGCACAATCTTTACACTTTCATCATCTCCACACTTTCCACCTTTTCAGAACAAAACAATTGAGGTTCGCAATCTCCACACATCTTCCTAAAATCTTGACATATTTTTTCCAATATCCACGAGATCCACATATCATCAAATTTCCACATTTCCATTCTTCCCACATCGTCGATAATCCACACTCTCCACACTTTCCATATATCTACAATTTGAAAATCTCCACAATTTCCACATTTTTTCACACACCCCACAATCACAATATTCTCCACATCTCCAAAATTGTTGCTCTCATCACAAATCTCCAAAACATATCCACACATCCGCCACACATATTCTCAACATGGACACATCGTCACAACTCCAACACAAAATCTCCACATTTTTCCACACCTCCGCAATATCCACATTCTCCACAACTCCACACACTTTCAGACTCAACACACCTCATCACGAATCCCGACAACTACACCCACCTCCAGACAGGCGGGGCTCTGATCAGCAAAACTCCATCGATCTGTATTGGTTGATAATCTTCAAAGCCAGACTAGAGTGTTCCTTCATTGGATTTTTCATTTTCGCTACAAACTCACTCAAAAACTCTCTCTCTCTCTTTCTCTCTCTCTCTCTCTCTCTCTGTTTCTCTCACTCTCTCTCTGTCTCTCTGTCTCTCTCCCCATCTCTCTCTCTCTCGCTCTCTCTAAGTGTCTCTCTCGCTCTTATTTTCTCTCTCTGTCTCTGTCTCTCTTTCGCTCTCTGTGTCTCTGTTTCTGTCTTTATCTGTCTGTCTGTCTGTCTGTCTGTCTGTCTGTCTGTCTGTCTGTCTGTCTG
>RQTK01000857.1:153497-158497 GCA_003991915.1 Elysia chlorotica
TTATTATTATTATTATTATTATTATTATTATTATTATTATTATTATTATTATTATTATTATTATTATTATTATTATTATTATTATTATTTTGTGATTTTAATTCCTTGGTTGAACGTCACATGCTCCGCTTTAGGATTTCACCTGAGCATTAACAATTTATGTCCCTAGTAGTAAAAAAAAAAAAAATTCTAAATGGTGCAAAACGTCATCATGACATAGAGCGCGTAATTATTTACCAGAAGCTGTAAGTTCAACCTCCTGGTAGCTGCAAGTCCTTTTATTCGCATAATACATATATTACCCTAACACGATGCGTAATATTACCACAACGTTGTACTCACGGTGCAAGCTATTAACACTGCAGGGATCTTTGTATTGCTCAATGGGGCGAAAATTCACGATGCCATAGGGTGCGTAAACAGGAAATAAACGGGAAATAATTTTAAAAAGAGAATCATACTGCATAGATATATACAGTGCTCAATGGTGCAAAAACTCAGAGTGGCATAAAGTGCGTAAAATAAAGTATTAATATTAACAAGATATTACACCGCAGAGATCATGAAGAAGTGTTTTTGTTTTAACATAATAAATCATAGTATTGATACCATGCAGTAAGATAACATGGTCGGACGTCTAAATATAGTTTCTCGTTGTGCATACCACACCTAATGTCTTGAAAGTAACTAGGGAAAACTCTTCGTGAAATTATATTTTCTGTTTTTGTTATAATTGGTTCAATCACGCCTCGGCCCAAGCAAATGTTTAAAAAATGTGGAACTAAATATTTCGGAAAGAAAAGGAATGGACTTTTATACAGATTTGGAAAGCAAATGTTTAAAGGAATGTTTGGCATTTCTTTTGTTATTGTTTTTTTTTTTTTTTTTGCTGTTTCTTTTGTCGTAGTGACTAGCTAAAATAGGAGATCATCACAAAAATCAGTAAATGAAATCGTTGGAGCTGTTCTAAAACTATGGGAAACATACGGCTAAATACAAAGAAATAAAAAAAAACAGGAAGGAAATAAGAAGGAAGGAGAAAAAGAGAGATATGCAGTAAGAACAAAATGGTAGACTAATGATATCCATCGAAAATGTATGAGTGACATAGGCAATCCAGAGAAAAAAAAGGGTACAAAAGTGGAAGATGGATTAGGGTTAAGGAAAGGGTAGAACAAACAGGGAGAGGAAGCAAATAACCCAAAGAAGTTTATACATAAAAATGGAACAGAAAGATAGTTACACAGACGCAAAACAACAAGACAAAAAGGGCGAAATGAAAGTAAATGGGATAGAAAGATGGTTTCAGACGCAAAACAAAGAGACAAAAAGGACGAAATGAAAGTAAATGGGATAGAAAGATGGTTTCAGACGCAAAACAAAGAGACAAAAAGGACGAAATGAAAGTAAATGGGATAGAAAGATGGTTTCAGACGCAAAACAAAGAGACAAAAAGGACGAAATGAAAGTAAATGGGATAGAAAGATGGTTTCAGACGCAAAACAAAGAGACAAAAAGGACGAAATGAAAGTAAATGGGATAGAAAGATGGTTCCAGACGCAGAACAAAAAGACAAAAAGGTCGAAGTGAAAGTAAATAGATAACCCAAAGAAGTTTATACATAAAAATGGAACAGAAAGATAGTTACACAGACGCAAAACAACAAGACAAAAAGGTCGAAGTGAAAGTAAATAGATAACCCAAAGAAGTTTATACATAAAAATGGAACAGAAAGATAGTTACACAGACGCAAAACAACAAGACAAAAAGGGCGAAATGAAAGTAAATGGGATAGAAAGATGGTTTCAGACGCAAAACAAAGAGACAAAACGGACGAAATGAAAGTAAATGGGATAGAAAGATGGTTTCAGACGCAAAACAAAGAGACAAAAAGGACGAAATGAAAGTAAATGGGATAGAAAGATGGTTTCAGACGCAAAACAAAGAGACAAAAAGGACGAAATGAAAGTAAATGGGATAGAAAGATGGTTCCAGACGCAGAACAAAAAGACAAAAAGGTCGAAGTGAAAGTAAATAGATTTGACAGATGGTTTCTGGCGCACTTCATAAGGAAACACTACGACATGAAAGTAATATATAATTTAAATATAGGAACAACACAGTGCGCAAGGAAACAGGATAGTGGAAAGTAATAGAATAGACATATGATTAAAGACACGGTGAAAAAGAAAAGAAGGAGGAGGATGGGGTGGATAGATAAGGAAAGTAGATGCGTGACTCAAAGAGGTGGATAGAGGGCGGAGGGAAAGAACATTACAGATACGGTGTAAAAGGAGAATAGAAGGGCGGGATGGAGAGATGGGTAAATACACGGAGCAAAATAAAAATAGGAAGACGGGATAGAGAGTCCGGTACAAACACGGTACAAAAGGGATACAGGATGACATAATAGAAAGAAAAGTGCATTTATGCGGTTTAAAAAGAGTACAGGACCACGGGATAGAGAGATGGGTGGATCATAGTCCAAAAAGGAAAAGAGTAGGGCGGAAAAAAACAGGATAGAAAGATAGTTACAAATCCAGTGCAAAATAAAGACAGGGAGACGGGATAGAGAGATGGGTACAAACTCGATGTAAATGAATGCAGGAAGACGGATATAAAGAGCAGCATATGCAAGTTGCAAAAGGGAAACAGAAAAATAGAAATAGAAAGAATTGTACAGTTACGGTGCAAAAGGAATACTGGAAGGAGAGATATAAAGATGGGTAGAGGCACAGTGCAAAACAGGACTATCGGAAATAAACTGGATAGAGAGATGGTTACAAACCCAGCGTAAGAGAAAAACAGGAAGACGCGATGGAAAGAACAGTGGAAATACGGTGAATAAGGAAAATAAGAGAACGTCATAGAAAGAACAGTATAAGGATTGTGTACATTACAAACAAGAGGTCGGGGTCAAGAGATGGGCAGAGAAAAAGTGGAGAAGGCAAGTAAACAGGATGGAGAGATAGTTACAAACTTGGAACAAAATGAAGACATGCAGACGGGATAGAGAGGTGGTTACAAACCTGGAGCAAAAGGAAAATAAACAGGATAGAAAGATAGTTACAAATGGATGGAGTATAAAAGAAAGAAAGACAGAAGGACAGGATAGAGAGATGGTTACAAACCTGGAGCAAAATGAAGACATGCAGACAGGATAGAAAGATAGTCACAAACATGATGCAAAATGAAGACATGCAGACAGGATAGAGAGATGGTTACAAACATGATGCAAAATGAAGACATGCAGACAGGATAGAAAGATAGTCACAAACCTGGTGCAAAATGAAGACATACAGACAGGATAGAGAGATAGTTACAAACCTGATGCAAAATGAAGACATGCAGACAGGATAGAGAGATAGTTACAAACCTGATGCAAAATAAAGACAAAGACATGGAGACGGGATAGAGAGATAGTTACAAACCAGGTACAAAATGAAGACATGCAGACGGGATAGAGAGATAGTTACAACTCGAGTATAAAAGAAAGAACCGTATAAAGACTGCAAACTAAAAAAAAACAGGAGCTCGGGGTTGAGAGAAAGGGTAGAAACATAGTGCAAAAGGAACACGTGCAGACAAGATAGAGAGATGGTTACAAATAGGGTGCAAAATGAAGACAGGGAGATGGGATAGAGAGATAGTTACAAATGTAGTATAAAAAGAAAGACAGAAGGACACGATAGAGAGATAGTTACAAATGTAGTATAAAAAGAAAGACAGAAGGACAGGATAGAGAGATAGTTACAAATGTAGTATAAAAAGAAAAACAGACGGACGGGATAGAGAGATAGTTACAAACCTGATGCAAAATGAAGACATGCAGACGGGATAGAGTGATAGTTAAAAATCTGATACAAAATGAAGACATGCAGACGGGATGGAGAGATAGTTACAACTCGAGTATAAAATAAAAGACAGGAGGATGGGAAATTTATTCATTGCGTGCTTGTGGCGAGGCTGTATCGGGAGGGCCCCAGTGTGACGGTCGGAGTGGGATCTGTCTGGCCGATGCTTCTGCGATTTCCCCCAACTGCTCGCCGGGCATCGATCTGTGCATTGGCCTCCACCAGGCACCAGGGACCAGGGACCAGGCAGTGGGGAACAAGACTTAAGTCTCAAGCATGGGGCACGGCCGACATGGGCGGGGGCATATATAGAAGGAAGAAAAGGATGTTGTTAACATGGAATGCGTTTCCGTTTATAACTAAGCGAACATTTTAAGGGGATAGTAATTATTTTTGTCATGTAACTTGTAACAGTGTGTGCGTCTGAACAAGGGAAAAGTGGACATAGTTAGGAGCAAAAAGAAAAAAGGAATGTTGTTAACATGGAATGCGTTGCCGTTTATGACTAAGCGAACATTGTAAGGGGATAGTAATTGTTTTTGTCATGTAACAGTGTGTGCGTCTGAACAAGGGAAAAGTGGACATAAAGAGGAGCAAAAAGAAAAAAAGGATATTTTTAACATGGAATGCGTTGCAGTTTATAACTAGGCGGAAGTTGTAAGGGAGTAGTAATTATTTTTGTCATGTAAGTTGTAACAGTGTGTGCGTCTAAAAAAGGATAAGGCGACATAGTTAGTTAGGAGCAAAAGTTAAAAGGATACTGTTAACATGGAATGCGTTTCCGTTTATAACTAGGCGAATATTGTAAGGAAGTAGTAATTATTTTTTGTCATGTAAGTTGTAACACTGTGTGCTTCTATAACAGGAAAAAAACCAATATGGAATGGGCAATTAGAAAAATAAAGGCATTGGTTACATGGAATGAATTGCCGTTTATAACTAGGCGAACATTATAAGGGGATAGTAATTATTTTTGTCATGTAAGTTGTAACAGTGTGTGCGTCTAAAAAAGGGAAAAGTTGACATGGAGAGGAGCAAATAGAAAAAAAGGATATTTTTAACATAGAATGCGTCGTCGTTTATAAGTAGGCGAACATTGTTAGGGGAAAGTAATTGTTTTTGTCATGTAACACTGTGTGCTTCTGA
>RQTK01000857.1:165997-171662 GCA_003991915.1 Elysia chlorotica
CAAAATGGACCCCATCATGTTATTCTGAGCGCTCTCCAGCTGTCTCTATTCTTCTACTCGAGGACTTAAATCTATTTCCGGCAGGAGGGACGGGCGTATGGGCCAATTAAAGCGCTTTGAGCCTCTTCATTCACTATCACTCACCCTCTCCCTGCGTCGCTCTGGCTCTCTATGTCTCTGTCTCTCTCTCTCTCTCTCTCTCTCTCTCTCTCTCTCTCTCTCTCTCTCTCTTTCTTTCTCTCTCTCTCTTCTCTCTCTCTCTCTCTCTCTCTCTCTCTCTCTCTCTCTCTCTCTCTCTCTCTCTCTCTCTATCTCTCTCTTTCTTTGTTTCTCTCTCTCTCTCTAATTAGGCCTCACTCTGTCTGTCTATCTGTCTGTCTGTCTGTCTGTCTGTCTGTCTGTCTGTCTGTCTGTCTGTCTGGCTGACTGGCTGGCTTTCTGTCAGTCTATCTCTCGCTCTGTCTGTCTGTCTTTCTCTCCCCTTCTCTCTGTATCTCTGTATCTTTTTTAAAAAACAGTTTATGTCATCTGTATTACTCATTCTTCTTTCACACTACTCCTTCTATCCCTTTCTCTTCCCTCCCCTCTCCTTCTCTCTTTTTTTTTCTCTCTACCTGTTTATCTCATCCTTAACATTCACTTATCTCACAACTATCTCTATCTCTCTCTCTTCTCTCTCTCTCTCTCTTGCTCTTTCTCTTCCTCTCCACTCATCCCAGCTTTCGTTTAAAGATCCACCCAGATCCCATCAAAGCAGGTCCAAAACATAATCCCCCCATTCCATGAGCTAAAAAAAAACACCCTCAAAAACCAAAATATACCGAAATGAAGAATGGATTTTTTTTTTTGCATGTGGTTCGTGTTTCAGATCTTTCAAAACATACCGAAATGAAGGATGTAATTATTTTATCCTCTTTTTTTGCATGTGGTTCGTGTTTCAGCTGTTTAAAGTCTCGGCGAGTCTTTGACGAAGACATAATGGTGTTTTGAGAAGACGGTGGTGGCAGTGTTGACTCAAGGCATGAACAGATATGTCCCAATCGAAACTTGTTTAAAGTCTTAGAGTCTGTAAGAGCGGGTGAGCCCCCCTATCTGATGTGAAGGAGGGAAAAGGAAGGATGGGGAAGTGGGGTGGGGATCACTTGAAGAGTGGGATGCGAGGGTTCCAGAAATAGTAGGCAAAGTCAACGAAAACGACGAAATTTTTATTTAGACTAGAATCCAAGCGAACTATACCATTGAGTAAGTGAGTGAGTGAGTTAGTGAGTGAGTGAGTGAGTTGGTTTTTACGGCACAACAGCACAGTAACGGCTATGTTGTGCCTATGATGTCCTAAGTAGTTAATGCATTATACTAGTAGCAACGGTGACTCCTTTATCTCTCTGAGTAGTAAAGGCATACAATTTTGCGTAAAAAGTTTGGTTAAAAGTGAAGGGTATTATACAGTAGTTTAAAAAATCCTTGTGTAGGATTATCACAGTTCAATGTTATTATATACACCAATGTCATTCAGGTACCTACGTATGAACAGTTGGATCATTTCTCATTGTTGCAGTGTAGGCTGAGTGGGCTGAGCAAAAACATATTATCCGAATATCAATCTGAACGACCTGTTCTAATGATTAATAAGATATATATCACTATTACCCTTATAACACTAACAATGTGTTTACTCCGATCGTTTCGGTGACTTGACCTGTTCTTATGGAGGCCTCGATGGGGTGCCATCAGTGGTCTATAAATAGTAACACCAGGAGCTACCGTTGTTATTAGGCGTGTGAGTTGTGAGGCGAGTTTAAGTTCAGGGGGTAGAGCGTAGGGGCTTCAAATCAAGCGACTTGGGTTCTTTTCCATTATTAGGCAAAAGAAATCGTGGTTCCTCTGGTGAGTGTTAGCAGGTGTCAAGGTAATGTGACTGGTTACGAAAACTAATGGAATCTCCGCATTGTATGTGAGTGGAGTTTAGGCGGTCGCTTAACGTATAACCTAAGCAACAAGACTATATTGCGGACTGGTCCCAAAACTAATGTCTAACAATTCGAGGTACTGCTGGCACGCAGGTGCAGTACGGGGATATCACGACTCCTGCCTCAGCTGGTCACATTATACTGACACCGACCCAGCCAGTAGGGTCGAAATTGGATAAATAAATTTGATAAAAAGGTCCGATAGTAGAGCACATAGCTTCTACACTCAACGTTGCAGGTTTGATGCCCCCTTATGCCACCTGTTTTTTCTTTGCTGGTTGGGTTAATGAGAGTGTAATGTCAGGGAATATTCCTGTGTATTCCGATATTGGTTTTCTTCGCGGAAACGGTGGAAAGAGCATGATGATTAAATGATCTATCTGTCTATCTATCTATCTATCTATCTATCTATCTATCTATCTATCTATCTATCTATCTATCTATCTATCTATCTATCTATCTATCTATCTATCTATCTATCTATCTATCTATCTATCTATCTATCTATCTATCTATCTATCTATCTATCTATCTATCTATCTATCTATCTATCTATCTATCTATCTATCTATCTATCTATCTATCTATCTATCTATCTATCTATCATAAAAACTATCAATGTATCGATTTTGTGCTGAAAATATAGCGGGCTTTAACATTTATTCTTATGTGGATCACAGTACCATGACAACAACAAAAGAAATTAATATATTTGATAAATAAGTTGCATAAAGAAAAAAGACATTGTTTATTGATTTTACTGCGATGGTGTTTTCTCAACTATTTTTTTGAACACTGCATATATTTTTCTTTTTTTTTCTTTCTATCTCTGTCTTTTAGGATGGACAGAAGAGAAGCAGAAAATGTTCTCGTCCCTAGAGTACACCATGCTTTTGGAGGCGAGCGGTGATAAACACAGGTCAGTAGATCCATGGGTCTTTTCTCTCTTTCTTTCTTTCTCTCTCTCTCTCTCTCTCTCTCTCTCTCTCTCTCTCTCTCTCTCTGAATCTGCCTCTCTCTGAATCTCTCTCTCTGAGTCTCTCTCTCTCTCTCTCTCTCTCTCTCTCTCTCTCTCTCTCTTTCTATCTTTCTCTATCTCTCTCTATCTCTTTCTCTCTCTCTATCTATCTAGCTATTCATCTATCTATCTATTCATCTATCTATCTATTCATCTATCTATTTATCTATCTATCTATTCATCTACCTATCTATCTATCTATCTATCTATCTATCTATCTATCTATCTATCTATCTATCTATCTATCTATCTATCTATCTATCTATCTATCTATCTATCTATCTATCTATCTATCTATCTATCTATCTATCTATCTATCTATCTATCTATCTATCTACCTATCTTTCTATTTCTAATCTCCATCACTTTATTTCTATCCTTAACCATACCACCTCTACCTTATATTCCCTTTCCATCGCTTCCATCCATTAAGCGAATAATATGAACCCAATTATAATATTTATATTACCATACACATATACACAAACACATGCACACACTCACAAAAACTCACAAAAGGATAAAAATAAGTCAGCCTTATGTCTAACATGAATATTAGTTGTTAATAATCAAAAAATGGCCAAAGAGAATCGGGATGCGAAATAAAAAGATATGTGTAAAAAAAAGATACAAGATTTCCTCCAAGCATCTTTCAGCTAATCATTTCAATGATTTCTTTTATTATAATTATCTTAAACTTGTTTTTTTTCTTTACCGAGAGTAAAACTTTCAAAAAGTAAACAATTGGCGTGATTTAGATAAAAAATGATGCTGATAATTATCAATGAATTCATCGCTCGAACTTGAAGAAAGCGTTGAAATCGCCAAAAATGATAAAGTTGTTACAAAAGTGCATCTCGGAAGATCAATTCAATCCTAGACATGGGTCACAAAAGTTCTTTTTTAACGGTTCATGATCATCATAATTATATCTCAAAGGCAAAGTGAACTTTAACTTAATTTAGCTAAAGCTTTTTATGGGTGTTTTAAAAAAGTGGCGTCGCTCTTTAAGTGTTCTCTATTCGTTTATCTTCGTTCCTTTTAAAAGTACACTCTCACTCACCCTCTCTCTGTGTCGCCCTGGCTCTCTCTCTCTCTTTCTCTCTCTTCTCTCACTTTCTTTCGTTCTCTCTCTCTCTCTCTCTCTCTCTCTCTCTCTCTCTCTCTCTCAAAGTTCGAACTGATTCGTACTTCTTTTTTTCTTTTTCATCCTAGTTAAATATTTTGTTAAAACTACAAAAGCTACATGACTTGGCATTAGCCTGTCTAAAATGACGAGTAATGTTAAAACACCAAAAAGCCAAACGCATCTTATCATATTGAAGGAGAATATTTGATGAAGTCAGATCCGTGAAAACTGGAAATTTTTTCTTTACCGAGAGTAAAACTTTCAAAAAGTAAACAATTGGCGTGATTTAGATAAAAAATGATGCTGATAATTATTAATGAATTCATCGCTCGAACTTGAAAAAAGCGTTGAAATCGTCAAAAATGATGGAGTTGTTACAAAAGTGCATCTCGGAAACTCTAATCAATCCTAGACATGGGTCACAAAAGTTGCTTTTTTAAAGGTTCATGATCATCACAATTATATCTCGAAGGCAAAGTGAACTTTAATTTAATTTAGCTAAAGCTTTTTATGGGTGTTTTAAAAAAGTGGCGTCGCTCTTTAAGTGTTCTCTATTCGTTTATCTTCGTTCCTTTTAAAAGTACACTCTCACTCACCCTCTCTCTGTGTCGCCCTGGCTCTCTCTCTCTCTTTCTCTCTCTTTCTCTCACTTTCTTTCGTTCTCTCTCTCTCTCTCTCTCTCTCTCTCTCTCTTTGTATCTCTCTCTCTCTCTATTTACAGCTCTCTTTTTACGGCTCCTCTCTCTCTCTCTCTCTTTTTATCTCTCTCTCTTTTCTTTTTTCCGTCTCTCTGTCTGTCTGTCTGTCTCTCTCTCTCTCTCTCTCTCTCTCTCTCTCTCTCTCTCTCTCTCGCTCTCTCTCTCTTTCTCTCTTTTTACGTCCTCTCTCTCTTTGTATATATATCTCTCTCTAATTACAGCTCTCTTTTTACGGCTCCTTTGTCTATATGTCTGTCTGTCTGTCTCTGTCTCTGTCTCTCTCTCTCTTTCGCTCTCTCTCTCTCTCTTTCGCTCTCTCTCTCTCTCTCTCTCTCTCCCTCTCTCTCTTTCTCTGTCTGTCTATCTGTGTTTTTAAAAGTACATAATTATATTAAGCTTACCGGATTTGATTCTGATGCACGCTTTTAAAATAAGTGCTCTGTGTTAATCTTTTAGAAGCTGTTGATACATTTCTAATGTAATGTATTTCATCTTAATGTTGATCAACATTGTTTCCAATACTAAATAGACAGTTTCATTTTTTCTTTCCAATATTTTTTTTTCTTCCTTTTTTTTTTGCGTTCTTAAACCATCGCGTGGGGGAAATGTTTAAGTTAAAATATTCTGACGTGGGGTTTTTTTTCGGAATCTCATGACCAAGGAATAGCATGGGAGATCATTATACCAGCTTTCTAGTGTTTGTTTAATGCGATTTAATGGCGGGGCGGTGTCTTAATCCTATCAAAGGGTCTCGGAATGCATCTCATCGTAGAGATGGTGGGGAGAGAGGGAGAGGAAGGCAGAGAGAAAGAGAGAAAGAAAGAGAGATGCAGAGAGAGAGAGAGAGAGAGAG
>RQTK01000857.1:193407-221352 GCA_003991915.1 Elysia chlorotica
TATTATTATTATTATTATTTATTTATTTATTTATTTATTTATTTATTTATTTATTTTAGAATCTATCCATGCCGCTGCTAAACTAGCGCTACCTAGTCAACGACAGAAATCTGTGTCTTTTACAGTTTCCACAATTCCACGAGCATTGAACCGGAAGTGGAATTTTCTAACATTAGCGGTGTTGTCTTATCTGTTTAATAGAATTATATTTTAATATATTAAAGTTCTGACTCACGGTCATTGATTTACTATTGTAGATCTAGATCTATGTAGAGTCTAAATTAAGACTAGGGTCTAGATCTACAATCAGAATCTAGATTCCATGTTCTAAGGCATTCTAATCTAATGGTTTTGTTTATAATACCTACATCTAGACTAGGGATCCTAAGTACAACAACTTCGCGGAAGCCTACTACTCGTCGTTATCCTTGTTTCATGTTTATTTATCTTTAGATGAGTTAAAAGGTTACCAAATAGTTGTAAGCATGACCCTAGGCTTTGCAATAGCTTCCGACTCTTTGTAAACCTTCTTATAGTTAGATATCTATATCCATCACTTGGGTCTACCACCACGTTGAAATAACTGGATCTAGATTAATTATTAGGTTTAAAAAAGAGTGCGCAAGGAGGAGAAAGGAAAGTAAATTGTGTGGAAAAGTTAGTGAGAATCAAAAGGGAAAGAGGGATATAGGCCTAGCCCTAGATCTATATATCTGATCTATAAACCCAACTTAAGGGGAAAGAATAATTAAATATAGGCCTATGGTAGAAACTACGTAGTTCACTTACAAAAAGCAAAACTTCCCTACAACGCTCACTTTGATGATAGACAAAGCACTGTACATAACTACTTTATATATATATGCTGAATAAGAACACAGGGTAGTGGGCAGGGTGCAGAACACTTCAGAAACAGTGCTTTTAAGAAAGACAATGGTACTCCCCTTGCTGTCGCCAAACGATCTCGCCATAAATCAAAATTCTTTTGTAGGGTGATTGATGAGTTTCTTGTTTGTTTATTGTTTTTTGTTTTATTTAATGATTTATCATGTTTCTGTTTACGTTTGCTTTCTCCACCCAACAATTACTTATCATTACATTCTGATTATTCTTTATCTAGGAAACTGTCTTTCTTGTGTTTCAAGGGGAAAAAGGTTTCAAGGGGAAAAGGGGGGGGGGGGGGAAGGAATCTTAGACAGAGACTTCTGTATTTACATTTATAAAAATTAGAATTAATTGTTGTATGGTAAAAATGAAAAGAAAGGAAATAATATTTGAATATAGCTCTGAATCTTCAATTTTGTAAGTTTTTCTTTTCAGGTGACATTTGAACTTTGTTTTGAAAAGCAATCATACTGTTCTCCACCTCAAATGTCTTTGAAACCCCACAAAACAAATTCAAATAGACTAATTACTAAGCCAACTGATGATCTGTATGCTTTTTAACTTCAATTTTCAGATTGGTTCTAAACTTAGGTGACAAAAATGTCTATGCAAGGAGCAGCACTTCAAAGTTACAACAATGAACTAGTGAAATGTGAGTTTTAACTGGATGGCGGGTAAAACTTCCATGGCGTTTTGGTATATAGTTAGAGAATGTGAATTTGTAATTATATATCTATTATCTTTAAAAAAATATATAATCCCCATGAATTTAAAGTAGTATATTATAGATGATCATTATAAAATTATTGATTTTTAAAAACAAGTTTTCATTTGTATTGATACAAACATTTTGTCAGAATTATGAGGACGCAATGTAAACTAAATTGATGTACAATTTAAAGAAAAGAAAGTTTGGATATGATGCGTATTTAAAAGTTATTATTAAAGGGGAAAATCTTTAATCAAATAAAATCATTATACTTAGAAATTTTATTTTTGTATCATACCAAGTTTTTAAGATTTTCGATGCTTTGTTGTGTAGGTATAGAAATGAGCCCTATAGATGCTTTTTTCTTTTAAATTTAAGTACGACATAATTTTAAAATGTTATATTTGTTTCTACTTTAGGTATAGAAGAACTTTGTGGAAAACGTGACGAGATTCATAAATCTATTTTGCAAGAAGAGGAAGAAAAGCAGAAGTTACAGAATGACATCCGTGTATTGACTGAACGCTTAGCCAAAGTCAACGAATCTCTCGCTAAGAAAATGGCATCCAGAAATGAGTTTGACAAGACGATTGCTGAGACTGAGACCGCCTATATGAAGGTAAATTCAATTGTCTTTAATGAAGTCAAAATGAAACCTTGAAACTGTTACACAACATGACTATGAGCGGGCATATAAACTTTTGAATCAATCCATTGTCTACCCATAAAACTGGACATGATCTGAATAGATTTTAAAGCAACTGTAAAAACGTGTCACTAAAAGTGTAAATCAAAATCAGGTTAACACGCAAAGTTGTAAAACCATAAATTCATAGGTGGGAGAGCGCGACCTATAGAGATTTCACAAGACCACTTGCAGGTTCAAAAATGCTCGATTGTAGCTTAAAAGAATTTTTTTTTGGGTGGCACAGTGAGCAAGAGCTATCAATGTTATAATTACCCATACGATACTATTGAACTAGTATTAATTTTGTTCATTAGTTAAGTGTGTATCGATAATTACATTTTCTTATGGGCTTCCAGGTAAAACTCTTTTCTTTTCTGGGTTGCGTTCAATAGCACAAGTACGTCTACAATCAAGTGTCTTCGATAGCCATCTAGTAATAATAATAATAATTATAATGAAGATCATTTTTAAGCTCTTTATCCCAGTATAGCCGGCTCAAAGCGCTTTACATAGTTAAGACGAGACAATTTATCAGCCATTCACACACATTATAAGGCAGTTTTGCACATAAAGGACATGATACATGAACAGCAAAGAAATATTATGAAAAATGAGTAAATTACACATATAAAGAAAACATTAATGAAAATTAAGAGGAAAACTCCACTGCCAAGTGCATTGTATTTAAGTAGGTTTTTAGGACTCTTTAGAACCTATCAAGTGAGCTGCACTGTCTCAGATCTAGAGGCAGGGAATTCCAAACAACAGGTACCACTGGACAACCAGTCACTGTGCTTCTTGTTCCTGTGATCTTTGACCCGACCATGCCATTGATGCTTGTGGTCAGTGCATAGGGATGTGCATCTTGTAATCACAGGAGGAGTCAATCCTTTCAAGTTGTCCCACTTTAGAGAGTGGCATTTTTATGTTCACAATTATCTGAGATAGGGATGCTGAAGTCCAAGGGTGGCTTTCTTGTTTTTTTCATTGTTTGATGACATGGCAACTGAAGGCATCACTGCTATATGATTGCTATAAAATACAGTTATCTACTTCATTGATCCAAAAGACACATTTTTATTTCCATTGCCACAAATATAATATATATGTGCATACATTATAGACCCTTTAAATTTAGTACATAAATAATATCTACATAACTCTTCTGACTTAATAGTTCCTTAACTGTGTTCCACTCCAGATTCTTGAAAGCTCTCAGACACTCCTCAATGTCTTGAAGCGAGAGTCCCAGTCTCTGAAGGAAAAGTCTACACCTGCTCCTGGAGCTCCAACACAGAGAGGTGGCATGCCCTCTTAGCTCCCCTTCTTTCATCATTGTGATAATTTTATATCCTGTACAGTTCCTTACAACTTTTTAATGTATGCCAATAAAATGTACTGCATTGTATAATAATTTATTTTGTGACTGATTAATATTAATAATTTTTTTAATCATTAAAAGATAATTATACTGACAAACGATTTTTACTCTCATGTTATTTTGTAATTTATTGGTTCAAAGTTTAAATAGTGTTATCTATATATATGTCTTCATCTCAAACATAGACATGTGATCAAATCCAAACAGCTCCACCCTAAAATCCCAAATTTAAAAGCAAAATTACAAATGGGCCAGAGAATTTTAGAGTCATAAATTTAATAACATCAAATGCCTAATCAATTTTTAACATAACTTAAAAATTAATAAAACTAAAAAAACGAACAGACACAACAATTTGCTTCTTCCCCTTCCTTGAACAGCAAACAAATCGAAGCACATTTTTATGCCCACAGTGTACCGTTTTCTTAGAACTCTTGGTTAATTACATGTATTAATTCTGATTATAAATTATTGAGCCTTCTTTACTTTGATGCAACTTCTTCAAGCAAACATATTAAGTTTCTAAAGTTATAGATCCTGAAGATACACAATTTTGAGTTCAGCAAATTTTAAATTTAGCTGTAATACTTAAGTTTTGCCCATCCTACAGTCCCCATGAATTTCCAGCTAGTAAATTTATATTGAGGTGGAAAAAACTGAATATTTATTAATTTACTACATTGATCTGTAGTATATAACTAATAGAAGAAATTTTGTGCGATAAATAAACTTTAATATTATTTTTATTAATAATAATATGATTATTATTATTATTATTATTATTATTATTATTATTATTATTACTATAACATTGGAGAGCGATGGAAATTTACATAACTCTATCAAGACGTTATTTTCATTTGGCAGCTGCACAGATAAGTAAGATTAATTTCGATGATCGATTTTTTAGACACAATTCAAAAAAAAAATTTAACTCAATGTGAACATTATTAAATGTCGTAAAATTTCTCAAAATGGGCACATCAAAAGTTTGAAAGTTGAGGGATATTAAATCTTGTACTTCTTTGGGAGAACCTTACTATTACGAATTTAGATGGAGGCACCAGCTTTGATTTGAATCTCAAGACCTACTTAGTGATATTGTGAAAATTGCCAAGAATGGAAAATTTTATCTCTGCAAAAGTGAAATAGGCTATAAATCTAAAACTTGTGATTATTTTTTGACAGCTTATCCATATATTTTCACCAAGACTGTATAATTTGACCACAGCTTTTGCCAGTAATATGAGTAAAACGAAAGAATAGAAATTGTTCAAGGTCTTAAAGTTATACCATGGCTGATAGTAAAACTAAAGATGCATAATAATAAAAAAAAATAAAAAAAAATAACAGCATCTCTCAATATTTTCCTTGTAGGCTCAGAGGATTTTTTTAATAACTTGAGCAAGAGGGGACAACAAATAAAATCTACTGACAATAAGAATAAACACAATTTTGTGAGTTTAACTTTAAGCCTTGCATTTTTAATCAATACAGAATAAAGACATTCAATTTTATTATTTTTAATACCTCAAATAACATGGCAAATACAGGGTTTATACTTATCTTACATTGAAACAGCATATCATCGAAAATGATATCCATTAATCTAAAACAATGCAGGAAAATCAATAATTATATATTTATCCGCACTCAGATCAATATGAAACAAGAGCAGCTGCCGTTGAAATGTACATGTAAAGGACAACTGAAAAGGTTATTGAGAAGCTTGGTAGACTAACACCAGGGATAGATGACAATATGACACACTGTTAGTGTTATAGAAAATAATGTTTGCAAATGATCTAGGCAAAACATAATAAACAAATACAGTGTAATCCACTTATATAGACAGCCAATTTATCGACACTGATTTATCAATATTATTTTCAAATTAGGGAATTTTTCCTTCAATTTCTTTATTTCGGGATAACTCTTAAATCCACTTATTCACCTGCCCACCATGCTTTCTCAACATGCTTCTCGTACCTGGTGAAGCACAAGTGGTGGATAATGTTCCGCTAACACTGTTAGTAACAGTCAATACATTACTTTTGTACAGCTTTGATATTTGGCACGCCAGCTAATTGGGCCCCTGGACCTATATCGATGCACCAGGCTTTGATAGGTCATGTTCACCACGGTGTATAATATTAAGGGGGCTTATTCTGGCATTTCTGCACTGGTGCGCATCTCGTGCCTCTTCCCACATCAGCAAGCGGTCATTCAACCCTCAGACCTCAGGGATGTACATGTACTGATTGTACAGTAAAGATTGCCCCATTGTGTACGCCTTGTGTGCCAAGCACTCCCTCCCACCCCCACCCCCCCTTCTCTTATTTGCCCATCATTACAAAGAAACCTGTGATGATGGGCAATCAAGAGGAAAAGGGAATGAGAGTGCTGATTGGTTCTTAGCAATATAATACATGAGACGCACATTAGACCTACACACTAGCACATGATATTGAGAGCTTCTTGTTCATTTGTTACACCATACACATCAATGAGTATAGACACGATTAATAATCTACTATGCTTCAGCACTTATTCAAAGCCTACTTATTCCTATTTTCACCATGTTTCACTTTGTTTATGAAATGGAAAACACACTGTAAATCCCAAAGTGAAGATAATGCCCGTCCACCATTCACTTGCATACAACTCCCTCTATCAACCTCTCTATTATAACCATGCATCTGTCACTTTATTTTGTTTTAAACTGATTTGAAGTTAATTAATTAAAAAATCACATGCCAAAAAAATAACCAACAATTTTTAAAAGGAGAAAACATGACAATGAACACAAAATTTATAATTTTTACCAACCCCCGTACCACGGGTACATTAATCAAGGGGAGCAATGGTGTATAAAAGTAGAGTAGTCTTGTTAGTGCTTTACCTCCCATTGTGGGTTTTTTTCCTCTTTGGCTATACATTTTTATTCATCCACACCAAATCCTCTTCCGAGAGCATTTCGATATCAAAATCGTGAAGGTGATATCTATAATCCACTTCTCTCACAAATAGCCTGTATCACTGAGCATGGAGTCATGAGGTGGATAAATCATGTCTTTTGCGCCTGAGCACTAAGTCAGGATACTATCGGTCTTTACAGTTCAGTAGTATGAACCTTCAGGATCGCCATTGACAGCATGAGCATGTTTTGTGCATTGTGATCAAGCTCTTCAATGCCTTTGTTTTCCAATAAATGTCTATAAAGTTAAGATCAAATAGAGTAGAAAATCAACCAAACTTGTCACAGGCACAAACAAAATTCTAGAGCGCCAAATTACGGAATGTCAGAAGCACTGAACAGTCCAAAATTGTCATTGATATTTTTCCTTGCTTTTAAACTTTCTATTCTCCATTTCAGAATCAGTGTTAAAAGGCAAGGAAAATCCAGAGAAGTTTTATTTTGGCTGCACTGCCTAGAAGTCATATTTATTTGGGAAAGTGGTGTCTGTTAAGTTGGAACTCAGTAGGATCGCAGAAGATCATCTTTGGCTTTGCCCATTTTCTTTGGCATCTTCTTGCCCGAGCCGTCTTCCAGGTCTTTCGACTTGTAGTAGTGTGGCGCCACCTCGAGCAGCCACAGATTCTCAATCTCCATCACCTGTGGAGCACAGGACACAAATAGTGTAAAAAAATTATTTTAAAATAATTTTTAGAATTGATATATTTTCATCTAAATAGGTAAATATGACTTTGCTTTAACACTGAGTAAAAAAAAAAGAAAGAAAAGATTTTCTTGGTAGCCTTTTTATAGAAAAGGAGGAAACTGTTTTTTATGTTAGCATTCATATGAGAAATTAAAAAAAATAAAAAGCTGCCGATTTTATCCTATGAACTGTCCAATCTGGAATAAATAAATACTACTTTTTAGAAATTACATGCATGATTTCCCAAAATTTTTAACACAAAAAATTTTTCATTTTCAAACGGTTGTAAAAATATACATGCATGTCAAAGATCAACCATGAACATTCCAGAAAACCAGTTGTAATGTTGAATTCTCTAATAAAAAAATTTTTTTTAAATACTTTTAGCTATACAGTACAACTTGGACTCAACGAAGTAGCTCGTTAACTTCAAAAGTTGGTTGGATGCATGCTTTGTTGAAGCCATGTGTGGCCCAAAACTGACAATACCCTACCTCGATGATATTACTGTACCTATTATAGTGTTGAGCTATTCACAACCCACCAATATCTACAATTTTCCCTTTGCCTGTTTTTTCCCAACCACACACACACACACACAATGTAATATTGTATTATGTCAACATTGTAATTTACATGGTTATTCTTTTTTTGTAATTGTGATATTGTAAACTTGAGCATGGAAGTGCGCTGTATAAATGCATTAGATCTTTCATCTCCTGTATTGCTCGACGATCATCCGTCAGCTGCCACAGCTGCCACACCTCTACCCTGCCCTCTCTGCTTATCATTTTTCATTGTTACCCAACCCACATCAATGTGCACAACATGTTTTCACCTAAAAGATTACGCACCGACTGAAACAAAAAAAAACAGGGGAATTAGTGCATTGGAAATAGTTAATTTCCATAACACCACGTTTTATGTAGAACAGATTCCACAGTACAAAAAAACAGACCTGTCTCATGAACTCTTTTGTCGTGAAGACGAGCTCGTGGTAGACAATCCAGCGCGGGTGCTCCTCAAACAAACAGCTGTTGGGGTGAACCATCACCGTCTGCTGGGACTTGACCGTCTTGTACTGGCCGCCTTTGCTCAGCCGTACCGTGTGGTAGAAATACCCCGCCGTTATTGCCTGGGAGAAATAAAACAAAAATTACAATGAACACCTTCACAGATCACAGTCTGAGTCATTGTTGTGGCAAAACATAAACAAACACACAAACAAAAAACAAAACAAAACAAATAGTATGATAAAATGCATCTACGCCAAAGTATAGAATACTCAGCCTTAACTGGAAAAAAAGATGATAAGAGAAGTAGAGGTAGACAAATATTAACGATAGTCTTAACAGATGGGCAATCAATAAAGACCGGAAAACAAAAATTATAATGAACACTTTTCTCCCCATGTAAATCGACACCAAAGTATAGAATAATCAGCCTTCTCTTGGAAAAAAAAGTTGATAAGAGAAGTAGAGGTAGACAAAGAATAACCTTAATGAACACTTTTCTCCCCATAGAATACTCAGCCTTAACGGGAAAAAAAGATGATAAGAGAAGTAGAGGTAGACAAAGAATAACCTATTTAGATAGTCTAAACAGATGGGCAACCAATAAAGACAGGGAGCAATTTGGACTTTTTAAAGTTGTCTGAACAAAGAGATGAATGGCATGCCAGGATCACCTATATCTGCTCTAGATCCGGTACTTGATGAATCAATGAAGTACAATCTACTCCAGTACTTGTACATAAATTTGATAAGTTGATTTTTGCTTGTACTGATACTGATCATTGATCCCCTGCCAGCTTTCTCTTTGTTAATTTCCAATGGAAATGTTGATTTTTAGATGTGTTTTATAATTTGTCTTACTTTTAGTGATCGGAAGAGGGGGGAGGGGGGGGGTGGCAGCCGACAAAAGAGCATCAAGTGTGATAGGAGTGATAAAGCCGCCAGTTTCAAACATGACATAGTGTGTGGTTGGGACAGTATGTAAAGTGGTAGAGTGTGTTTTGCTCAACACCATATAATAGGTACAATCAAATAATGAATAATTATAGAGGGCGTCACAATGAACTGTATTGGTAGAACTGAGTTTCTCAACACCATATAACAGGTACAATGAATAATTATAGACGGTGTCAAAATGTACTGTATTGATAGCACTCAGTCACACATATGGCTTCATCCAGCGAACTGTTGAAAATACACGAGCTAGATTGTCAAACCCCAGTTGCACTGCATTAATATTATTATTAATTTTTCAGATCAGAAAAAGTTTTTTCTCCGAAATCAATCAACCTACTATCTCACCTTGCGTATTGCTATGGTGTCAGTGGGGTTGGACGTAAGCTCAATCTCTACTCTCTCCAACAATCCCTCCAGCTGGTCACGCACATCTCGGGCTCTCTTCATAGACCTGAGGCAGGAAACAAATGAAATTTGAGACCAGTGTAGGGTTTGTTCCATTACCCAGTACTATTGTAAATTAGTACATTAGTAAATCTTGCTGCTATGATTGGCATAATGAATTGTTTTACAATCTTCAACTTCACATAATAAAAATGCATAGAGAGTATCTTCGCCGTATAGGACTCCCTAGAGGAACCTAGGAGACGTTAAACCCTATAGAGAACATTTAGCTGTCTAAACTAAAGTGAGTAGAATGATGATGAGGGTAATTATAAGTGTGTGTGTATGAGTTTGTGTGTGAACCAAATACATTGAAAACAAATGTTTTTTTAAATATAAGTTAAAAGGAAAAATGAAATGTGAAAAAAAAAATTTGACGGACTGTAAATGTGTATATCTTGTAGTGAACAAAGAAAAAAAATTAAATTGTTAGGCACACGCTAGCAGTTTGTCTGCTAAAAAAATCAACAGAAGGCTGTTCTTTATTTTTTTTTAAACTCAAACAAAGTTAGATCCAAGTTAAAGTGATGTCTCTTTTATCTCCTCTCTACGAATCTGCCATTGAAAGCATTCAAGGATGGGGTTGCAATTGTAGGCTGGTGGACAAATCAAGACTGGAAGATAATATTAATAATAAAAACAACAATAATAGAAACAATACTATTATCCAATAACATAAGTTGAAATAGCTTGTAATTGTCACACATCCTATCTCAGCACATCCATGCATATAACAGTCCATAACTGAGTCAGAAGTCTGGTCGAAAATCAGGTCAGAACAGTCTTGATTATCAAAACTGTCGGAAAATTTAAAGCTCTTTTAGGTTTACATAATTATATTTCTGCCTTCTCGTCTTTAGGTGGGCATGTTTGTGTGTGTGTGTGTGTGAATGAGATGTAGATGTTATTCATGTACACATCAAAATAAAGTCCCATTATTGGACTGTACATATTTTTCTTCCATTTATTTTTTAATCTAATGCCATAAAATAATAACAAATAATAATTAAAAACATTTTTTTTTAATTACTAGAATATAATAATACTAATAATAATAACAATAATAATAATAATAATAATAATAATAATAATAATAATAATAATAATAATAAAAAAAACAGAAACAGTACAATAATCTGATAACACAACAGTTAAAACAGCTTGTAATTGTTACACATCCTATCTTAGCATATCCATGCATATAACAGCTATACAGCTGTAAAACCACCCGAGCCCTCCAGAGTGTAGGCCTGACCTGTGCTGGATGTAGTTCTCGTAGCACCACTGCGTGGAGTAGTCTGTCTCCTCCCACTGGTTGTACACATTCATCAGCGTCAGGTGGTCGCCCCCAGGCACAAAGAAATTCTGCCGAGCTGTGTCGGCGTGGACGATCTTGTCTTTAGGGCGGTAGAAAATGGCGTTGTTCACAGACAGCATTGCACCGATCGTTATGACCTCTTTAGCGCATTTGTATCTGGGCGATTGAAAGAAAAGAGAGTAGAAGTCGGTTCAGACAGGAAATTGGGGAAGGGTGATGGGGGATGACTGGGGACTGGGGACATATATATATATCTTGAAAAAATTTTAAAGTGAAAGAAATTTCAAACTCAATCAGTATGAGAAATGTACAACACTTTGGACACATCCAATAGTACAGTATTATGCAGAGGAACCACTTATTCATTGAGGGCAGAATAGAGAGTAACAGAGTTACTAAAATATCAGGACAAGCTAGAAGGTATAGAAGGTTAGTGGCTATTGTTACTCAGCATTCAGGAAGCCTCATTCCGACTATTGAATTTAATAATTTCACTTATACTTATGCAGTTAAAAAAAATACTGCATCTGTTTGAATATGTAAATGACGCGCAACAAAATTGAAAACTAAAGACTGTAGACACCTCAAGAGTTAATTTGCCGAAGTGTAACTTAAGCCATCCCCTTGAGCAAAAAAAAAATAATCAAATTATATGCCTTTTTCATTGGACTGCACTAAGAATTTAGCTAAGGAGACCCAGGAAAGAAGCTCCAGACAAGCGATAAGCAAATTAATCCACTTGCATGTTGTGTTTTACACTTTATCCGTATGTTGTCGGATCTCTATAGTCAAATTAATCCTTGAAGACTATATATACAATTTTAAAAAAGGAATGCATAAAATTTCTAAGAAAATTTCTTTTCTAAGAATTTTGATTAAATATTCATATTTTATGTGTATATATTAAATATATACACATAATCTTAGTCTTTTTCATACCCCTGACATCGCTATAACAAGGCTCAATCAGTTTCAACTTAAGCAGCATAGGAATCTCAACAAAAACTGCCGACAGGCGACTGACTCACTTCTCCGAGGCGAGGATCATCTTGGACATCATCGGGTCGACGGGGAACTCGGCCATGCGGCGGCCGAGCTTGGTCAGCTCCCCGAGGTGGTTCAGCGCGCCCAGGGCGTAGAGCTGCTCCAGGGCCAGCACGAGCGTCTCGTGCGGGGGCGGGTCCATGAAGTCGAAGTTGAGCAGGTCGTTGATGCCCAGCGACTTCAGCAGGAGCACCACGTTGCCGAGGTTCGTCCGCTGGATCTCGGGGACGGAGTTGTCCTCCAGCTCGTTCTTGTAGGCCCAGGCGGTGTACAGGCGGAAACACTTGCCCGCCGACACGCGCCCTGCTCGACCGGCGCGCTGGTTCGCTGATGCCTTGACCGCGCAGGGAAAAATACAGGATACAATTTTATACAGTATACTCTGACTGTTGTTGTTGTTGGGTTGGTTTAATGACCAACAGCAGCACTATATAGGCTATATTGTGGACGGGCCCCAAAACGGACGTCTGACAATTTTATGTGCTGCCACACATGAGACAGGGCGGGTATACCATGACTCCTGTCTCAGCCTGTCACATTACGAGTATAATGACACTGACATGCTATGCCTGTACTTCTCTATAAAGCGAGTGAGAGAGTTCTCTCCCTCTCTCCGGGTTTAACGTCTCCTAGGTTCCCCTGGAGGATCCTATACGGTGGCAGGTATACTCTGCTTGTATAAAACAGACATATGTAAGTAATTGTATCAGTAGATTTTTCCACTTGCATTTACACTCATCCTTAGCCCCATACTTCTTTCTCTATGTTATTTTCTCATGGAAATGTTAATCTTTGGATGTATCGAAACTACTTTAGTCCTCCAGTGAGATTAACTTATCAGTAGTGTGTGAGACATCAGAATGTGTCAGGTTACAAGTCAGAATTTACACTTTTTAGAGTTATTTAACTCATAGTGTGTCAAATAGCATTAAAATTAAATGCACTCTGAAAGGTTTCAAAGATTATACTTTATCATTTCTAGTACCAGAGATTTAAAAAAAAAATGAAATAGATCAATATAGAACAAGTTTTTTTATGTTAAGAGGGTTCTACCTCAAAACTTTCACTAGTGAATTGTGCCTGAAAAGCACATAACGCCTCGCATAAATATGGAGTATAGTGGTGTTCGCTTATCATATGCCTACATCATACTAAGTCAAATTTTTTTTTTTTTAAATTAAAATGATGTTGCCATTAACATTACAAGAATATACTACAAATTACTTAACATAATGCTCCTATTTAATAATAATAATAATAATAATAATAATAATAATAATAATAATAATAATAATAATAATAATAATAATAACAATAATAATAATAATAATAATAATAATAATAATAATAATAATAGTAATAATAGTAATAATGAAGAAATAAATTAAAGTATAGACTCCATGAGAGATCTAACCTTTGGTCTCAATATATCATCAAGAATTCTCTACATCATGCCAAGTCAAAATTACATTTTTTTTCATATTGATTATTTCCCCATTACAATTGAATATAACAAATTACAAGATAATGCTCTTATGTAATAAAGCAAAAAAAAAAAAAAAACAAGTTTAAGTTCCATGAAAAATTTCACCTTTGATACAGGGGTTACCACAAGAGATTCCATGCCTGTCCTCGCATTGTAACTCTTTTGTTTGCAGAAACCTGGATCTATCACATACACAATACCATCGATGGTGAGAGACGTCTCTGCAATGTTGGTTGCTAGCACTACCTAGAAAGACAAGAAGAATCTTCCTCAGTCTCATGAACAGAGCTGTTATAGGGAATTTCTTTGTTCGTAAAGAGTGCAACATTAAAAATGTGAGAAATTGCTATCCCTAGAGCAAGTATAGGCATTTAAAATTACTTGAGCTTATTGACTTCAAAATAAATTTTACAAATCGGAACAAATCAAGCTCAGTTTGTCATAGGATAGGCTTGAATACTCTATAAGACTTTAAGCTGGATACTAGACAACATAAGGAAGTCAAGAATAAAACATGAATAAATATTATTACAAACATGAAATTCACTAATAGTAATATTCATATGCATCTTCCTTTATATTTTTTAAATTCCTTGATACATATTCATGTATATTTACCAACACTTAACTATCTGTACTAAAGGTTTACCTTTCTAGCCCCAGGAGGCGTAGGTTCAAAGATTTTTGCTTGCATATCTGATGGCAAAGTGGAATATATTGGGAGCACAAGCAATTCCTTAATCTTAGAGCCCAGTTTTCTAGTCCTTTCTAACAGCATTTCATTGGCAGTTTCAATCTCTTCCTGCCCCGTAAGAAACACAAGGATGTCCCCCATGGGCTGCGTGACATGGATCTGTAACACGGACACGACGGCCGCATCCAGGTAATCCGCCTCTGGCGCCTTGGTGTAGTAGATATCCACCGGATACCGCCTCCCGGGTATTCTGAATATCGGAGCATCGTCGAAGAACTCTGAGAACTTTTGAGCATCCAACGTGGCGCTGGAGATGAGGAGCTTGAGGTCCGGCCTGAATCTGGCGATGTCCTTGACGAGGCCAAACAGGACGTCTGTGTGCAGAGTTCTCTCGTGGGCCTCGTCCACTATCAGGACGCTGTAGCTGGCCAGGTCTGGCTCACTGAGGAACTCTCGGAGCAACATGCCGTCCGTCATGTACTTGAGGATGGTGCGTTCCGAGGTGCAGTCCTCGAACCGGATGCTGTAGCCAACCTCGCTGCCCAGCTTCCAGCCCATCTCTTCAGCCACGCGGGCAGCCACGGACATGGCAGCCACACGGCGCGGCTGGGTGCAGCCGACCTTCATGCCGTTGTTCGTAAAACCCTGCAAGAGAGCATAATGGAATGCATTGGAAAATAATCAGTGAGGTTGCACATCTTTCATAAAAAATTGAAACATGTTGATTGGAGCGCACATCTTTTTTTACAAAACAACTGCCCTTGTCAAAAACACATTTTTTTTTTTAAATCTTCAATTTCAAAGGCTGTAACATGTAAAGGAGTGAATGCACCTAACAGAAGAAGATAAAAAATACAAATAAGCTTAGTCATATTCGTTTTTAACCCTTGAGCTGAACAACTTTAATTAAATTAAATCTAGATCTTTAATTTGATATGCTTAATAATGATATATATTTATGATATAAGCGTTGCAACAGCTTGAGTGTGAATATAAAATAAATTGAAAACTACTATAAACTGTTGCTTTTTTCTTGCTTCATTGGCAACATTCATCTTCAACAATACAAAAATATAAACATTAAAAAATTAATGTTCCCCCTTCTTGAAAACTTAATACTTTTTTCATTATTATTCCAACCTCTTCATACCTGTCCACTCTGCATTCTAATTCAAAATCTTTTCTGAATTGAAAACTTGATCATGGTTTCAACGCTATGGTTCAACTAATGATGCTCTTTGTTGGTTTTCACATATCAATAGCACAAGTAGAAAATTCCTAAACACACATTTTGCCATTCGCTCCTATATGAAACATGTGTTAATTAAAACTTAGCCAGACCAAAAACTCACGGCATGATGAAGATACTGCGGGACTTGAGTTGTCTTCCCTGAGCCCGTCTCGCCCTCGATGATGAGGATCTGATGATCCCTGACGGCCTGGATCAGATCCTTTTTGAACGGGTAGATCGGCAGACTCTTCTGGGTCTCCTCAATGCTCATCTTTTTGGCCTCTTTCTCACTGAGCTTTTCTTTTTTGTCCTGCAAGAAAAAAAAACTAGACGTGTTGAATCTCCGAGGGAAAACTAATCCCCAAATGTTGTGTAAAGCCCTCTGCTAGGAGCTTTCATTTTTGTGAAAGCCGATGGCATAGTGGTTTTCGCCTTGGCAAGGCAAATAAGTGCCGAGTAGAAGGTGAGGGTTCGATTCCCGTCCATGTCATCAGTTTAAAAATGTGTCTTTGTCTGCTTGTCTTATCTGTTGGTCTCAAGCTAGACCTAGGTTTGTGGCTGTCCCTTCTAACTTATCAACAACACATGTACATAGATATTAAGTGGCTTGAAAGAGAACCATTCCCATACAAGATAGTATATAAAAATTGTAAGAAAATTAAGATACAGATGATGTTTCAATGTATAAATATAAATGTGTGCTAACTAACAACAACCTGCCAGTTAAGACATAAAAAAAAAAACGATGGGTCCAAAAACTAGAGGGACAGTGTTGTATTAAGTTAAAACAATTTTTGTGTTGTTCTTGTAAGGAGTGTCCTTAAAAAGTCCTGCAACTCTAAAAATCTTGTTCATTGCATTTCCCCTGTAATTCTTCTCCTCTGAAATACACTTTACTTTCTAAGAACCTTTATACAAGACTCTGAGATAACCAAACCTTTACTGATGGACTGAATATATACTGCTTGAACCAGAGCAACAATTTATTTCAAGTAATCAATCTTTTTTTTTCTTTCTCTACACTAAGAAATATTACATTCCATTTTGAATTCATATCTTGACACTAAAGTTGGTTTTCAAAATAAGTATCATATAAGCATTCATCAAATGATTAGCCATATAAAATCCTTCTGAAATTCATTAAAAAATATATCATAGAACCCCTCAGGAAGAAGGATTCTTTGAAAACCTATGGAGGAAGGTTATTTAAAACCTAGGGAGATAGAATTCTTTTAAAAAAGCAGGAAGGAAAGGATTCCTTGAAAATCTACAGTGATAATATCCTTTGAAAACCTATGGAGCAAAGATTCTTTGAAGACCTAGGGAGGAAGCATTTTTGTTAACCTAGGAAGATTTGTTTTTTTAAACCAAGAGAGGAGGCAGTCTTGAAAAGTCTTGGGGGAAGGATTCCTTGAAAAACTAGGGAGAATGTTAGTGTACTTAAAGCATTCATTGACACACAACAATCTCCACAAAAGACACCAACCTTGTCTTTGACTGTCCCAGGCATCTTGAGTGCCTGAACGAACTCGATCTCTTCGTCCATGATGACCTCGTACTTTTTAGATTTCTTTCTGTCCTTGGCGTCACGGGCTCCAAACTTGAGCAAGGCGGCGTTGAGATGATCCTCCTCCCACCTCTGCTGCTCCGAGCCCCCGCCTCGCTCGCTGCGGTCCTCCACATACTTCTCCTGTGGCTTCTCGTCCTCCCGAGGGATGTGGTACCGATCAACCTATTAGTCCAGAGAGAAGAGATACTGATGCTGATTTCATCAATATGGTTAACTAAACAGAGTCACAGTATTTTGCCAGCTGTTGAAAATCGCACCATTTTAAATTTTTTTTCCCATGATTTTAAACTAATTAAGATAGAATAAAACATTTTCCAGATTTGCGAACTTCAGCCTTTTACCTTTCAATAAAACTTCACCGCTTAAATGTATGCTATGTGACTCCGTTGAGTTAATGATAAAACGACAAAAAACTTAACTCAAAGCCAACAATTTCAGAAAAAGAAGAAGTATTTAACACAGAAAACTTATCAGCTTTATTAGGCCTTCTTTAGTACAATAAAACTTAAAAATGCTTTTATATTATTTATTATTGTACACTAAAAGAAAAATATTAATGATGATTGCATAATTGAAGTAAGAGTCAGTTATAGTAAATATATCTTTCTGATCACAAAAATACAGACTACATAAGCATATAATTCTTTAAGAGATTAAGCCCAAAGAAAGATTGTTTCCATAAAGTCTATTTCAAGACATATTGACTTCTTTAGCTCAATAATTTAAAATTTTCTTTACAATACTGAAACCAGGTGTAAATACAAAATAACAGCATATAAGAGACAAGATGTTTCCAACCTTTTCTATTTCACCAGCTGCACGATGTTCCTTTGCTAGCTTCAACACTTTCCTCTTATACTCCAAGTTTTTTTTTTCTCTGGCCGTTAATCTGTGGAAAATTTGTATTGTCTTGTAAACATGAAAAGAAATTGCAACATTACATATCGACATACATTGCGCACAAAGAACATCTGCATGTTGGCATTTTTTTGCTGATAACACTGGGGTTTACACACTATAAGTAATCATGGAGCAACAAACCTTCGTCTTGAACAATGACAAGGCATGCTGGATTTACCGAAAAATGGATTTAAATGGAAAGAGGCCACATTCAAAAAGTAAAATATTAAAATTCTTTAAGTTACAATCTATGTAACTCTGGAATTAAAAAAGCGGTTATGTAATTATTTATGATATCTATTGTTTCTTACTCTAGCTTTCTTTGCTTTAAAAATAAGATAAGACAAGATATCATGAAACTTTAATTTGTTTCCTTTCAAGGCAAATTTGATGATCTTAACATGCATGATCTTTAACACATAGAAAATAAATTAAGATAGACAGATTATTTATAACACAAATGAAGTAAATAAATACCTGCAATGGACATGAAAAAATAATAATACATACAACGCTATGTGAAAGTGAAAAAAAATTATAACTCAGCGATAAAGTTGGAAAAGTTTAACTGCACACTGGAAGAAAAGAATTTTTACTATCAATGAAGAAGTACGTTGAAACCACATGAACCCTCCTATTGCTGAAGGTTAAGGTGTTTCAAGTAAACCAGAGTGTATAGACAATGTGCACCTTTCTATGTGAATTTATGAGGTACAGGTAGCGTTCATTTACTTTTTTTTTTTAACATGACCAAATCTCAGCCAACTTTACAGACAAACTAGCTTTTCTTAACAACACATTAAGAATTGAGTAAGGGTTAATCTAATCAGACGTCAATGACTTGAGGGTAAACTGACAAAAGTGCACCACTCACTGGCTTCCACCAAAGAAATACTCCTCCTCAGCGATGTCAGCTTCAAGATCCTCCAACTTGTCTTTGCCGCGTTTCTTCAGGTAGTCTCGGCGTGATTTCTTCCTCAAGTCGGGGATAATCTTCTTCCGGTCCTCCTGCTCCAACTTTAACCGTTTCTTGGCCTCCTCAAATGCCTGTGATAGAGGAGAAAACAAATTAAAAAAAAAAAACACAAGCTTACAGTAAGGCTACATT
The DNA here is from genome assembly GCA_003991915.1 of Elysia chlorotica. NCBI lineage: Eukaryota > Metazoa > Mollusca > Gastropoda > Plakobranchidae > Elysia > Elysia chlorotica. The sequence goes on from RQTK01000857.1 coordinate 212,498, forward strand.
TAAATTGAGAATTATTTCAATTTTCATTCCAAATTTGTTTTTGTTTTTTTAATTTTATGGATATAAACATCCTTTTACTTTTGCTATCATTTAAGTCTTCAACGTGGTAATTACTATATTAGGGAGAAAAATTGAAAAAGCAAAAGCAGTTGGAAAAGAAATTTGAACTTTTTATTATACTATATAATTTTTTAATAAATTTTAACATTCTTTTATTTTGTTATCATCTATTACAGATATCATTGCAAAAGTTATTTTAACTAACAAAGGTTATATAAATAGTTAACGTTTTATGAAAAGGATAGTTTATATATAATTTAATTAAGCCCACGAAACTAAGTTTTGTTAATCATCTCAACATTAAACATCTGTTGATTCATCTATATAGATATATATTCCTTTTCAATTTTTTTCATAAATAGCTTAGAAACAAGTGTTGGGAGGACAGGCTTTTTTTTCTTTTCTTTCTTAAAACATGAACAAAGAGCTTCCATCCACATTTCGGGATTTTGAGGAAAAGAAAAAATATTTGACAGGACAATCATTCCAGATCTGGCCATACAAAATTTAACAAGTTCATATAAAATACAAAATAAGAATAATGCCCAACCAACCTTCTTGTCTGATTTTGACATGACACTTCTGGTCTTGTCCTTGTCCTTCTCTCGGAGTCTGCTTGCAAATTCATCCCTCTCTTTGAGATCCTTCTTTCTCTCGTGGTCTGGATCTGAGTCCGAGTCTGATTCTGAACTGTCCGAGGAAGTTCCTTTATCTTCCTGGCCTGTCCTATTGTGTGGATGGATAAAGTTTGCGTACAATTATAAAATTTATGCACAGGATTAAGACAAAACAAAGTTGTAGGACTTGAATTCAAATAAATGAGTGTAAAATACATCTATCTAAATTGTAAAAATGGTCAGGATGCAGCGTAACAATATTTGTCTATAAATCTAATGCGAGCTTTATGAAATACTCAGGAATGAAATACTAGAAACCAACAAAGTATAGAGATCAGTGCAGATTATAACAAATAGTCAAGGCAAAGGGTTAACAGTGCAATCACCACAGACAACCAGAGAAACTTTATTTTATTATAATTATTTCATATAAAATTGCATCAAAGAAAAACAACTGCAGTGATTTGGCTTTTAGTTTTGGTAATCAATGCTTTTGTGAGTTCTTTAAGCATTGCAAACTTTGCCTGAAAATTTCATCAAAATGTAGTTAACAAATTTTTATGGCACACATTATATAACTATGATCTTATTACCGAACTATTTTTTGTGGGAACTCTTGCTATAAAATATTTCTTCTTAGGCTCTAACATGCATTCTTCTTTGCTTATCAATTAGACACAATCAAGAGAACCTATACAGCAACTGCACAGCAATTGATTATTGCTTTAGAGAGCCTATCTTGGTTGGCATTATATCCCAAAATTTATTTTTTTTAACCTCTATCCCAACTCCCACTGCTGATTACATATTGTAACACTAGAGCACCATAGTTTAAAAAAAAAAAAAAACTGCAATTTTCACAGGATGTTCAAGTTTTAAAGAGCTAAAACCTAGACCCCCTTCTTGCCTTTTCACAGGTACATCTTCCTCACTGCTCTCTGAGGACTCCCGTTTCTTGCGGATGTTCCGTCCTTTTGTGCCACCCTTCGGTTGCTAGAAGTGGACAGAAAAATGAAAAGAAAACCTAGCACTCTGTTAAGAAAGATAAACCCCAGTACCTTTTCAAAGAATTTAAATATGAAAATAAGTTTAAATAATGATAACAAAATGTTTGAAGAGTAAAAGTTAATAATAGTTATGAAGCTAACTTCCTTATTTGAAATGTATAGTGTTAAATAGTGATCATACTTATATTGTCTAAAATTTCTGAAAAGAAGAAGGAAAAAAAGATTGCCGATTAAAAGAGAATATATGTATATATATATAAATGCATATAACTTTTTTTTTTACAGGATAAGACACAAAAAATATTCCCCATTAATGTAGGAGTTCTTTTACCAGGATAAGTAAAATACATTATACTTTAATACTGTATTACAAAAATACATTTCAAAACCATTAATCCCTACATCCATTTTGCCTCACATTAGCAAACTAATAAATGTGAAAGATTTTTTGAATTACCACAACATGGTGGATAGTTTTTGAGATACTGGGAAAAAATTAAAACAGTGAATTGTCAAATTAATGTGCGATATGAATCCATTAATAGGGATCCCAACTAAACCATTATTTTTGTCGTTGAACATCTGGTCTAAAGTTTCTACAGAGCACGGTTTACAAACATAACCGGTTAAATCCCTTTACATATTTTACTTACTTCTGACCTGCCATCTTTTTTAAAAACTGAAAATTCATAAATTTACGGAGAATTGGCTTCACTGTATTTTTTTTCTACCTTGAAAGTACTTGTTTGCATGTCCTCCTCTGAGGAATCTTGGTCAGCATCTACAAGCTGGTAGTCTCTATTTTTTTTCTCTAGTTCCAACGTCTTCTGCTGATCTGCTGATAATGTCTTTATCACTTTTTGTTTATGTGGTACCTTTAGTTAGAAAAAGTTTCCAAAATATATATTATTATAATAACAAACAAGAAGTGTTGAAAACCCTTGGTGTTAAAACCAAAAGAACTAATGGAAAGCATATTACAACATCAAAAACTGTCTTATTTTAGCCACATAGCAAGGCATGACAGCCTCCCACAAATAATTCTAACAGACAGAATGTAGGGAAGAAAAAGGGAAAGGCAGACTCAGCAGGAAGTGGTTCGGCGACATAAAAGAGAGGACAGGGACCCAGCTGCAAGTGAACCACAGACTGGTGCAAGATCGTTTGACATGGAAACATGGCACGTAAACATCGAAATGGGACAGCACAATGACTAATAATCAGAGAATAAGACCTGATTTTATTGTAAAAGATGAAAACAAAACAAAATTGTGTCGTTTTTGTCATATACGAAACTCCATCTCCTACTGGAGGGTAGACAAGATGGGACGAGAAGCAAAGGAGGACCAAGAAGAAACTGGTTGGATGACTTTATAAAAATAAAGGGTGGAGGGGCAGGAAGCTTTCAAAGTGTACAGAAAAAAACAAGAGGAAGGAGTAGCATCCCATTTCATGCAAACTTTTTCTTTTCAAAAACGACAACAGATGATGATGAATTATCAACAACAACAAAAACAAAAACAAAAGAAGCCTTAGCATTTAAAAAAAGAGTCAGATACATTTTTTGATAAAGTTTAAGTAACACTTTTGTAGCACTTTTAGTTTTACAGTTTATTGATCGAACAAGATTTTTTTACACTTACAACACTAATCAAGGATTTTAAATGTTAGTATAATAATTGGTGTTAAGTGGCTGAATAAGTCATTTATAACACTCTCATATTACATTCATGAAATATAATCAATTCCCCAAATGAAAACACCTACATTTTAAAAGCTAGATCTATAGTGTCTGGATTCAGCAACAAATCAGTGGGAGAAAAACCTATACCAATCTTATAAACTAAGAAGAGGACACTTTTTTCTAAGGAACTAATTTCCCTTAAAAAAAAGTCAGACTACTATTCTTCGCCCTCTTTGCTTTCCTGAAGAGTGAGAGAGAGAGAGAGAGAGAGAGAGAGAGAGAGAGAGAAAGAGGGAAAGACATACAGGTAGACACAGACTAAGAGAAAGGGAGAGAGAAAGAGAGCGAGAGAGAGAGAGAGAGTTAAGTTGAGTTTGTTTTACAGAGATCTCGCTCTCATTCAATACCTTATCAGACTGCATTCAAAGAAAGACCTAGCCGAGATCACAAACCTAGCACAGGATCGGAAACGTTGGAGGGAATTAACATCACAGATCGAGAAAGCTGCCGAAGCGACACAGATGAAGAACTGGGATGCAACACGGCAATAAGTCAGTCAGTCACATCAGCACTATATAGGCTATAATGTGGACAGGCCCCACGATGGACATCTGACAATTTTATGTGCTGCCACACATGAGACAGGGCGGGGATACCATTACTCATGTCACATTATACTGACACCAACCCAATCAGTAGGAAATGCAACCGCCAGGATTCGACCTCGGGACCTTTTGCGTCGGAAGCCGATGTTCTACCCCTGGGCCACCGCGAGAGAGGGGGGGAAGGGGGGTTCTTTTATTGAGGTATGCACACCAGTGAAATTAAGAGTTTACAAACCTTGTGAAAAAGCTCATGTGCAAATGCTGTGAGTTGTTCATCCACATCCACTGTTCCAGTATCCTCTATCCGCTGCACAAGCTCTGCAGGGCTGCCAGACTTACTCGCTAGACCCATGAAAAACTGGCCAATGTATTTATAATGCTTTACTGTATAACAAAAATACATTTCAAAACAATTAATCCCTACATACATTTTGCCTCATATGAGCAAACTAATGAATGAAAAGGTGTTTTTTTTTAATTACCACACCATGGTCGATAGCTTTTGAGATTACTGGGAAAAAAATTAAAACAGTGAATTGTCAGATTAATGTGCGATCTGAATCTGCTTCAGAGCTATTAATAGGGATACGAAATAGAACATTATTTTTTCTTTGAACATCTGGCCTAAAGCTGCTACAGAGTACGGTTTACAAACATAACCGGTTAAACCCCTTTACATATTTTACTCACTTCTGACCTGCCATCTTTAAAAAAAAACTGAAAATAGATAAATTTACGGAGAATTGGCATCACTGTATTTTTTTCTACCTTGAAAGTACTTGTTTGCATGTCCTCCTCTGATAAATCTTGGTCAGCATCAACAAGCTGGTAGTCTCTGTTTTTTTTCTCCAGCTCCAACGTCTTCTGCTGATCTGCTGACAATGTCTTTATCGCTTTTTGTTTATGTGGTACCTTTAATTAGAAAAAGTTTCAAAAATATATTATTATAATAATAAACGAAGAAGTCTTGAAAACCCTTGGTGTTAAAATTAAAAGAGAACTAATGGAAAGCATACAACATCAAAAACTGTCTTATTTTAGCCACATAGCAAGCCATGACAGCCTCCCACAAAAAATCCTAACAGGCAGAATGGAGGGAAGAAAAAAGGAAAGGCAGACTTAGCAGGATGTGGTACGGCGACATAAAAGAGTGGACAGGGTCCCAGCTGCAAGTGAACCACAGACTAACGCAAGATCGTTTGACATGGAAACATATGGCATGCAAACCTCAATTTGGGACAGCACAATGACCAAATCCAATAACCAGAGAATAATAAGACCTGATTTCAAACGACTGGAGGGTAGAAGCAAGAAGCATAGGAGGACCAAGAAGAAACTGATTGGATGACTTTATAAAAATAAAAGACAGGACAAGAAGGAAGCTTTCATTTTCAAAGTGTACAGATAAACAAGAGAGAGGGGTAGCATCCCATTTTATACACACATTTAAAAAAATTTATGACAACAGATGATGATAAATTATAATAAAAAAAACAAGAACTATAAAGAAGTCTTTACATTTGAACAAAGAGTCAGTTCCATTTTTGTGAAAGTTTAAGTAACATTTTTTGTAGCACTTTTACAGTTTATTGAGAGAGAGAGAGAGAGAGAGAGAGAGAGAGAGAGAGAGAGAGAGAGAGAGAGAGAGAGTGAAAGAGAGACAGACGGACACAGACAGAGAAGAAGAGGAGGGGGGGTTCTTTTATTGAGGTATGCACACCAGTGAAATTAAGAGTCTACAAACAAACCTTGTGAAAAAGCTCATGTGCAAATGCTGTGAGTCGTTCATCCACATCCACTGTGCCTGTATCCTCTATCCGCTGCACAAGCTCTGCAGGGCTGCCAGACTTACTCGCTAGACCCATGAAAAACTGGCCAATGTATTTATCAGAGATGCCTAGAATGTCATGGAGCTTGTCGTTGACCCATGTTTCTGTTGCTTGAGACATCGCAGGGCTATGAACATTAAAAAAATATTTGTATAAAGATAAATATCTCTTGACTAGATATAATCTATTTAGATTCTAGATCTAGGCCTACATTTATAAGGTCTAGACAAGGGCGGCTGGTGCCTTTGGGCAGGGTGGGCAGTGCCCGACCTAGCTCTACTCCATAAAGGGGTTGTGTTTCAAAAATACAATGTAAATAATAACATGACAAAAATTAAAATCAATAATAAAATTATGTATCCATTAGAATCTGCAACTAAAAGAGATAAAACTATAGTACGCTCTTTCCTGGCTTGACGTGGTTTAGATCTACACCGGTGCGCGGAGAGCAGGGGGCAGACTGATTCCAAGTTTCAACATCGCAGTGCGCTAACGGCCAGTGCTGAGTAGAGCCCCCTTCCACCAAGGTGGGCTAATGTGAATTTGCCCGACCTCCTTGTAGTATTCCTAATACAAAAATTGGACTTTGACCCTAGCGTTTTCCATGTCCTCATAAGAAGCCAAGTGGGGCTAGCCCGACTTGGCTATTTTTTCTGATATCTTGAGCCAAAATAATTTTATATTTCTTCACTCAAAAGCGTTTATCCTTTGTTTTTCTTTATTATTGTATCGTAAATTACCCGCACGCACCAAGGGGCAATAATCGAAAAAACGATCCTCACTCTGTAAATAGGAAAAAACTCCAAGTCGTTTATCTTTCTTTCTACATCTTTGGTGCAAACAGGCAATGCAATACTACTGAAGATTGAGTCTGTGACTGAGACAAGCCACAGGGGGGTGGGCCAAGGCGGTGTCAATTTAGGCATCTGAGAAATTTTGGGCTGCCGTCTATCCACAGTTCACAGTTCGACACACACACACACACACACACACACAAAGTTCAACTAGACAGTGTAAATTAGCCTAGGATCTCTGGTTCAACCGTTCTGGGCCTTAACCCCCACCCCTCACACACATTCACTTTTTTGTTGTGCACTGCATTGTCACTTGTCAGTACATGTAATTGTTGCTGTAGGTATTGTGAGATACTGCTCAAGAATACTGTAATTACATGTACTTGGCCTATTCCATCATGCTCTAACTAGATTTAGAATCTACTTTCTAACAACGCAGCACGAATTTATCGCTAGGTTCTGGATTTCAATAGGAGAATCCTTGATAATTTTTCGAATTTAAAGCCTCGTCGAGCTGAGCTCCTAGATAAATAACAGAAAGATCAACACCGCCCTCACGAATAAGTAAGGAACATTATCATTATTATTACTATTTTTATTTATTATTATTATTATTAATATTATTATTATTATTATTAACGGTGTCGTTGTCGCAGAAAATTATTATAATATCATATCCTGCTACTTTTGTTCTGTAATCAAGTAGAGGATTTAGGTATTGATTATACTTTTCATTTATAGTGAAACTGCCAGTCCCTTTGCCCGACTTGATTTTGAAGGCACGAGCCGCCACTGCCGGCACTGGGTCTAGATTTAAGATGTATACTTTTAAGTTATAACTATTTAAATCTAGATCTTAATTCTAGTTCTATTGTATCCAATTCCAAGTGTATTTTCTAGGTTTATGTCAAGATCTAGATCTAGAATCTACATATAAGAATTCATCTCATTTCGATAGATCTAGATCTATTCTTGAGTTGATCAGGATTCTTTGTAATCTTATTTGTAAATCGGGTTTCAATCGACCGTTATGTTTTCATTATTGATCTATGAACAAATGTAACACCTTTAGATATGTAGATGTAGATTAAAAACAGTTATCTAGAAATCTAGATCTAGGCATCTGTCCAAAGCTTGACGTCGGATCCTCGATTTTTTTTTTAAAATATTTAATCTAAACAACTTTAGAAAGCTAAGGAGTGAGGAAAAAGGACCAACGTAAAACCGAAAGTAGACCTTAGCTTTCGAGTTTGACCAAGGGGTTGCAGGTAAACCGCTAAAGGCACTGTAGTGTTGTGAAAATAGTTAGGTTTGGCGTCGTCGGACTTGCGATCCTCACGACGATAACGAATTACACAATTTCGCCCTTTAGGCATACGATTTTCCGATCGCTGATTGGGTCCGTAAGTGAGGACACAGTTTTGATCAAGCTCCAGTCATAACTCCCTAAGCTATCGTCTTCGTTTTCCCCACGGATCTCTTCATCATAACGCCTCTAGTATTATCGGTGTAACACCAGTTAGTTTTCATTTTTTGAAGATGCTTTTGATTTAGTGATCATTATTTTTAAGTTGTTTTTGTCTTTGAAGTTGTTGTTGTTTTTGTTTGATTGTTGCTGTTGCAATTGTTATTGTAGTAGTAGTAGTAGTAGTAGTAGTAGTAGTAGTAGTAGTAGTAGTAGTAGTAGTAGTAGTAGTAGTAGTAGTAGTAGTAGTAGTAGTAGTAGTAGTAGTAGTAGTAGTAGTTGCAGTTGTTGTTGTGTTGCATTTGTTGTTGTTTTTGTTGTTGTTTTTGTTGTTGTGTTGCATTTGTTGTTTTTGTTGTTGTTTTTGTTGTTTTTCTCATTTTTAAAGTTTTGCGCTTGTTCGCGTGATAACACTTGTATAAATTAAATCTCCTACTGACTTCAGTGAAGCCATTACACATATCTCAAAAGCGACAAATGCAAAAAAATGTGGCAATATATTTCTTTTGGATGAAAGTTGAAAGCTGGATGAGTTTGTATCGATTGTTGAACTGGTACAATTTGTCTTGTTATTTTAAGATCTTATTTTGTTACTATTCACTTTTTCAAATTATCTTAATAACAAATAAATGGTAAAGACAATCTTCTATGGTGAATATTATGATGATGATGATGATGATGATGATGATGATGATGATGATGATGATGATGATGATGATGATGATGATGATGATGATGATGATGATGATGATGATGATGATGATGATGATGATGATGATGATGATGATGATGAT
>RQTK01000858.1:0-11821 GCA_003991915.1 Elysia chlorotica
TATTTTCCTGATCATTTCAGATATGAATCGCGTTTGAAAAGGTAAACACTGTGAGATCACTCATTCAACTTAGCTAGCCCTAGAACGGGGGTGGATAAAACGATCGTCATATCGATAATAAATCATAAAACCGGGGAAAGCAGAGGGATACAAAATAAATGTAACACTATCGATAATTTAATGATAATTATATTGCCATTTTGGTTCTGCACGTTATTGACGGTTATCGGCAAGGCAACAGTACGGCTCAGAGTTATAGATCTACAGTACAATACAACGAGAAGCCGGGCGTTCACCTAGCCAAACCGCGGGACTACCGCCGTGGAGTTATGAACTCGCACATTTCCGCGGATTACAAAAACGATGATTGTTAACTCGGGAGGAAAGGAGGAAAAGGTGCAGAAAGGCGGAAAATACAGAGGAAAGGAGGAAATTCCTGCCTTTGAGCGCAAAAACGAGGATTTCCGCGGATCCGCGGAAAACCATCATCACTGAATTATGGAAATTTGACCTCAACCCACCAACTAATTCAGAGAAAACAGCTCTCACTCTTACCCTAGTAAAAACTGGATGTGACAGTGTGGTCAAGGTTTGGCTGTACCTTGATCTTTACTAGACCTAGAACTAGTAGGGGTGACTGTACCACCACTAATTGAATTAACCAATACAAGAACTATTGGTTTAATGAGTTTCTCTCTCTACCCGGGTGATTTAAATTACTCAAGAAAATAATAAAAAGGTGATTGAGAACGGGAATCACAGATAATCCACCTTTCCCATTTCTACCAGTTGTCATGCAGCGAGGTTTTGGCAAATTACACCCCAACAATATTCTAAACAGTGGAATCCAAGGCCATCTCTAGAACTAGTACGACACCATATTCAGTCTAGTTAAAAAATTGTGTAGAACAGATTCCAACTGCATTTGAACCTTCCTTTCGCATAACCCAAATTTAAGGGCTGTTAAAACTAACCCTAAAACACTACTGATCTCAACTAGATTGCTTCAGAAAATGATACCATAACTAAGATTAACATTCTTTTTAATGTTAATGACTTCAATGGAAAAGGGCCAGGAATGGCTTATCAGGGGAAAGTTCAAGATTCAGTCACAGATGCTCCATTCACCCTCGAGAACAATACTGTTCTCTTAATCCTCAATTTGGAAGACTACTGTTTCATGAATGATAAAGAATTGCACTTACTTTCTGCAAATCATCTTGTCACAGTTGTATTTGGAGGCCAGGATTCTGAGGGAAGGCTCAATGATTCCTCCTCTCAATCTCAACACAAGGTGGAGTGTGGATTCTAGGTGAAAAAAAAACAACAAAAAAAACAGAGTAAGACTAAACATCATAATGATAATGTTAGAGGAAAAAAAGAATAAACGTTCAATCGAAAAAAAATAAAAGCGAAAACCAATCTCTCATCTGAAATTGCATGTGGCCTCTCTTTCTTGGCAAACTGAAAAATAACATTATCATTTTTATAATTATAGTAAAACATTTTAAACTTAACAAAAATGACACATTTAGATCCTATCTATAAAACAAAAAACAAAAGTGGACACTTGATTTCCACTCAGCTGGAACTGTTTTCCCAGGGATCTCTTTTTATAAACTCAGTATTGGCATAGTGAAAACCTCATATTTCGAATGGCTTGGGATTTGACTTTAACTTAAAACTACAGAAGGAGACGTGCCTGAACTTTCGTAAACAGGTATTTACCTATTAAAAAAAAACCTGCAATTATGACCGTTTACTATAGTTTTCCTTCTATAACAACCTTCATCCAACTCAAATTCTTTTAAAGGCATGTCAGAGGCAGCAGTAAACATTGAATTCTGCGTGAGCTTTTAACTAAGAGTAAGAGAATCAGACCAGAAAAACTTGGGTCTGATTTTACATAGAGCCAAAAAACAGCAAAACAATTCTCTTGCAAAATCCGGTTTGTGAGAAATACCAATTCTTATTGTCAGACTTTTCACACGAAGCTGAAGAGCATTAGGCAGGTTTCACAAAATGGCGCTTCTCTTGGTAATAAAATGATTTTTTTTTTAACACAAAATTCCTTTAAAAGTTAATGTGTGTTCATTTTCATGCTATTCTTATTTCAAGGAAGCTGTATAAGCAACCATTTGTATCTGGGTTGATGTTTTCTATTTTATTTTTAATTTTATTTCAACGTCTATCGTCTTTTTTGAGATAAACTAGTTATCCCACTTTTTGCCCACTTGCATCAATGTGCTTCATTATCCTTTAAAATGCAACATTCCTTCACAGCACTGATAGAAATGCAAAAGAGAATGCTGAACTATGTTGAAGTTTTGGGGTTGTTTGGCAGCCATTTAAGGCGTACACAGTAGTTTTTATATTAGCTAGATGTCTATCGACTTGTGCTACTGAATCTAAGCCTAGAACTACATCCCGATCTTTATGTTATCTTCATAGTGGCTGACTTGATTTGCATTATGCTAATAGGAGAAGCCCATTTTCAAGCAAAACAAACCAAAATCTCGATAATTTCGGCCGATTTACTCGCAATTAAGGTCAAAAAGCAATTTGTATAGCCTGTGGATCTGACACAAAAAGACAATAGCTGTTTTCAAATCATTCCTCTTATTCAAAACCTATTCCGTTTTAGAAGCCAAAATGCTGATAAAATATTCATCATTTGGCCTAGATTCATATTGTCGGTTTGGATATTGCACTGATGGGACAAGTTAAAATTGTTTTTAGCCTGTGCACCTGAAAAGAAGGCGATAGACGTTGCCCTAGATCTACCAATGGTAGACTCTGTAAACCACAAGCTTATGCCGATTTAATCCCGATTTTCGTCAATATCAGCGCTTGATTTGTTTATGATATGTTCATGTAGAGCTGGAATGCACTTTCAGCCTTATTTTGGCTGATTAAAATAAAAATTCGGGATTGTATTGAGAATTAGATCTAGACTATGCCTGCCGATCATTTATTTACCTAAAGCAAGTCTTGTGAGACAGAACTATCATAATAATAATAATAATAACTGAATTAAAAGGGACAAAAACATGTAGACCTCAGTAGCATGGGGTCAACGAACATTAACAAAAATACTTAAATTTTACAGAAATTCAAATTTTTAAGGGAGGTAATTAAATTTTTGGCTCAAGGGAAATAACTTAAGGTTTTAATATTTCTATAGTTACATCTTAGTTTTGAGGTCGTGGGGGGTGTTTAAATGCTTCAAACATATTTATGAAAATTAAAAATCATGCAATCTTGAAGCAAAAATCGTTTATTAGAAAAAAATGCATTTGGGTGTATTTTGAAAAATATATTTTAACCATATGCAACAGCAGTGCACCTACCTTAATGAAATCCAGGACTAAAATTATTGATTTTATATAGTAAACTTCAAATTCCTTTATGTGCAAAACTGCCTTATAATGTGTGTGAATGGCTGATAAAATGTCTCGTCTTAACTATGTAAAGCGCTTTGAGCCAGCTTAGCTGGGATAAAGCGCTTAAAAATGATCTTCATTATTATTAAAATCTACAGATTTATGAAAAACCAACACCTCTAAATTTATATATATTTACCTTTCTGAATATTGTAGTCTGAAAGTGTGCGACCATCCTCCAGCTGTTTGCCAGCGAAAATCAATCTCTGCTGATCAGGGGGGATGCCTTAGACGGAGGATAAAATGAAAGGAAATTTTTTAACAATATTGATGGTATCACACTACATATAATTATATTAACACTATACTAAACATTTGCTCACAGCCAAACCTCAAAATTCAGCTGACAATACCTATACCTTACCCTTTAAAAAAAATCACATGTTTAAAAAAAAAGAACACAAATCACATCTTCAAATTTATGGTTCCAGAAATATCAGGGCCAACTTAAAATCATCAAGAATGAAATTCATTTTGTAAAAGAAAACGAAAAAAAAAAAAAACCCAAACAATTACGGGTTTCTAAAAGCAACTCATAGGTGTAATCCCTTACCCTTGTTATGAAAACATACTTTTTAAATAAAAAATAATTTTTAGAAAACAATTCTGTAGTAAATATTTCTCTTGAAGAAATTTGATGCGTCTCACCCTCTTTGTCTTGGATTTTTGCCTTGACATTTTCGATGGTGTCAGAGGGCTCGACCTCAAGGGTGATTGTCTTGCCCGTTAGGGTCTTCACGAAGATCTGCATTTTGAAGGCCTGTTGACTTAACTGAAAAAAAAAAAAGAGTACTGGGCGAATTAAAAAACAAATCCAAATGGTATTTCACTATCTTATTTGTTTCTGCTTTATAATAATTGTCTATTACTTGTGAGGGGGTAAAAAGGAGAAGTCAGTTTCTAATTTCATTCCTAAAATTATTTAACTTAGAACAGCTGTGCGATGTGATGTTTCGGTTTGTATCCTTCATACATGGAACTAATTTTTTTCCGTGCCAGGGGTGCCACACTGACGAACTTTGGTAATGGAGAAAGAGGGTGACAAATTAAAAAAAAAAAAAAAAAAAATTCGAGGAAAGCACACAAATATCATAGCCTACATAGGCCTTAGTCTTAGAAACAGCAGAAATCCATGAATAGATCTAGGATCTAGCTGCGGTTGACCCAGATCTACATTGGTTTTAAAAAACAAGTTACCAGAGCCAGAGGAGCATGCATGTTAATCCACTAACTGGATCTATAGAATCCATTTGAACGGTTTGGCCAAGGTTCCTTCAAAATCTACAACCAACAGTTCCATGAGAAAGGTAAGCGTGGTCAATATCTATCCTACTACTTTGCATTCTTTAAATAGAGCTGGGACCACAGTAGGTAAAAAGAGTACCCAGACGTCTCACGCCTAAATCTAATCTATGACAACAAGCAAGGACTCCGTGGGAGAGCTTTCAGAACAATTCCACTTCGTTAGTTAAATCCAGAGTTTAGCTCTCGATTTCCTCCTATGATTTTATTTGATCACTCTAAATAATGGAGTAAGGATGAAGATCTCGTTAATTGCTATACATGCATAAAATCTAAATTTAAGCATTAGAAGTTAGATATCCCCAGATCTCAGGCAGTAACGAGTAACCTCATTGCCTCAACTTTCACTTTCAGCGTTGTAATCGACAATGGGTTAGAATGATTTAAAGTTGAAATTATAAAGGAAGTTAGTGAAAAAACACCAAAATCTTAGCACAATAAGATATTTCAATTTGTTACGACTATATTTAATAAAGTACATTTAATTTAGGCGAGACAAAAGACGAAATATTTTTATTTTAATACTTATATTCATGATATAATTTTGTCTGAAACCTCACCTCACCACAGGCTGCTAGAAAAAGGAAGTACTTTAAGATTTCCGGTAGAAACAATCACGTTGGGAAAATACAAATTGAGAGCAGCAAAATTTTCACAAAACAAAACAGTTCTTTTTTGTTTTTTTACTATGAAATTTAATATATTGAACATATTTGCTCTTTGAACATAGATACTCATCTTGCTCTAGATGGTTTTAAATCAACTTCATATCAAAAGTCAGAACGATGGCGGCGAAAGAACATATTGCTACGAATGTATACTTACTGATTCACATTTTGTGTAGTTCTTTTTTGTTCTGGGAGTAGTAAAGTTGACATTGTTTGAAGATGGCCGCCCTCAGTAAGGCAGAATACTTGAAACGTTACATGTCCAAAGACCAGTTACCGAAAGATGAAAAGAAAAAGAAAAGAAGAAAAATAAAACCTTCTTCCGACTCCAGGTAACTCAGACTTACAGACATATTACCTGTTATTATCTATATTACATGGAAGTAATCAAACGAGATTTGTAGACCGTGCCGATGTGTCGAAAAAAATAACTCATAACTGCTATTCGGGAATTAAACACCGCCAGGTTACCAAGACTTACAGACATATTACCTGTTATTATCTATATTACATGGCAGTAATCAAACGAGATTTGTAGACCCTGCCGATGTGTCGAAAAAAATAACTCATAACATGGTAACTGCTATTCGGGAATTAATTACCGCCCCTTCCTTTCTTAGAGATCCAGGCTATTATCAGTGGTGTGATATAACCGTCATAATGTGACTAGGAGGCTGAGAATCCTCTAAGCTGCTCATTGAATTTATTGGTTGACTTGAGACATTTTAAAAGAGCATGTACACCCATGATTCCCGAGCTTCTCAAGTGATAGAAAAAGGAGGAATAGAAGATGAACGAAGGCCCACTACTAATGGTAGTTGGTCGACACCACGCAGTGCCCAGTTGGGAGGTGCTAAGTCAGTGAAGTAAACGGGAGCGGAACCAGTAGTTCTTTCACAGCGAGGCAGTCAAATGGCACGACATGCTTTATGGGTTAAACAGTTGTAGAAACTCCAAACAAGTTTTGTAATGAAAGTGAAGTTACTGCTTTAGGAGAGAAGCTTTCAGTCTTTCCTTTCCTTCTTGTTGCAGTTCTTAATCATGAAATCTTAAATACCATTTGTTGAATATTCTCTATTTTAAAGTGGTTTTACAATTTACTATACAGCCCTGGTCATAATGGATAGTTGACTTCATTAAGACCCCCCTTCATGTTTTTGATTCTAGTTAAATTGGACACTTAAGTCTACATACTACTGGTTTTTCTCTTGTATTTTAAGAAGGGGCAAAAAAGAGTAGAATTTCTATTTAGGCCTATAAAGCGAAGTCACGGAAGCTTTGATATTCCTTTAAAATATTATAACATTCAAAGCCTATACTTCTTATTCAAGCTACCCTTAGTTTGACTTTAAAGCTCTGGTCTCTTTTGACTTGAATCATCAAGTATGCATGTAATGGACAGACTTACTTGGGATGAAGGAATTAAAAGCAGAGAGAATTTTTGGAAGTGTGGAGGGGTATTGTGAGTGTTGCAATTTGTAGTGTCTTATGAATATCAATCAGTTTCAGGGTCATGACTGAGAAATAACGTAAGGATTGTCCATTAATTTCTTTTTGAGGTTATTGTCTAGTGTCTTTAAATTTCTTGGCAGGTTAAAGATTATTGATGATGATATTGACTTCAAGCGGAAAGACAAAGATGGTGCAGCAGAAGTCGATGATGATGAGGAAGCTCCGACGGTGGCTGAGGTGGTTGACGAGAGGCCAAAACATGTTCAACAACTGGAGGTGTACCGCAAAAGTAACCGCTGGAAGACTCTAGCTCAGGACGATGATGGTAAGAAAAATGGGAATCAAGGGTAGCAAACAATAGTTTATAAATTAGTTAATTTAATTTTAATTTTTCATTTCTAAATAAAAAAAAAAGAAGGAATAACAAAGTGTAATTTTCTGCAAAAAAAATGCTTTCCCATCATAATTTTCACCCTCATAGGCTAACTTATGATTGTCTTTTTTTTGCAATTTTTTTGTTTGTTCTAAAAACCGAATGATAACATACTCAAATGCAATAAAGTTGTGGAAAAATATTTTCATTTTTTAAATTATGCCAAGATCCTGCCTTCAATTTTCAATAACACATGGTGGATAAAGCGAATTGAATTCAAACTGAAAACACTTTCAAGTGGACTGACACTTTCAGTTGCTAATTTATAGAATAGAGTAAAATAATGTGATACGAAAGGGACAAAAGAGCAAACTAATAGTAAACAAGTATGTGATAACCACCCCCAAAATAAGCCTGTATGAAAACATTTAGTTTAATGGTGACATCCTATAGAAGTTTATATATAAATGCCCTGATTTGGATTTTCAGCTGCATGGTTTTATAAATAGAAATTATCTCTAAAGACTAATGTGGAAAATGGGCAGTTGAACATTAAAAAAAAAAAAGCAGCTCTAAAAAAAACTGATTGTGTGTTAATTCATATAGAAATAAAATTCTATTTTTACTCAAATCTTCCTTACCAGGCGAATCAGCCTCACAAGACTATGGCGTCATCCAAAAGTCATTGTCTCCGAGTACAGAATTTCATCCAAGGAGAAAACGCCATGATAGTAGTGACAGCGACAAGGAACCTCCAAAAAGGAAGAGGCACGATTCTTCTTCGGAGTCAGATCTGTCTCCCTCAAGGAAAGGAGCAAATAAGAAAGAAAACCCTGAAGTGTCAAATCGAGGGAGGAAAAGACACGATACAGATTCAGACTCTGATAAATCTCCTCCTAGAAATCGCAATCACAAGAGGCAGGAAGATTCAAATCAAAGTCCCCACCGCCAGTCTTTGTCATTATCGTCATCATCGTTTAATACTAAGTCCAATTCCTCTAGCCAAAACAAAACCACAAACTTTTCCTCTCCTCCGTCACACGCAGGCAGGCACGACTCAGATTCCGACCAATCACCTGTCAGGAAAAGGAAAACTGGTTCTGATTCTGATCAATCGCCTGTCAGGAAAAGGAAAACTGGTTCTGATTTTGACCAATCGCCTGTCAGGAAAAGGAAAACTGGTTCTGATTCGGACCAATCGCCTGTCAGGAGAAGAAAAAGGGGTTCTGATTCTGACCAATCGCCTGCCAGGAGACAAAAGGCTGGGTCTGATTCAGATCCGTCACCTCCGAGAAGGAGAAAAGAGAAGCCTGACTCGAGGAAATCACCTTCAAGGTTTGCCAACACTTTAAGTATTATTTTTTGTTCGTGCAAATTTTCAGTAAATATATATATATATATATGGATTTCCAGTTTACAAACTTATTGGTAGGTCATAGCTCAGGAAACTTTTAAAGGGGTGTTTTAATAATGCTATGTCACTTGATGTGAGATGTTCAGTAAAGAAATAATGATTACATGGTTATAATGCAATAATAATGATATTTTTCATAACATAGGATTTCATATAGATTAAAAGCATAGAGATAAGTACCTGTTGAACTAAATGCTTAACTCAATAATAACAGTAACAGGAAATGAAAAACTATTTACCCTTAGAGTAAACATTTTTTAAGTTACTGCATCGTCTTTTAAATTTAGAAAAATGGCAGAATTACATTGTTGAGAAGAGAACACCCATGTTGCAAAATTTGGCTAGAAAGAGAAAACTCCCATTCTAATTCAGCCTTTATGACTTAAAAACCACGTTAGCTTAGCGCCTTCCTATTCTTAGATCTCTGTCTGTGATGCTTTTGAAATATTGCCGCAAAATTGCGAAGCAACTGGGGTGGAGCAGACACTGGTCGGAAGAGATTGAAAAATGTATAACTCTATCATTTCTAGATGATTTCTAGCAACCATTATTATTTTTTCAATGAAAAAATCAATTAAGAGTAATTTTTCTATATTTAGAGGGGGTCGCTGTGGTCCAGGGGTAGAACATCGGCTTCCGACGTAAAAGGTCCCGAGTTCGAATGCTGGCTGTTGCGTTCCCTACTGGTTGGGTCGGTGTCAGTATAATGTGACCGGCTGAGACAGGAGTCATGGTATCCCCGCCCTGTCTCGTGTGTGGCAGCACATAAAATTGTCAGACGTACGTCTTGGGGCCCGTCCTTTAAAGTGCTGCTGTTGGACGTTAAACCAACCCAACCAACCAACCATCTATATTTAGAGGAATCCAGCTAAAAACTTTTATCAGCGACTTGTGCCTGATTCCGGTACCATATGGGCCAAGCTGAAGAGGACTAGCCGAAACCGAGTTTGGTGGAGGGGAGTTGTTGCGGCCCTATGTTCCACAGGGAATCAAGAGACTTAAACTAACTTGAACTGTGCCTGATTCACATGTGACGTTGGTTCCCTCATATGGGTTTTAGATTTCGCCAGGTTTGTCTGTCTTGTGCTTTGCACTGTAGTTTCTCTAAATCTGCCTGTTGCTGGAATGCAGGTGATAGTAGGCGGGAATAAGACTTTGTTTAATGTGATTAAGTGTTAACTATTTTTGTAATAGACGTGCCACAATAGATTTTCCTTCCAATTTAAAGCAGATATATATAGCTTTGTTGTGTTGTCACTAAGATAGCATATTAACATAGTTTTTAGATATATCAGTATCTATCTCATGGTGAAGTTAAAATGGACAGTGGTGCCCATTGTCCATAGATGTACAGATTTTCAGTAACCAGGGATGCCACTTTTCCAAAAATTTCCTGAATTTGGGAAATATAAGTTCGGTCCGGATCCTCCAGAAATCGTTTTATGTGAGTCTGACGTCTGGAAAAAAAGTTTTCAGAAAATTCTGGAAAGTTTGCGTGGCATCATATTTATTTTTCCTGGAAAAAAATCCATTTTACTATGTGAAGTCAGCCATCATTACTTGCACAAATCCTAAACCCACAATCAAGAAGTAATTTTTTGTTTTGTTTTTTTGAGATGTATGCCATTCTGCTCTTTCAGTTACAATGTTTTCTCATTTCCCCTGCAGAAAAAGACACGATTCAGACTCTGATCCTTCCCCACCTCGCAAGAACCGAGCACATCAGAGCCCTCTGAGAGACAGGAAACGCGAGGTACAGTCGGACAGTCACAAGGCTCGGCCACGCAAGTCACGCTTTGAGGACATTGACGCGGCTGAAGAAAAATCGACGAAAGCTACAAAAACATTGGGTGGGGCTAAGGCTGGCTTGTCTTCTGCTCGGGAAATGAAAGAGGAGGCAAAAAAACTCAGGGAAAAAGAGGAGAGGTCTTTTGAAAATGTAAGTGATTTCTGTTCTATGTTAGTTAACTCAATAGTGTTACAGTAATTTTGCTACCGGGTATCAGTTACATGAAATCGCATTATTATTAGGATATTCTCAATTCAAATCATTTGATAAAGTTGGAATACAAATTAACGCTCACTTATCTGCTCCATATAAGTATGTCCACTGCAAAAAATCGCTGAAGTCCAAGAAACCTATAAACAAGATTTTTATCAATTTATGCTTAAGCTGTACGAAACTCTTGTTTTTTTGGGGGGTTGAAAATAGAAAACAATATGATTTCAATGCTTCCATAATCCATATGACAATTATATTTTAAATTTGTGACCCCATTTTAACAGTTGAAGACTTTAGTGGAAAAACCAGATAAGTCACAAAATATAACTTTTGATATAATTTTATTTGAAATTTAAACTTTGATAGTCTACAAGTCCCCATTTCAGTATTTCAGAATATCTTTATTTAGAAAAAATTCAGTAATCAACATTATTTGCAATTTGACAACCAATTTTTTATTTGGCAGGTCCATTTGCAATTATCGAAACATCTCTTTATTTCTTTATTTTTTCTGAAACTCTTACATGTGACATTTATAACTGTTGGAATATACTAATCTTTCATGTATATTTTGTGTACATTTCACTTTATTCATTATTGTTATGTTTGTTTTGTTATAGATAGATGAAACAACACTTGGTAGAAATGCCAAAACCGTTGTGCGAGACAAACAAACAGGGAAAAGGAAAAATTTACAGGCAGAAAGTGAGAAAGCTGCAGAGGAGGAGAGGAAAAAGGAGGAACAGAGGGAGAAGTATGCGGCCTGGGGAAAAGGGTGAGTCTTTAGTCTCATAAAAATATAATGTCTTCAATGTTTTTCTCTTTCTCTTTCTCTATTTGTTTGTGTGTGTCTGATTGTTTCTCCATCACTGTGTCTGTCTGTCTGTCTTTCATAATAATAGTAATAATAATAATAATAATGATAATAATAGTAATAATAATAATGATAATAATAACAATTATTACTATTATTACTCTTACTGTGTTTATAATTATTATTGTAATTACTATCATCAATATACTGTTCTTGATGGCATTAGAGAGAGACACAGAGAGAGAGAGAGAGAGAGAGAGAGAGAGAGAGAGAGAGAGAGAGAGAGAGAGAGAGAGAGAGAGAGAGAGAGAGAGACGAGAGAGACAAGAGAGAGAAGCAGACAGAGAGAGACA
>RQTK01000858.1:16143-47407 GCA_003991915.1 Elysia chlorotica
GGGTTAATTTTTCAAATTTGAGGCTCATAGCTCTGCGTGCTTAAGTTCATTACTTTTTTTGCTAAACATCTTCAAATACCAAAATACCTTCTGTAATTTGTGCATACCCTCATAGGTATACTTAAAACAAAGGCTTCCAAAAATGAAGAAACCAAATCAGACAAAATTGTGCAGTTATACTTTTAGTCAAATTGAACATCTTTACATATTGCTGTGCACCCACATTTCAAACAATAAATATCAAATTTTTGCTATTTTATGAATTTTTATAAATAGGCCTACCCTTAATTAGTGTGAGTAAATTTTAAATTTGTGCTTTTTGTGCTGAAAAAGTGCTATTTAAAAGTACCATTCTGTATTAACTATGCTAAAAGCTTAATAAATGTTAGATAACTGTTACTCTTTTAATGCCAATATATTTACCTAGTTTGGCTGCTATTTTTGAAAGTCTTGCTGATAAATATACAAATCTGAAATTTCATTTTGTCGTTATAATTCTCAAGAAGATCTTCATTGTATAGCTTATGCCTATTCCGTTAATTGTCTTAAAAGCTGAGAGTGGGTCAAGAGTTGTCAAATTTTGTTTTTCTCTCATGGTGAACTGAGAGAAGGCTTATGGTTGCACCAAGTTTGTACCATGAAAAATATATTTTAACTATAAAATTTTGATATTCATATACACCTCAACTCGTGAAATCGGAAAAGGTGCTGGGGAACGGAGTTTTTTCTACGTAAAGTCATTGCGAAATCAGGAAATTTGACCCACTTAAACAGTGGAAAACAATTAGTCATCAGTCATGAATGGAGCTGTTGAGGGAAGATGCCTTGTTGTTTTTCTCTCCTTTCCTCTCTCTCTCTCTTTCCCCCCTCTCTTTCTCTCTCTCTCTCTCTTTCCCCATCTCTCTCTCTCTCTCTCTCTCCTCCTCTCTCTCTCTCTCTCTCTCTCTCTCTCTCTCTCTCTCTCTCTCTCTACTACTACTACTAATAATAATAATAATAATTATATTAGTGATAATTGTGTGAGCTAGAGACGAAAATGTTCTCGAATGGGGCAGAGAGCCTAGAGATTTTCTATAGTTACACATAACTATTCTGATCTTGTGAGAAATAATCAAAGATGAGGCACGTAAAAAAAAGCATTTCACTGTCTTGAGCAAATCTACATAAAAAATATGTTTGTGTGTTTCTCATCACTTAAAGGTATAAAAAAGCAAAGACTTGCAGGTCCCCAAATTTATTACTACACGTTCATTATTAAGAGTTTATCTTCTTTAATTACTAAAGAGGCTTACTTGAACCTAATTCAATTTATGTTTTTATATTTCCACAGGCCCCTATAATTACTCAAGCGCTTTAAAGTAAATCCTTCTCATTAGTTGAAGTATTTGAAAAGAATTTTTTAAAAAAAATATCTGCAATGTAGATCTATAACATTTCACAGATTGTGTAGGCCTATCTATCAAGCGAATAATACGTGACACAAACGAATCTATGTGCTTCCATCATCACTATGAAGGCTACATTTGGGACGGGTTCATAGCCTAAAATCTGACAATTCTACGTGCTACCAGATACTAGACAGTGGGAAAAGCCTGTACTCCTGTCTCATCACTGACCGAACCAGTAGCGCACGATTCCGACGAACGAATTTAGAGCAATCGTGGGTTTCAAACCGTGGACCTGCCGATTAGGAGACCAACGCTCTACCACTTGAACAAGTCTGCGCCCCAAGTCACTATGCAAGAACATCAATTTTGGTTCCAGGGTTTAAGCCGCATCGCAATGAAAATGCACTAGGCACTTCCCCAGACCAAGCAAAACAACATTCTGGTAACGCCTAACACCATTATTATAACAGGGCGGTTGTGATAACGTTAGCATAGAGTGAGCAGTATGAAATCATTCAAACTAAATTATTTTCAAGAGGAGGGAGCAAGCAGTTAAACAGCTTGAGATTGCCTTGATAGTATTAAAGACGTTTTTTTCTCTGACGACATCTTGTTGTGAAGGCTAGGAAGCAATAACCCGCAGTTGAGTAAAATTAATGCTAGTGATGGCTAGCATATTTTAAGAGATAAAAAGTGTTTTTATAACTGAGAACAACAGCTACTTAATTCGCCTGATTAGCAGGGCAGGGGGCTGAAGCTTAAACCCCCAGACTAGGCAACGGCACTGATGTCTACTACTACTACTACTACTACTACTACTACTACTACTACTACTACTACTACTACTACTACTACTACTACTACTACTACTACTACTACTACTACTACTACTACTACTACTACTACTACTACTACTACTACTACTACTACTACTACTACTACTACTACTACTACTACTACTACTACTACTACTACTACTACTACTACTACTACTACTACTACTTCTATCACCAATACATGTAATACATGTACTTCTTGTATTACTACTTCAGCAACTACTTTTGCTTCTGCTGCTGCTGTTGCTACCTCTTTGTCTAGAAAATTGTCCAATTAATTGTTGGTCTCCTCGCATTGATCTAATCTCAGAAGGTACATTTACCTGTCAATTGTAATCGTACTGTGGTGTTTTATTGACGGGTGTAGAGATCTAATCCTTGGTTTAATCGAATTGAATTAACTAGGGATAAACAGACTCACCATTATTACCAACGTATTAAATTCTTTGTCTCTGTCTCTCTTTTATCCTTTTCAACCTCTCTCTCCCTCTCTTTATTCTTTTCAACCCCCCTCTCCCTCTCTCTCTCTCTCTCTCTCTCTCTCTCTCTCTCTCTCTCTCTCTCTCTCTCCTGTACATATATATATAATATAATAATAATAAAATTAATTACCTGTCGCGACCCTAGAGTTTCGAGCTGTTCTTTCTGTAGTACATGTATTTGTGATAGAAGTACAAGTAGTATATACCCTGACCTGTTGCTCCCCTGCAGCCAGACCCCCTAGGAAGGTGCTGATTGATCAACCTACTGCTTTACATCTTAGCGCTTCAGTCTCTGGGTGAGTATGCGTTTAGTTGTTGCTCAGTGGGTTGGGATTGGGTTGGTTTAACGTCCAACAGCAGCACTATATAGGCTATATTGTGGACGGGCCCCAAGACGGACGTCTGACAATTTTATGTGCTGCCACACACGAGACAGGGCGGGGATACCATGACTGCTGTCTCAGCCGGTCACATTATACTGACACCGACCCAACCAGTAGGGAACGCAGCAGCCAGGATTCGAACTCGGGACCTTTTGTTGCTCAGTTTTGTTTTGTACACGCATCAGTTTAACAGGTGGCCTAGGTTGTGTTTATACTTTAGTGGAGATAATTTTGACTTAACTCGAAGCAACAAGAAGACCACTAACAATATTATGGAAGGTTAAGAAATCAAACGATGTGATAGATGAGGCTAGAATATATTTTTATCTATAAAAACTGCAAGAAAAAGGAACATGGACTTTGTAGGACATCTTAATAAAAAGCAAACATTGCCTATAGAACTTTCAGCATTAAACGGAAAAATTGACAGTAAAAGTAGTAGACGTAGACAAAGAATAGCCTGTTTCGATAGTCTAAACAGATGGCCAACAAATAAAGACGGAAGTCATTACGGCTTATCGAAGTTGTCTGAACAAAGTTGAGTTGAGTTGGTTTAACGTCCAACATCAGCACTACAGAGGCTATATTGTGGACGGACCCCAAGATAGATAGATAGATAGATAGATAGATAGATAGATAGATAGATAGATAGATAGATAGATAGATAGATAGATAGATAGATAGATAGATAGATAGATAGATAGATAGATAAATAGATATATAGACAGATGGTCAGATAGTTAGATAGATAGGGATCTGGCGGCCTCGTTATATTTTTCATCAAATCTCTCAGTTTGACTTTGAGACAGTTTTTTTTTAAAAGAACATTAATCACAAGTTGAATAACTATTCCACTTTCCAGTAACGTACATAACTCTGGTGGTAGGAGCACAGTTTGCGAAGCCGAGATAAGGATGCGTGACTCGTTCATCACTGCATGGCTGATTACTGTACTGGTCTTCGCATCTCCGGATTCAAGTAAATATAATGTTAAACAAAGCGTGAAACTTAAGTTGTCCATGTCTCTTTTTGTTACAATGTTGAACTATTAGTATTTGCCAATAATAATTATGAAGAAATTTCCACCAGAATATAATGTTAAACAAAGCGTGAAACTGTATTTTGTGACTTAATGTCAATGCCTCGTTTTGTTACAATGTTTTACTATTAGTATTTGCCAATAATAATTATGAAGAAATTTCCACTAGAATATCAATTTGCATTCTCCATTTTGTTCGTAAAATTATTTACCGGTACATTTAGTTTAGTCAGTTGTACTTTATGTTTAAAATACAACAATCATACATAAACTTTTTTTAGACTTAAAATTTAAGCTAATAATAATAATACATGGCTTTTATATAGCGCAACACCCAAGACAACGCCTGGCTCAGTGCGCTTTACAAAGTGTTTAAAATGACAATGAACGTACAGTTAATATACAAATATCATTATCGTAGTTATTATAAAAATACAGATAATAAAGATCACCATTAAAAATAACGAACATTAATTAAATCTTAGCTACTATTTCTTTAAAATTACAGAGAGTAAAATTACAATAACAATACGCAGAATAAAAATATCAAATGTGTATACACAAATTAGTGCCTAAAACATAATTATTGTATATATAAGAGCCAAATCATACCTTAAAGGGAAATTATGCGTTAAAAAGATGTGTTTTTAGTTGCTTTTTAAATGTGTCAATGGATCCCGCCTCACGCCTCAAGCTATACGGATTGCGAATAGTCATATAGTGTGCTAAAACTCAAAAGTATGTTTCCTAAGAATAAAATTATACAAGAAACCATTAGGAATTAAAATTGTTTTCTCGAAAAGACACACCAACTATTTAATGCTGTAAAAAAGCGTACATGACACCAATGGATGTTTGCAATTTTTGTTTTGTTTGTTTGGGGGCGTCTCTTTTTTAATTATTATTTTTCAGTTATTGTTATTAATCATATTGCCTAATTAAAACTTGACCCATACACGTATAGTTGCATTTATAGATCATTTTCTTAAAATAGACTTAATTTGTTTCTTTTTTTTTGGTTAACAAAAATGTATGCAATTCCATGTCTGTGTCGATTGTTCTATTTCTATGCCTATTAAGCATTCTTACCACAATGCAGTGCTTTGAGGGCATCTGCTCATAAAAAGAATACAGCCGTTCTTAAAAATAAAAATAACATTTTAGTTTAACCCCTCAGACATAAGTGTTAAGTCATTGTGAGATGAAAAATGAAAAAAAATCATTTTTCGAAAAAAAAAATATATTAACCTGGCGGCCATCTTAGATTTTTAACGTTGTTTAGTTTTTTCCCTGAGGCCTTTTTTTTATGTACAAACCTTGACATAACTATACTTGTTTGTATAGAAGGACTATATATTGACCCAATACAGCAGATTTTGAGGTGTAGTACATGCATGAAAAAATAGCAATGGTTGAAATAGGACAAAATGATACCTCTGTATTTCATAACAAGACAATTGAGAGAAATGTCCCTCTATACAAATTTATCTATAGGTAAGTTATACGCTTTGATAATATCCCCCAAAAAGCGTTGATGATTTCCAAAAAAATGCTTTGTTTCGCTATCAAACACTAAATAACGATAGTCATTTTACCCTATTTAATGAGTAAAACGAAAGTAATTTCAATCTAGGATCAATAGTTTTGGTTGGATAACTGAGTTTTCAAGGCCCCGAGTTTACAGTTTTGTCAAGCTGCCGCATTAGCAGTATAAATAAGTGACAGTTCTCTTATATCAAATAATAAAGTCTTTCAATATTTTCATTATTTTGAGTTGTATTTTTCTTCCACTCATTCAATAAACCCTACATTAACATGTATGCACGGAGCTTTCTACGGTTTGGCAAGTTCACGCTTAATAAAATTAATATTTAATTCGTTGAAGGCATGTGCGGTAATTATCAATAATTAATTTCACTTCTCACATAGAGAGTTGATTTGAGTTGATTTAACGTCCAACGCTATATATATATATATATGCTTTAATGTGGACGGGCCCCAAGACTGACGTATGACAATTCTATGTGCTGCCACACACGAGACATGGCGGAGATAGGCCTACTATGACTCCTGTCTCAGCCGGTCACATTAAACTGACATCGCCCCAACCAGTAGGGAGTGCAATCGCCAGGGCTCGAACTCGGACCTTTTGTGTCGGAAGCCTATGTTCTACCGCCGGGCCACCGTGCCCCCCACTTCTCACATAAATCGGGAGAAGGAGACAGAGACTGAGAGAGAGAGAGAGAGAGAGAGAGAGAGAGAGAGAGAGAGAGAGAGAGAGAGAACGAGCAGCACAGATAGATTTCATATTTCAGCTCAAATTGAACCATGCTTCGTGCAGCGTTGTATAAAATTTGTTATAGGATATGCAAGAGAGTGAGAGAGAGAGAGAGAGAGAGAGAGAGAGAGAGAGAGAGAGAGAGAGAGAGAGAGAGAGAGAGAGAGAGAGAGAGGGTTACCATTGCCGAAGCCTCTTAACGAGTGTATGGGTGTTCTTCGTCAACGAATGGATTGGCTTTCAGGAAACCTTGTGGTTCAGAAAAAAAAATTCACGAAAGATCAACAAATTTATTCTGGAGAAACGAGCAGCACAGATAGATTTCATATTTCAGCTCAAATTGAACCATGCTTCGTGCAGCGGTGTATAAAATTTGTTATAGGATATGCAAGGCACAATTAAAAAAAAAGATATAGTGCAGCTCTAAGAATACAAAACATACACAGACGTCTGTGTATCTATCGTTTTGTGTTTTTAGACCTGCACTATGCCTATTAAAACAAACATTTTGTGCCCTGCATATTGATAACCAAGCTCTACTGAGATATTCACATTTAATTGATTATATAATTATTTGTTATAGGACTCGTATGTGAGAAAATACATGTATACCATTTTTTTCTAATCGTGTTGGGGAAATGAAACTTTTTTCCCCCATTACTTTTCTCCACAGACATGTCATCGGAGGCGGCGGCTGCTAATTCAAGTGATTGCACCCAACCTGTGTATTCGGAAATAGTGCCGATAATATTGAAACTTCCGGCTCTTCTGGAGAAAATGAATGCCAAGCTAGGAGTTATGGAGAGTCAAATAGAATCTCTGAAGGAGGGAATGTGTAAAACGGGAACGGACAGCAAGACGACTACGTCCGGGAATCTAGAATATTCACAGCTTGAGGCCGCTATGAACAGCTCTGTACTCGGAGGCAGGATGTATTCCACTTTAGAAGACTTTTTCTTTCCAAACAGTTGCATGCGAAATAGCCGGGCACCTTATCTTTTCAAAGACAAGTACTTAGCTATATATCGCAGCACTATCCCGGGCGTGAATTACCCAATCCTCTGTGACATGATCACCGATGGCGGCGGCTGGATAGTCATCCAGAGGCGTTCCACAGGGGAAATTGACTTCTTTAGGGACTGGCTGGCTTACAAAGCCGGCTTCGGTAACCTGCACAACGACTTCTGGCTCGGGAACGACAACATCCACACCATCACCAGTACAGGGAAGTTCGAGCTGAGGGTGGACATCGAATGTAACGGCGAGTTCAGGTTTGCAAGCTACTCTAAAGTGTTCCTAAAGGGCGAGGAGGATAAATACACACTCCATCTCGGAGCGTATAGTGGCACAGCAGGGGATGCCCTCACATATCACGAAAATCTACCTTTTGCCACATACGAGAACTCAGATCATGACGATGAATGTGGGGTATTTAACAAAGGAGGCTGGTGGTACAATTCATGTCCCAGATCAAATCTAAACGGTGGGTGGGGCGCCGTTGATGACACAGGGCTTAGGTGGAACACATGCACGCGGAGGGAGTCTGCAACATTCTCAGAGATGAAGATCCGTCGGTTGGAAGGCTGACACCAAAAATTGGAAGGCTGAGACCAAAGATTGGAAGGCTGAGACCAACGATTGGAAGCGAAATCAAGAAATGCAGTAATAACAATAAAAGAAAAACGATAGCCTGATAATAGAAAAGCTAGATTAAAAGTGTTAAGAAAATTTAAAAAGGCAGAATATTAATTTTAACAGCGGTCAAATAATTTTTAATAAAATATTTCAAAACCAAACTTTGTTCTGTATGTGTATTAGTTAACTTGATCGAATCTTCCGTATTTCTATGTGAAAAAATATTTTTTACACTAGATATTTCAGAGATCAATAATTTATAACACCTCTTTAGTCAAATATAGAACCGAAAAATGTTTATAGAATGATACAATTGATAGTCGCTGCAAGAGAGAAAACTCTGAAATGGGACCAAAATGTAGACCCACATACGTATTACGATTGAGATAAAAGAAAACATGAAAATGTGCAAAAGTAAACCAAATGAAAGCTAAAGCGGCCTTCCTCTTTTTAAAACCAAAAATAATAAGGTATAACGTCTTGTATTTTTTGTGTAGATTCATAAACGCAGGTTTTTGATGAGATAAACGGTATAGCATTTACTGGCAATGTAATACGCCTGGAGGAAAACTAATTGAATTTATCATGTTAGAAAGCATTTATTAAAAATGGCATCAAGTTATTGTCCATGCCCATACTACATGTAAAGGTTCCACAAGTCAAACATGCATTTTGGGCAGCTAGAGACGGTTAGAAGGTACGCAAGTCAGAGAAGCTGTTACACCTCCCTACATGTGGGTAGTAGTTGAGTAGTTGAGTTTCTTTAACGTCTAACATCAGCACTATATACAGGTTATATTTTGGAGGGGCCCCAACACTGACGTCTGATAATTTTCGTGCTGCCACGCAGGAGACACTGCAGGGATACCAGGACTCCTGTCTCAGCCGGTCACATTATACTGACACCGAACCAACAAGTAGGGAGCGAAATAGCCAGAGCTCGAACCTTGGAAATCTTGCGTCGGAAGCCGGTGTTCTACCCCAAGACCACCGCATCCCCTGGATGTAGGTAATTAGATCAAACTTAAGATGCTTCTTTTTACTTAGAAAAATTCTAAAGCAATACACATCTGTCGTATAAAAAAGGGAATGTACATTGGTTTTTAATTTTTCTTATTGTTGTGTTCGCTAGAAGAAAAAATTTGTATAAAAATACAAAGCAACTGAAAGGAAACGAAAAAGAAAAAAAATCTTGTGCAGTAAATACCGTCACACCTGCCAGTTGTTGAGTTGGTTTAACGTCCAACTTCAGCAATAAATGGGCTATATTGTGGACGGACCCCAAGACTGACGTATGACAATTTTATGTGCTGCCACACACGAGTCAGGGCGGGGATGCCATGACCTGTCTCAGTTGGTCACATTAAACTGTCACCGACCCAACCAGTAGGGAGTGCAATCGCCAGGGCTCGAACTCGAACCTTTTGCGTGGGAAGCCGATGTCTTGGTGGGGCCACCACGCCCCCCCCCCTCACATCAGCCAGAGGGAAGCTTATATTTTGTAAGATCACAACACTAGCCAAGCGCTGTATATTACCTATGACTGGACCAACCTAAGTGCAATATTTTGAACTACTTCGTAAATACTTTTGTATCGATTAGTTCTTTTATGTTTGTTTGTCTCTTGTTTAGCGCCCAACGTCAACACTATAAAGGATATATTGTGGACGGGCCCCAAAACTAACATCTGACAATTTGACTTACTGCCACGCAGAGATAGTGCGAGGAGACCTGGACTCCGGTCTCATCCAATCACAACTCACATTATATTTTTACACCGACTCCGACCCAACCAGTACAGAACGAAATCGGATAGGTACATTTTGACCAATCATGAGTTTCGAACCGGGGACCGCCTGATTGGGGACACCAACGCTTTATCACAAATACCAATTCCTCCCCCCACCCCCCAAACACACACACACACACACACACACACACAGAGGATATGAAGTTTCGCAGAAGCACAAGATACGTTGAGTTGATCTCTTAGTCTTAACGTCCAACATAAGTACTATATAGGCTATATTGTGGACAAATCCCACGACTAACTTTGGACATGTTTACCTCCAGCAATTGGAAGGCGCGGTGGCCCTAGGATAGAACATCGGCTTCCGACGCGAAAGGTCCGTGGTTCGAGCCCTGACGATTCCGCTACCTACTGGTTGGGTCGGTGTCAGTTTAATGTGACCGGCTGAGACATGAGTCATGGTATTACTGCACTGTCTTGTGTGGGGCAGCACATAAAATTGTCAGACATCCGTCTTGGGGCCCGTCCATAATATAGCCTATATAGTGCTGCTGTTGAGCGTTAAACCAACTCAACTCACCTCCTGCAACTCAGAGACACTGCAGGGATACCAGGGCTCCTGTCTTAGCCAGTCACATAATACATGTACTGACACCGCCCCAACTGCTACTGCTAACAAAATCGGAAAAACACTTTTAACCCGTTGTTTTTTTTTAAACCCCGAGACCGCCTGATTTGGAGACACAACACTCTACGACCTGCGCCAGTTTGCAAACCCTACCCTCCCACCTTTATACAACCAACTAGATCTGGGTTTGATTTTGCTTTTTTCTCTCAACTATTTTCTTAATTTAAAAAAAATACTTGATTAATTTGAGCTCAATCTGTTCATAAACAGTATGATTATCAATATAACAAGTGGCAGAGAAAAAACAACAAAACATAACAAATTAACACACACACACACCAAAAAACAACAGTAGGAGATCATTAAAATCTTAATACAAATTTATTTGTTTTAATTTTTTTCCAAAACAAGACAGTCTTCATAATTTTGTGCTTAAATTATTTGATTGTAAGCAACAATATGCAACATTTTTACAATTTGTACAAAAGAAAAGGTTTTTGAAAAAGAAAAAAAAGCTGTGGTAGCATAATTATTCTTGCCTTTTAAAAATGAGACAATCCGCATAATAACATGCAACTAAAAACATATTTATCTACGCGTACAGAATAAGAAAATATTTTCGGAGCTTGCGCTGAATTATTTGGCATTAGGGAGCTTCGGTGGTTTAGTCACATACCGAGATAGGGCTCTGGATTGGCAAGCAGGGGGTCAGTGCTTCAAATCGAGACTGGTGCTTTTGTCTTGGTTGGTTGGTTGGATTGGTTTAACGTCCAACAGCAGCACCATATAGGCTATATTGTGGACAGGCCCCAAGACGGACATCTGACAATTTTATGTGCTGCCACACACGAGACAGGGCAGGGATACCACGACTCCTGTCTCAGCCGGTGCTCTTGTCTTAATGGAATCCTTTAGGAAACCTAGAGAACATGAAATCACCAAAGATTACCTTTCACTCTGTGGATAATATGGAACTGTTGGATGCAGTGACATTTTCTAATCATTTAGATATATAAAAAAGACAAAAAGCAACCTTTTAAAAGATCTTTAAAGAATAAATCAACAATAAAGAAGAGGTCAGGTGTAACAAATGAACATAGATATAACAACTATACCCCCATTTGCTATGATAATGTAAAGGAGTAACTAGCTGTCTAAGAGTAAGACTTCAATTGTGGTGAGTATAAACACCAAAGTCTATAAGTACATTGTACTAGGCAACAGTTTTTAGATCAAGGCAGCTTAACTTTGTAGTTCTGTTCCTGAACTAATTTTAAATATACTTTGTAACACTCTATTATCTGTAAAGTGTATATATCACTATATTTTGAATATAATCTTACACCTATTTAGTGGCCTTTGGACCTCCCCCCATCTCTTAACGCTGTTCTTACAACAGCCAATGACCCCCCCCCCCCAATTCGACACGGTGGCCTTTGGACCTCCCCCCATCTCTTAACCTTTTCTTACAACAACCAATGACCCCCCCCCCCCCCATTAGGAAAGACATATTGGGTAGGGCCACTCAAAGATACTACAAATTTGTGTGGTTAAGACCACTCAAAGATACTAAAAATGTGTGTGGTTAAGACCACTCAAAGTCAAAGATATTAAAAATTTGTGTGGGTAAGATCACTCAAAGATACTAAATTTTGTGAGGTACTGTAGAAATATCAGTGCGATCTTGATACAACAGACTCTTAAAGATACATGCATTTGAAAAAATATGCTATTGATATAATTATTATGGGTGTAGAGTTATCATGTCAATGCTGTGGTTTTTGTCCATTCAGCCAAATCGTCACCTCTGTAGGCAAACTTATGCATAAATGTGCACATTTAGATCTAAATACTTTTTAATTTAAATTAAAACTTGCAAACACCTCCGTTATCGACCGTCTGTCAGAGAAATTTTGAAAAATTAAGATTTAGGTCTGCCTAGTCCATGATAAATTAATGCCTTCCTAGTCCGGAACTGTAATGATTGGCAGTCCTCAGGCATAATGACAGCTGTAGACAGGTTGACGTGGTTGAGTTGGTTTAACGTCCAACATCAGCACAATATAGGCTATATTTGTGAACAGGTACTTGTTGGTGCTCAACATCAGCTTTTACAGCACATAGGCTATATTGAGGACAGGACGTTTGACAAGTTTACTTGCTACCACAGTGACAGAGACAGGGCGGGAGGACCATGACTCTGTCTCAGCCGGGGCTCACACCTAGAACCGCAGCGGCAAAAACCAATATTCTATCCCAGGGCTTACTTTTCATTGATTTCATTGGTTGATATCTTAAGCGCCTATACACTCATTTAAGAGTTTCTCACGTGATAGAAGAAGGAGAAATAAAGAGTGAGTGAAGGCCCGCTACCAATGTCAGTAACCTGGCACCCAGCAATGACCAGTCGGAGGTTCAAAGTCAGTGAAGTTACAGAGTACAGGGCCTGTAGTTTATCACGGCGAGGCAGTCAAGTGGCATGCCGGCCTACTTGGTTTAACGTCCAACAGCAGCACTATATAGGCTATATTGAGGACGGGCCCCAAGACGGACGTCTGACAATTTTATGTGCTGCCACACACGAGACAGGGCGGGGATACCATAACTCCTGTCTCAGCCGGTCACATTATACTGACACCGACCCAACCAGTAGGAAACGCAACAACCAGGATTCGAACTCGGGACCTTTTGCGTCGGAAGCCGATGTTCTACCCCTGGACCACCTGGTAGCTTACCTTGACACATGTTTCATTTTCTAAATAACAATGGCCTCACCCACCCAAGGGGTTAATATCATTGAATGAAATGCAAGCAATGTAGAACAGTCTTTAACACCAGCATGAGCTGTTAGCGTGAAACCACCCGCAGACAAATATGTGGCTTTGTCGTATTTACAGCTGATGTGAGATCAGATTCTCACCAGGATGTGGTTGCTGCTGTTGCTGGTGGTGTTGATGTTGTTGATAATGCTGTTGTTGCTGGTGGTTATGAGAAAGAGGATGGGGCGGCGGCTGATGATGATGTGGAAGCCTCAGTCGCTCTGGGGACAGATTCTTCCTCAGAGACGACGTCAATAATGATGATGATGATGACGACGCTGTATGTCGTCTGAAATCATCCCCATTTTGACCCAAACCCCCGAGACAAATTCCCTCTGTAGAAGGCGAAGATTGGGCAGGGGACGGCCGGTTTATTGCTTGAGCTGAGCTTGAATTTGTGGTGCCACTTCTGCCGGGATGTCCAGACCCACTGGAAGCACCGGCATCATCTTTAGAGAGGTTTGCCGCCTCCTCCTGGGGGATGCTGTACCAGGAGCCGGGACTCTGCTGCCTCAGTCCCTGCCCCCCGCAGCCGATCATCGACCCAACCTCCACTACTGGCACTCCACAAACTCCGTTGTATGTGTAGATCTGGAAAGACAGAGCGTCTTGAGGGGCATTCCCCGCGGTTACCCCAGGGAAGGGGGGGAGTGTGGTGGTGGCGGGTGTGGAACAAGACGGAGATGAGGATGTCGTTGTTGTGGTCTGAGGTGAAACTGAAACTGAAGAAAGATTTTTCACAGCAGGGTTTTCGGTCCCCCCGGCAAAGTAGGAAGACATTGGTGATTCCTGGTGATGTGGTGACAAAGACGGTACGTGGTGCTGGTTGAGTTGACCACTCTCTGCCTGACGCTGCGTCGTGGCGGTGACATCAACATCCCCTTGTATTTGTAGCGGGTGTCGTTCAGAAACTGGACCAGGGTACACGCCGTACAGCGAAGTCTGCTTCTCCAGAAAGGCTGCGTACTCTCTTAGCGATTCCGCCGGTAAGATCTGTTCACCTGTTGATAGAAAATAAATTTATTTCATATATTTTACTTCTCAAAACAAATATATGTTAATGCTTACACAAGGCTAACAGCTTTGCAATCTGTTTTAAACCTTTTAATTAATGTACATGGCGACGAATCATGTTCACTTTAGTTTTGGAGGAGCGAGCTCTAGTCTAAGCCCGTAAATCTTGTACCTGTATCTGACAGCTCAACACAGACGTCTAGCACTGTCTTTGTTCAGAAATTTTACCTGCGTGGCAAAAAAGGCTTTCGGATGAAATGTGTGAAATACGATTTTTATCCTTTTTAAAACAAAAAATTACACTACATGCAATAGGATAATCGTATTTTGAAATATATTTATAAAGTAAATCAAATATGCATCATTATGTTCAAAGACAGTGGAAAAATGAATATAATTATGACCTTAAAAATATAAGCAAAGAGAAGTGTTTGTGTTTAAAAATATTTGGTTGAGTCAAATTTTCAAAGTTTTTAGATATCACAGGCTCTGTTTAGTGAAGACAAATTTTTTTTTTAAATTTTCAACTTGCTATTTCTTTTTCCAACCCTTTTCTCCAGTACAGTTTGAGAAGCATTTAAAAGAGAGGATTCATAATGAACCAAAATGCGCCATGCAGTTAAAAATGCTGATATGAAAATCAAGTGATGTGAATTTAAATACAAATGTGCAGTTCTTTATTTCAGTCGACACATATACCATCAACTTACTTTTAAAGTTTTCTATACATAAGGGTGCTTTACTGTAGCACATTCTGTCATGGCAAAACAAAGAAATCTGCTCTTGAGCTGTTCTGAACAACAAATCTTTTACAATTTTTTCTACTAATCTTCAAAGTTCACCATTACACCCAAACAGATTCGATAAGACAAAAATCTACTTTAGTGAATATTGACCATTTAAGTTGCTATTTTTCAATTTTTTCTTTTTCTTTGTTTCTAAATTTAAGTTAAAAAAAAAGAAAAAAGAAAGAAAAGTAATTAAAGCTAAAAAGTAGGCTACTAACTAGAAGTTTTAAGCTTACAGGAGGATATTGACCCCATTATTGTTACGTTTCCCCGATCAAGGACATGATACATGTATTCGCGTATATTACAAAATATGTTTGGCTTATGATGCCAAAAAAAAAAAAATTTTTTTTAAATGACTGAAAAAAAAAATGTTGGAATGAAATTTCTCTTCATCAAAATGGTTTTCCAAGAATCTTAATGAGCAACACGCACAAGTGACTCTACCATAAAGTGACTCTACCACAAACTACCTTTACCAGACAAAACCGCTGCTTCTCTCTGCTCAGAGCTGGTCGAACTCTTCACCTGCAGCGTGGCCCGTCCCGTATTAGGGTCCATAATGATGTCAAGATCGCTGGCGTGAACCTCGAACCCGGACTGGTCAGACACCTGGAGGTGCCAGTCTCCCGACAAACCGCCAAGGTGGATGTGCCGCGGTTCATGATCCTGGAAGAGTTCTTGCCCCTGAGGCTGTGAGAGGCTACTCTCACCGGGTGCCGAATCACCGCCTTTAGCCTTCCCTTGTCTCCCAGCCTTGACGCCGTTAGACATAAAGCCCAGAGACAGTAGTTCCTCTCTCCCTGGCACCGCAGCGCCAGCCCTGCCTTGGGTGTTGCGAGACCTTCTAGAGGTCCGTCGCTTGAAGCTGCTGCCTCCGAGCTTATTCCTCGACTGGAGGGTCGGCATCTGGAGCTGTTCCGGAGGCAGATCCTTGTGCTTGGCCGCCATGTGAGCTTTCAGGGAGTTGGAGTGGCGGTACTTCTGCCGGCAGACCGGGCACGCGTAGGGGAAACTGTTGTCATGGATACGCATGTGCCTGCTCAGGTTCCGGTGGTCGCTGAAGCTGTTCGAGCAGACGGAGCACTTGAAGCGCTTTTCGCCGAAGTGCACGGAGCTCCTGTGGAGGCGCATGCTCTGGGCGTGGTTGAAGCTCTGCCCGCAGAGGTCACACAGGAACTGCTGCAGCTGGTAGCAGGCGCGGAGGTGCGAGTTGAGCCCGTTCTGCTGGGAAAAGCCCTGCCCGCACTTCTCACACACGTACAGGTGCTCGGAGTTGTGGATCTCGCGGTGACGGACCAGGCGCTCGAACTTGCGGGCGCGATACTCGCAGCCCTCGTGCTCACAGGGGAAGGGGCGCTCAACTCCGTGAACCTCGCGGGAGTGACGGCGAAACTCGACCTCGGTGTGGGCCTTGAACGGGGCTTTCGTCTGACCGTCGTCGTCGAATTCAGGGGGGCAGAGCTTGCAAGTGAGATGAGGTGCACCTTGAAATAAAATGAAAAGGTGGATGGCTAAAATTAGACTTTTCATTTTCCGAGTGTGGTAGATATTTGAAATGAAAAAAAACAACAAAAAAAACAATTCAAAAAAACTTATAGCTAAGTTTAACTATTCAAAATATCTTTTGTTGACAAGGATATTAGGATAAGTCCCAGCAATTCTATCACTTGATGGCCAAACTTGAATCTACAGCAGAAGTCACATGTCTCATTACTACATTCCTCATCGCTCTCCCTTGTTAATGTAACCGACGTATCACATAAGTTGTCATATGAAAATAACCTTCTAATCATGGCTGAAATTGAGATTGTCCATATCTAAAATATTGCATAAAAATTATTAGATTTGCTCAGTTTTCGTTTACCAGTGTCTCTTGCCACTGAACCTACACCCCTGAAATTTATTCAATATTTATTTTACCTTTCTTATATATAAAATATCTTACTCATCTGAATATTATTTCCCTGTATAACAACGTACACGTTAATCTTTTCAGGACGGGCCACTCTAACTACAATATGATGTAGATTCTACACACGCCCTGTTAACGCAGCTTTTCAAAAGGAGTAAAATAGTTATTTCCCCCAGGACCACATTTGTTAACATTGCGAAAAGATTACTTTTCCCTGAGACTTACCTTCGTGGTTGTAGCGTACGTGTCGAGTGAGGTTGAACTTGCGCATAAACTTCATCCCACACTCTTTGCAGTTGAACGTCGGGTGGTCGTTGACGTGGTTGTGGTAGAGGTCAAGGTCGGTGAACTTTAGGTGACACATGCGACACTTGAGGTGGCCGATGCTTCCCACGAGGAAATCCAGCTCTTGCTTCATCGGGTCGCCCTCCTCCATCTGGAACACAGTACAGCACAACTCTGAGTGTCAACTGGCTGTGAGAACTAAGCCTGAACGGTTCTCTATAGAGGGAGGGTTAGAATCATTATTTGGTCCCTAGATCTAGCTCCGTCTGTTAAAGCCTCTATAGTTGTTGGACTGCTTTTCTGTACCATAATTCTATAGAGGGAGGGGAGGGAGAGAATTCTCTCCCTCTCTCTGGGTTTAACGTCTCCTAGGTTCTCCTGGGGGATCCTATATGGCCAAAGTCCTGAACTAATCCTGATCCTCTTCCAGATTCCCTCTCAACTCTTCTATGCCCTCATACCCATTCCATGTTTTTTCGTAGGTTTTAGATAGATCTATAAATGGAAAGAATTTTTTGTTTTTGTTTTC
The DNA here is from genome assembly GCA_003991915.1 of Elysia chlorotica. NCBI lineage: Eukaryota > Metazoa > Mollusca > Gastropoda > Plakobranchidae > Elysia > Elysia chlorotica. Next base: position 33,913 of record RQTK01000858.1, read on the forward strand.
CGTCATTTTTTGTAATTTTAATGGCCGCACACTCGGGTTTAAAGAGTTAATCACATGCATATATTGAAAAACAACTACCCTCATTTGCAAATTAATTAACAACTTGCTGACTAAGCTATAAACAAAAGAGTACATATGTGTCAACTGACAATGAAAACTAATTCTGAACTTTTTCCATAGCCCCTCTAAAATATATGTATATGAATTCGAACACTATGCAACTTGAAATTCAACCACTCTCATAAATGAGATAATTATAGAAAATGTGAAAGAAAAAAATGTATGGATAATTCATTAATGTTTAAAGGTGCACAGACCTATGTAATTTAAACATTCCTTACCGACTAAATCATATAAACAAAAGAGTTCAGAGGTGTCAACTGGGTTTAACGTATCCTAAGATATCCAATATGGTGATAGTGAAAGACTCACTTTTACCCTTTGATTTTAATGTGATACCTTCTCTTGGTATACATACATTTGTGAGGCAACCAGGGTGAACCAGGCACAAGTCGCTAATGTAAGTTTTGAGCTATGGCCATTTAAAAATTAAAAAAATACTTTATACTTTTCATTTTCAAATTAAGTTGGAATCTCTTGATCTAGAAATGCTAGTGTTATAATTCTCTCAGCCTCTTAAAGTGTCTTTGATTTTTTTTTAGTCTTAAATGCAGTATCTACAATTACTCAAAAATGATCTTACAACAAAGCATGCCACAGGATTTTCAAACATCAGTTGTTAAATACAGCGCTAAAAAATCCCCAAACTTTCTCGTCCTCTGTATTGAACCTACCCCACTGTGACTGACATAATCTTTTATTTTGCAAAAAACATTCTTAGACTGAAAATTAAATTTTATCAAAACTATATAGCGAATAGCCTATATAGTGCTGACATTAAATGTTGAGCAGCACACAAACAAACTCTGCTTACCTCTTCTATGAGATTCTGATTATTCTCATCAGCAGTGCTGGCTTCAGTTTTCTTCTTTCTGCTTTTCTTCAACCGCTTGTCCAAATCTTGTATGGCTAATGAGGCTGGCTTTGTGAATGTCTTTTTCTGACTCCTTTGCTTCACAACTTTTGTATCCTTCAACAACGTGGCTACCATCACATTCCAACTTGTTTTACAATCGCAGTTTCCTGCCTTTGCAGCCAAGTCGCAGCAAGGTTTGTATTTCTCAGGAGCTGAAGTTGAATAACGGAGAGCTACTTTCAACTTCTTACTTTTTACTTTATTTGTTTTCTTGACTGAATCTTTGATTTCCGGACAGTCTTCAATCTGTACGTAGCAAGGCTTAGTCTCCGCCAAACTTAGTGGAAGTTCTGCGGTAGCGCAGTCAATTTTTATCAAACCTTCAGATTCTTTTGAGTAAACATTCATCTCTAAAGGCAATGTATCTTGTCCGTCTAGATCTTGGTCACTTTTATCATCCAAATTGATACCGGGAACCTTTGAGTAGGCATCAGGTTGTGCAAGTTTACCCTTTGCATTTTCAAACTCTTGCCTGTTCTTTTTCGCCAAGGTTTGACGCAGAGACCTGCGCTCTGGCGACGGGTCTGCCGAATGTTGTTTTATCGCTGCCACAAGCTCTCTCGCACGCAACCATTCCGCGGCCGCTAACAGCTCTGACAGAATCTCTGCCCTGGGTTTCAACACGCCCGTGTAGAAGGCAGACAAAACACACCTGACAACCTCGCAGCTAAAATCCAGCACCACTGTGCGATCCACATCTCCAAACCGCTGAGTTTCTGAGGCTGGTTCTCCTTCTTCTTTCAACCACATCTCACCTGAAACCTCTTCTTTTTGGCCTGATCCAGACATCAAGATCTCTGCTACGGTTGGGCAGAATGCTGATAGAATACATGAGTGGACATAGATTGCTTCCCCTTGCACGAGAAGCAGCAAATCACAAAACTTGCAATCCATCCACTGGCGATTGAGACATTCCAAAAGCTTGGCCCCATGGGAAGGTAACAGATGCGTAAACGCAAAGCCGAGGCCTTCCACTGAGTCATCCATTTGCGTTATTTAGTCAGGCACACAGCAATAGTTGTATAAATCTCAGCGTAACAGGTTAGGTCGCATCATATCTACCTATATGAGACAAAACATGGATTGAAACCATTGTCAAATTTTGTAAAAATTCCTAGTACACGTGTGTTAAAAATTACTTTCAAAAAAGCATTCATACGAGATCTACACATGGAAAAAAAAATCCAAATTGGTGGGATTTTAAAACTGTAATAAAACAAATGTTAAGTTTTAATTAAATCTGATATGATTATGTTTATGATAATAAAACAAAGGCATGAGAATAAGTTTACACTCCAACGCATAATTATTACCAATTAAAAAGAGTTTAAAAGGCTTATAAAATCAATCGTTAATGTTAAAGACAAACTTAAAAGACTCTAAGAAAACGAAATTCTGGTTTGATTGGAGACCGTATATAGAACGTGTGAGTTCATGAGTGAATTTTTTTTTACGGCACGTCAGAATGCATTGTAAAGACAAGCAACATTTGGTAAGAGAAAACAATCTCTGAGGGGAATAATTATTCTACTGACAGCGACTCAGCCAGTAGGAAAAGAACAAGCAACGGAGATCAAGCTTGTGGATCTGTCTCATCACAGGCAGTTTGCTTTACCCTAGGACCATCACTAATCTAATCTAGATCTAGATTCTAATTAAATGGATGTAAACCATGTGAACAACGAAATCATTGGAAATTTTGTCTATAATGATTATGATCTAGATTCTAGATTGTAGTTTTTATACTCTAAATCTAGATATCTAGATTGAGATAAGATTTTCTTCTTCCTAAAGCAAATAACCGTCAATAATCTGCCATCAGTAAATCACTGGATCCAGATTTAGTTTTGAAACGGTTTCGGAATTACAGGAGTGGTCTGAGTTGTGGTTTCGCGGCCATGTTGACACCAAACAACAAGAGGTAAAGGTCAGAGGTCATTAGTGTTGACACTTCAAGAATTCCAAACGAAAAAAATATTCAGCGAGAATTATCCCGCTTGAATTACTAGCAGCTTCTTGTGAAAATTTGCCACTTTTTCCCCTCGGCCAAGAGGTTTACACTTTCAGATTAAAAATCATCCACACCTTAATAGGTATGAAAAACACACTTAAATACCTACCTATGCGGTTGGTTAAATCTCGATCGGCGCAAGGGCGGCACCAACAGTCTTTGAAGGGCCGTACGATCTACACCGCAACGGACGGAAGGAGAACGTTTTGTTATGGTTCGGAAGAAGGCTGCAGTTTGTTTTTACGGAGAATCCACCACAATGTGACTTATGGATAATTTGCAGTTGCAGGTGTGACACTGTGGAGGATCTTCCCCTTTCAGTAGGAAGGCGCGAGTAAGATGAAAATGCCCAGTCCGACTAGATCGAGCACCACCTGGTCTCGTCTTCTGCCCGGTGATCTAAAATGTGTTTTTTTGTTTGTCAGGTTTTTCCATCGCGCTTTCCAATTTTTTTCTCTTATGTGAGTGAGTTTGTTTTTAACGGCACGTCAGATCGATAACGACTATATTGTGCCCATTATGTCTTAGTACAGTTAATGTATTATACTACTAGCAACGGTGACTCCTTTATCTCTCTGAATAGTAAAAGCATTAAAATTGTGCATAAAAAGGTTGATTAAAAGGAAACAGTATTGTGATATTTCTTGTGTCTAGGCTGCTATATACCTGTAGTTGTGTTCACCACATTGGTTGCCACCGGTTTGAAAAAATTACTGGAAATTTCTCTAGGTTTTCCTTTTCCCATCACGCTGCTCTCTCTCTCTCTCTCTCTCTCTCTCTCTCTCTCTCTCTCTCTTCGGACCAACTTTTTCAGGGGTATCTTTTTCGCCTTCGTCCTTTTTAGCCTTTCTCCTCCTTGGAGACTCATTATCATCATCATCATCATCATCATCATCATCATCATCATCATCATCATCATCATCCTCGTTCTCAGCAACAGCAACAAACCATCCCTTTTATAACCGCTATCACCACCATCAGCAAGAACAACATCAACCAACACCTCATCATCATCATCATCATCATCATGATCATCATCATCATCATCATCATCATCATCATCATCATCATCATCATCATCATCATCATCATCATCATCATCATCATCATCATCATGATCATCATCATCATTATCATTATCATCGGTCTCAGTAACAGTAACAACATTATCCTTATTATAATTGCCATCAAAATCAACACCGACATCATCATCACCAGTAACACAATCAACACCGACATCATGATCATCATCATCATCATCATCATCACCATTGTTATCGTTTAATCATAATCATTTTACCACAACAGCCACCACTCGTATCACCATAATAACCACACACATTTACCCTTATGTAGAGTACAAATGTGATTCCCCAAATAAAAAAAGGAGGGGGGGGGCACGTTGGTCCTGGGGTAGAACATCGGCTTCCGACGCAAAAGGCCCGAGTTCGATTCCTGATGATTGTTTCCTAATGGTTGGGTCGGTGTCAGTATAATGTGACCGGCTGAGACAGGAGTCATGGTATCCCCGCCCTGTCTCGTGTGTGGCGCACATAAAATTGTCAGACGCTCGTCTTGGGATCCGTCTACAATATAGCCTATATAGTGCTGGTGTTGGACGTTAAACCTATTCAATTCAACTCAACACTGTGCCTCACCAAAACAACACAAAGCCAACAGTAAACACGGTGATTTTATTAAACACAAACTGAAACCTTTCCTTTCTTTTTGTATTCATGTATTCTGAATGTACAGTATGGAAGTGTCTATGCATACACTGGTATAAATACAAGAAACATGCAAAAATAATCTACAAATTGGCTGTACATGTTCACTTAATTCAATCTACATAAAATATTAGCTATAAGCCTAAATAGTTCATTTTTTGCGAGCTCATCCCATGTTTGAATATCAATATACATAGAATAATCCAGAATTGACACAAATTCTCTGACTATAAATACATTTTAGTTGCACTGATTTTATTCGTTTTCTTATCGAAAAAAATTTAAAATTTTGTAATAAAGAAAAACAAAAACAGATATGAGATTAAAATAGGGGAAGTAAAAATATTAATGTGATTTATTTTATTGGGTATATTTATAACTGTTTACTTTATGAGTGTAGAATGCTTATGGGCCGAGTTAAAAAAAAAACACCCATAACTGAGTACTATTAAGTCCTAACCATAATACTCATTTAAAGCAAATAAATCACTATTGCCTTTGTTACGTAAACATTTGTTTACTTCAGTCTATTTGGTGACTTTGCCTATTGTTTGTGGAGCCTCGCTTTAGACTTAACGGTAGCCTCCCTTGGTACACTTGAATGCTTGAGTCCATGTAACAAACTTTTTTCTTCTAACTTATTCAAGCTCTTCAATAACCAAAACTATGATCGTGGTTTCTCACACACAAATGGATGTAGCGGCATAATTATTGGCCTGGTCTGCTTAATTAGTCTTTCCCCAGATAATCATTTCGCTTTCTTATTTGTCATCTTATTGATTCTTCTCCTACACACAACAACATCTAGACACTTACTCACACACACACAAACACACAATCTAGGCCTTATGTTTTTGTTTATACCAAAGTGCCAAGCGCCGAAAGGATAATTGTTTCCCAACTAATAATTGAAGTAAAAACAAAAATAACGAAAATCAAGGTATACTTATCTGCCTTTCAACATTGAAGGCCATTTTCATCGCCGATCCCAGTCCAAACAAAAAATAAATCGAATCCTAATAAATTATGTTGCGTTATCACAGTTTGCATTCAACTTCTTTTCTCTTTTGTGAGAACTTACTTAATAATTGAATATTTCTTTCAGTAAAGCAAGGCTATTGGTTCTTCGAGAAGGTTTTTCAATATCTTTCCAAATCAGCTTTTGGAACACAATATCTAAAAAGTGTAAATCAGATGAATAAACATTGATGTGAAAAAATTGCTTTGAAAAAGGAGGGAGGGTGAGAACGAGAGAGAGAGAGAGAGAGAGAGAGAGAGAGAGAGAGAGAGAGAGAGAGAGAGAGAGAGAGAGAGAGAGAGAGAGAGAGAGAGAGAGAGACAGAGAGACAGACAGACAGAGAGAGACAGGCAGACAGACAGACAGAGAAAGTTTTATGCAGTTAAAAATTAATAGTGCGATAAACAGGTGAATGCACCGCTATACAGCCAATGGAAAACACAAACGACGAAAAACAAAATGGCTGATCTTGAAGAAGGGGAGAAAACTCTGGGACTTGTGTTCTTTAGGCCTTTTTGTGAATCTGTGATTAGAATAGAAAAGCAATTACATTTTTAAAAACAGAAATGGCAGCCCTCTAACTGTATACCTCTCTGTTTTTAACATCTGTCTATATAAGTAGATCCTATATAATACTTAAAATACTTTTATGGCTACTATAGTCCATTTTGTGTCTCTTGATGCATCTGCCTGGATCTGTACCTACCTGTCTATCTATCAATCTATCTGTCTATCTATCTATCTATCTATCTATCTATCTATCTATCTATCTATCTATCTATCTATCTATCTATCTATCTATCTATCTATCTATCTATCTATCTATCTATCTATCTATCTATCTATCTATCTATCTATCTATCTATCTATCTATCTATCTATCTATCTGTTATATCTGTTTACATAACAAATATATCAGTCTATCTATCTTTATAACATTATTTAAATATGTTTGTTACCAAGTTCTCTAATTATTATGATTTTCCATTCATTTTCCTACAACCCATCACTGCAATGATCATACTAAGATTTCTAACACAACAACATTCTTCTCACCCTCAGCTGGGGATCCCCGATCATGACAATCTCTCTCTGTGCACACGGCACCTAACTTTGGTTCCTCTCGTACTTCCTGCATAGCTGGATACAAACAAAAGCAATGAAGAAATACAATTTGGTGCCATCATCATCATCATCATCATCATCATCATCATCATCATCATCATCATCATCATCATCATCATCATCATCATCATCATCATCATCATCATCATCATCATCATCATCATCATCATCATCATCATCATCATCATCATCATCATCATCATCGTTCTCAATAATAGTAACAACATCATCCTTATTATAATTTCCACCAAAATCAACACCGACATCATCATCACCAGTAACACCATCAACAACGACATCATCATCATCATCACCATCGTTATCGTCTAATCATAATCATTTTACCACAACAGCCCCTACTCGTATCACCATAATAACCACACACATTTACCCTTATCTAGAGTACAAATGTGATTCCCCAAATAAAAAAAGGAGGGGGGGGGCACGTTGGTCCTGGGGTAGAACATCGGCTTCCGACGCAAAAGGCCCGAGTTCGATTCCTGATGATTGTTTCCTAATGGTTGGGTCGGTGTCAGTTTAATGTGACCGGCTGAGACAGGAGTCATGGTATCCCCGCCCTGTCTCGTGTGTTGCTGCACATAAAATTGTCAGACGTTCGTCTTGGGTTCCGTCTACAATATAGCCTATATAGTGCTGTTGTTGGACGTTAAACCTATTCAATTCAACTCAACCCTGTGCCTCACCAAAACAACACAAAGCCAACAATAAACACAATGATTTTTTTAAACACAAACTGAAGACATTCCTTTCTTTTTTGTATTCATTTATTCCGAATGTACAGTATGGAAGTGTCTATGCATACACTGGTATAAATACAAGAAACATGCAAAAATAATCTACAAATTGGCTGTACATGTTCACTTAATTCAATCTATATAAAATATTAGCTACAAGCCTAAATAATTCATTTTTTGCGAGCTCATCCCATGTTTGAATGTCAATATACATAGAATAATCCAGAATTGACACAAATTCTCTGACTTGAAATACATTTTAGTTGCACTGATTTTATTCGTTTTCTTATCGAAAAAAATTTAAAATTTTGTAATAAAGAAAAACAAAAGCAGAGATGAGATTTAAATAGGGGAAGTAAAAATATTAATGTGCTTTATTTTATTTGGTATATTTAGAACAGTTTACATTATTAGTGTAGAATGCTTATGGGCCGAGTTAAAAAAAACACCCATCACTGAGTACTATTAAGTCCTAACCATAATACTCATTTAAAACAAATAAAGCACTATTGCCTTTGTTACGTAAACATTTGTTTACTTCAGTCTATTTGGTGACTTTGCCTATTGTTTGTGGAGCCTCGCTTTAGACTTAACGGTAGCCTCCCTTGGTACACTTGAATCCATGTAACAAACGTTGTTTTCTAACTCATTCAAGCTCTTCAATAACCAAAACTATGATCGTGGTTTCTCACACACAAATGGATGTAGCGGCATAATTATTGGCCTGGTCTGCTTAATTAGTCTTTCCCCAGATAATCATTTCGCTTTCTTATTTGTCATCTTATTGATTCTTCTCCTACACACAACAACATCTAGACACTTACTCACACACACACAAACACACAATCTAGGCCTTATGTTTTTGTTTATACCAAAGTGCCAAGCGCCGAAAGGATAATTGTTTCCCAACTAATAATTGAAGTAAAAACAAAAATAACGAAAATCAAGGTATACTTATCTGCCTTTCAACATTGAAGGCCATTTTCATCGCCGATCCCAGTCCAAACAAAAAATAAATCGAATCCTAATAAATTATGTTGCGTTATCACAGTTTGCATTCAACTTCTTTTCTCTTTTGTGAGAACTTACTTAATAATTGAATATTTCTTTGTCCCATCTATATGGTTTACACATACCGTACTTTGTTATTTTGGATCCATATACTTTTTTTTTAAGTGCGTGTTCACAATCTACAGCCAACAAATAACTAGGTCGGACACATGTGGAACTGTGGTTGTTTAATTACACATCAAAAGTTTTAGAAGCAAAATTGGTTTTAAACAGTGCAGTCACAATGTAAAACAGAAAAAACACGTATGTATAAGACCATTGTATTGCTATTGCTTTCTTCTTCACAGTATTTAGACCATTGTTCAGTCAGAATTTACTTTGTCATAGTTACGCAATGCGCAGCAAAGAAGGCTCCTAAGTACAACGTCGTGGTAAACTTACGACTCGCCGTAAGATATGTAAATAAGAAGGCTTACGACTAGTTGTAAGCTACCACGACGTTGTACTTACAGCCCAAAGTTGTTACAGTTTGGCTAATTTAAGCTACGCCCGAAAAGAAACGTTTTCGGTCCCATGTTCTAGATTATTATTATAAGTATGACACATAATAATAACTATAAACATATATTTACATATTAAGGCAGAGAACGAGAATGAAAGTATACAAATAATAATTCCCAAGATGAAAGTTTCAAACATGATATAAGTATAAGTTATCGACCGAATAAAATATTGAAAGGAACGCGATACGACACAGTTATTTTAAATTGATGATTGGTTTATATAATGATGATTGATGTTCCTATATCTGTATTGGGATATCACGTGATTCGTGTGTTTATGAACATTAAGCAAGCAACAATGGCTAGGGTATGGTTTTTAGGAGAGCAGAACGCAAACTTCAGCCAAGGACAACAATATTTCGATATAGCGAAAAGAAGTCAGGAGAGTTTGTCGAAACACTAATGATTGTTTGACTAAAATTGATTATTAAATCATTCATGATTGTACGATGAAAATTGATTGTCCGATCATTTGTGATTGTATGACTTAAATTGATTGTCCAACCATTCATGATTGTATGACTTAAAATGATTGTCCAATCATTCATGATTGTATGACTTATAATGATTTCCAATCATCCATGATTGTATGGCTAAAATTGATTATCAAATCATTCACGATTGTAGGACTAAAATTGATTGTCCAATCATTCATGATTATATGACTACATATGATTGTTCAATCATTCACGATTGTAGGACTAAAATTGATTGTCCAAACAGTTATGATTCTATGACTAAAATTGATTGTTCAGTCATTCACGATTGTATGAGTGAAATTGATTGTCCAATCATTCATGATTGTATGAATACAATTTATTTTCCAATCATTCATGATTGTATGACCAAAATTGATTATCCAATAATTCATGGTTGTATGACAAATATTGATTGTCCAATCATTCATGATTGTATGACTACACAATTATCCAATAATTCATGATTGTATGACTGCATATGATTGTTCAATCATTCACGATTGTAGGACTAAAAGTGATTGTTCAATCATTCATGATTATGTGACTAAAATTGATTGTCCGATAATTCATGATTGCATGACTAAATATGATTGTACGACCATTTGTGGTTGTATGCCTTCGGGTGATTGTCTCACTGCGAATGATTGTCGAAATATTCATGATTGTATGATAACGAATATTTGTCCTGACCATTCGTGAATGTATGAATTAAAGTGATTTTCTAACTGGGAATGATTGTCGCGCCCTTTATGATTGTCTCAGCACATATGAGTTTCTTACCATTCATTACTGAGAGACCATTCATGATTGTCCGACCACCTGTGATTACATCACTACAAATGATTTGTCTTACCAGATGATTTTCTGATAATTCATGATTGACTGACCATAATTATTGTCTATCTTTTATAGTAATCTTGTGTAACTATTCTTGATTATCTGACTACGAATAATTGACTAAATATTCACAATTGACTAAGTAATGAACACTAATGATTGTATAAACGTGTATGATTTTATGACCAAGAACATTTCTTTGCTAGCCCTATTGAATAAGCCTATGGTATTTATTTTTTGAATAGACGTTTTTTTAATTCATTTTTCATAAAAAACCTATTTCACATGGCGATTACAAAAGAACACATTACCAGTCACTATAAACATAAGCCTATTGATGTTATTGTCCATGCTCAGATGCAGGCGTTATTGATTAAAATTAAATTATAAAAAAACGTATTTACCTTTATTATGATTATAGAGCATAGTTGTGCCGGCTATAGATGTATACTCCAGATTTGTATAAAATCATATATATGGTGCTTCAGGATCACCTGATATTGTCAGAATCTAGCAGGGCTGAATTCCTATATATTCCTGATAAAAAATACATGTTATTCAATCGTAAATTAATATTTTAGACGGAGTTGGTACATCTCTAAGTCAATTCATCTCACCCTCTTGCGAGTCTGTCTAGCGCTCTACTAACTGATCTATACCACGCCTGGTGTAAGCAATAAAAAAAAATAGTAGCCTTTTAGAAATTTAATGTGCTGAAAAATGCATGTTCGTGTATAAAAGTTAATATCGTAGGTACTGACGAGCAAAAACTTGGGAACAAGCGATATGTAAGTCTTAATTATTGGTTGTTTAAAAAAAAAAATTGATGTCGATGGTAAGCTTGTGAATGTAGATTTAAACATAATTTTTTAAATAGCTCCACCTTTATGCAGTTATAAGATAGCCGTCAGAGCCTCAATTTGAGTGTAAACAGATAATTACTTAAACGTTGATTTGAGAGTACAGATTTCATGTATTGGTACTTATAAAGACATACATTGCGCTATCATGACACAGAACTGGCTGTAAAGCAAGGCTATTGGTTCTTCGAGAAGGTTTTTCAATATCTTTCCAAATCAGCTTTTGGAACACAATATCTAAAAAGTGTAAATCAGATGAATAAACATTGATGTGAAAAAATTGCTTTGAAAAAGGAGGGAGGGTGAGAACGAGAGAGAGAGAGAGAGAGAGAGAGAGAGAGAGAGAGAGAGAGAGAGAGAGAGAGAGAGAGAGAGAGAGAGAGAGAGACAGACAGACAGAGAGAGACAGGCAGACAGACAGACAGAGAAAGTTTTATGCAGTTAAAAATTAATAGTGCGATAAACAGGTGAATGCACCGCTATACAGCCAATGGAAAACACAAACGACGAAAAACAAAATGGCTGATCTTGAAGAAGGGGAGAAAACTCTGGGACTTGTGTTCTTTAGGCCTTTTTGTGAATCTGTGATTAGAATAGAAAAGCAATTACATTTTTAAAAACAGAAATGGCAGCCCTCTAACTGTATACCTCTCTGTTTTTAACATCTGTCTATATAAGTAGATCCTATATAATACTTAAAATACTTTTATGGCTACTATAGTCCATTTTGTGTCTCTTGATGCATCTGCCTGGATCTGTACCTACCTGTCTATCTATCAATCTATCTGTCTATCTATCTATCTATCTATCTATCTATCTATCTATCTATCTATCTATCTATCTATCTATCTATCTATCTATCTATCTATCTATCTATCTATCTATCTATCTATCTATCTATCCCCCTGGCTCTCTCTCTCTCTCTCTCTCTCTCTCTCTCTCTGATATATATACACTCATTATGTATACGCTTGTTTTGGCGAAGGGTTGGTATATATATCTGTGTGCCCAGGTCAAAAGGTGATGCTCGTCGTGTTGTTTGCTCTCTGTGCAACGACGTAAACATTCACGTGCCGCCCTTGTGACCTGACCTGGCAGAGCCATTCGCTAGTAGGGCGCGGTGCCAAGCTAAGTCAGAAGTTAGAACATCTTCATCATGGATGGTAGTAAGACAGCTCAGTCGCTAGAGCGTGTAGCGTCTAATCAGGGCTTCCATGTTCGAAACCCGACACGCATTTCTAGGGCGCGGTGCCAAGCTAGGATTACTGAGAACGTCTTCATCACGGGTGGTGAGGCAGCTCAGTCGCTAGAGCGTGTAGCGTCTAATCAGGGCTTCCATGTTCGAAACCCGACACGCATTTCTAGGGCGCGGTGCCAAGCTAGGATTACTGAGAACGTCTTCATCACGGGTGGTGAGGCAGCTCAGTCGCTAGAGCGTGTAGCGTCTAATCATCATCATCATTATCATCATCATCATCATCACCACAATCACCAGCAACTACAGCATTTGTCTGAAACGGTTGATCCAAGATACTTAAAGCTGTTGGTAGTCCCAAGTTTATCACTATTAACTTTGAATGTTAAGGGTGATGCCACTGGTGTCATTGGTCATAAACTTGTTTATCTTGGTACAGATCTCCATGCTGAAGGCTGACGATGTTGTGTCCCTTGTATCTCGAGCTAGTATTTTATAATTCTAAAAACTAAACTATAGAGCAACACGGTAATGAGTAAACTGTATAAGTTACGATAATAATTCATAGTCTACTTACAATACGTTTTAGTTTCAATCACCTGGGTTACCAGAAATATCGATCTCGCTATCGACAATATAGTCGTTGAACATTCCCGGCTCATCGATATGGCCCGGGTAGGCGCACCGGAAGTTCGTTCCCGGTGGGCTCCTCAGAGCTGTGACGTCAACAGTTCTTGTCCTCCTGACCCGACAGCCGTAAACTTCTTCCGGGGCGTCGTGATGGTCGTCAACTATCTGGTGGTGGAAAGGGGAGTTAAGTGCTAGAGTTGGTGAGCATAGTTTATGTTTGAACCTTTCTCTTTCTCTTTCTGTCTCTC
>RQTK01000858.1:47711-52711 GCA_003991915.1 Elysia chlorotica
ATAATAATAATAATAATAATAATAATATCTACAATGTATCTATCTAACCACCTATATGTTTGTCTACCTATCTATCTCTTTCTATTTATCTCTCTTCTCTTTCTCTCTCTCTCATTCTCTCTCTTACTAACTCTTTTCCCCACCCGCCCAATGTGTAGTTACCTACCTTTAACTGTCAGCTTGGCAGTTGAGATTATTTCCCCTTGTTTAGTAATGGCAGAACAGCTGATATCAAAATAAGAACACAAAGACAAAAATGTATTTATGATTATGGCAAACTATTCTCCACAAAAAAAAAAAAAAAATGGAGAATCCATTATCTACGTCAGTAAAAAAAAAACATAGCAAAATCCCACAGTCCCACCCCCAACTCCAACTTCACCAAAATCCCGTCTCATCTGCACTGGCCGCAATACTCACCCCCACGCTCCCACCCCACACATATACACTTCAGTTCAACCCTCACTTCACCAGAAGTTCCCCATACCTGTCTTAGTCGTTATTCTCTCATCCAACGACCCTCCCCCATCCTCCTTCCAACCCCACCTCACCCCTTAACACCTATCACCCAGACTCTTACGTCCACCAGAATTTCTCCCAACCTGTAATACTCGTTATTTTAAAATCCGACATGTCCACCCAAAACACTTACCACCCAAACTGCACACTCCGCCAGAATTCCTCTCTACCTGTGCTAATTGTTATTCTGACATTCGACAACCCCACAGGCCTCCATCCTCAAACGTCACACACCACAAGCAACACCCCACACCCCCATCTCACCAGTATCCCGCCCTACTTGTATTGGCCGTCATACTCACACCTCCATACCTCTAGTCCCTCAACCACACACCCAACCAGAATTCCACCTTACCTGTACGGGCCGCCACATTCCCCATAAACTTCACAAACTCACACACTACATCCAAGCACCCCAAAACTCCACCCTCACATAGTTCGCACCCCACAGACACACCCACATCTGAAAATTAGACCTGCCCCTTCCCTACCTATTCTGGTCTCCATAATCCCCTTTAACTTCACAAACTCACACACCACATCCCAGCACTTCACACCCCATAGACACACACACACACACACACCTCTAAAACAGATCCCTCCTCCCTACCTGTACGGGTTGCCATCTTCCCCACACACTTCACAAACTCACACACCACACCCCGGCACCTCAATAGATCCACCCCCACATACCTCACACGCCATAGACACACCCGCATCTCAAAACAAGAGCTGTACCCCCACATACATCACAATCACCCCACCCCCATAGACACACCCACACCTCAAAAATAGACCCGCTCCCTCCCTACCAAGAGCTCCACCCCACAATCTTCACACCCCATAGACACACCCACACCTCAAAAATAGACCCGCCCCCTCCCCCATAGCAAGAGCTGCACCCCACATTCTTCACACCCCATAGACACACCCACACCTCAAAAATAGACCCGCTCCCTCCCTACCAAGAGCTCCACCCCACATTTTCACACCCCATAGACACACCCACACCTCAAAAATAGACCCGCTCCCTCCCTACCAAGAGCTCCACCCCACATTTTCACACCCCATAGACACACCCACACCTCAAAAATAGACCCGCTCCCTCCCTACCAAGAGCTCCACCCCACATTTTCACACCCCATAGACACACCCACACCTCAAAAATAGACCCGCTCCCTCCCTACCAAGAGCTCCACCCCACATTTTCACACCCCATAGACACACCCACACCTCAAAAATAGACCCGCCCCCTCCCTACCAAGAGCTCCACCCCACATTCTTCACACCCCATAGACACACCCACACCTCAAAAATAGACCCGCTCCCTCCCTACCAAGAGCTCCACCCCACATTTTCACACCCCACCGCCTCTCTGCCTGATTTGGCCGCAACCCTCATTACAAACTTCATAAACCCACACACCCCAACACTCCAAGAGTTCCACCCCCAAATACCGCACATCACCCCATAGACACACCCACGCCTCAAAAACAGACCCGCCGCCTCTCTGCCTGATTTGGCCGCAACCCTCATCACAAACTTCATAAACCCACACACCACACCCCGGCACCTCAAGAGTTCCACCTCTACATACTTCACATCACCCCATAGAAAAACCTACGCCTCCAAAATCCCCCCCCCCCCCCTGCCCCCCCCCCCCCCCCCTTACACACCACTCTCTACCTGTACTGTCCGTCATCCTCACACGACAGGTTGCTCAGTCGAATGTTGAACAGGCGCACTACGAAAAGGTGCCAATACTAACCAGCTTAAGATCTGACGTGCAGCCCACTTTCTACGCCCGGGGTAAGCCCTTAGACACTTTTTAAAATTAATGTGAATAGTTATACACAGATTTAAACAGATATTTAATATTCTTTTTCATGGGCAAATGTGTTTTACAAAGGTTTTTGCTTAAGTAAATTCAAAGAGAGCATTTAATTAATTTATTTCAGGTTGAATTTTTTTTTCAATTCCACTATTCTAATACATTTTTTTATATTTCTTTTCTGAATCGAGTTTTTATGAGTGAAATGAAGCAGCTCTTATGTTTTAAGGAAAATATATTATTAAAAAACCAGGCCGCATTCTATTTGGCTGATTTTGTATGAAATCGTGTTGGATCTACGAACTTTCCATGCAAGGCTTAGGAGACACTAGAAATAGTTGTGATTTTAGGGCAACATTTTTAAACGCTTTTTTTTTAAATTTGTTGTTGTTGAACGTCCAACGTTAGCACTATAAAGGATATATTGTGGACGGGCCCCAAGACTGTCATATAAAATTTTTACGTGTCGCCACACACGAGGCTGGGTGGGGAGACCAACACTCCTGATTCAGGCGGTCACATAGAAGAACGAGTAGAAGACTAAATCAGGCAAATATATTTTTGACCAATTGGGGGATTCGAACCGTGGACCTTCAGATCTGGGATCCATTGCTCTACCACTTAAGCCAGCTTAAGAGCGAGGCGTGTAATATTAGTTTCAGGGCTGGGGTAGAATGCACAAAGAAGGCGTAGCTTACATCTCGTCGTAAAAATATAAGAATAAGGCTTACGACGAGGCGTTAGGTACGTCACGTTTGTGCATTCTACCCTTGGTTTAGGTATTATTCCTTGTTTCTGTACTAGTATTCCATATTGGTTTGTTACTGCATTCTAACTCAATACACATGAAAGTAATAGTAATTGCCTCAATTTAAAATTTACGTAAACAATTAGTTAAAGATGGTCGCTAGTTATTGAATCAGATCTATTAAAAACTCGATATTGTATAATGTGTAATTTCACATTCATAAAACATTGCTATATAAAAGTTTCAATAGATAATCATGCACCCACATTCTAGATATTCGAATATTAGTTGTATCAAATCTTTGGCAGACTTATTACTTACTAAAAAACATTTGAAATTTCTTTTAAAAAATTACATAAAGCCAACCTTTGCAAGAGTAGATTTGAATTAAAAGATTCTAGGCATATAAGTGACAAAGAGATATCTTTATGATGATAATGATGATGATGATGATGATGATGATGATGATGATGATGATGATGATGATGATGATGATGATGATGATGATGATGATGATGATGATGATGATGATGATGATGATGATGATGATGATGATGATGATGATGATGATGATGATGATGATGATGATGATGATGATGATGATGATAATAACGATGATGATAACTATGGTATGACAATGATATGACGATAACGATGATGACGGTGATGATGACTTTGACGTTGCAATGACTATGACGATGACGATGACGAGAATGACGATTATGACATAAGCACCTTGGTCCTGACAGGAAGCCCCACCATGAGTACCGGGTCGCCCATGAGGTTGATCCTGTGCCAGTTGATGACGAACCAGGAGTTTCTGTGCTGGGCCAACATACACCGCAGGGTGGCGCTGTGGCCCACGTGACCCCTGACATCTTGGGTTGTTAGAGGAGCTGAGGGAAAAACGGGGGGTTTTGGGGGGGGGGGGGGGTGATGATGATGATGATGATGATGATGATGATGATGATGATGATGATGATGATGATGATAATAACGATGATGATGACTATGGTTATGACAATGACTATGACGATGCTAATAATGATGATGATGAATAAGATGATGAGTGTAATGACGATAATGACGATTAGGATGATGATTATGACGATAAAGCACCTTGGTTCTTACGGGAAGCCCCACCATGAGTACCGGGTCGCCCATGAGGTTGATTATAATGATGATGATGATGATGATGATGATGATGATGATGATGATGATGATGATGATGATAATAACGATGATGATAACTATGGTTATGACAATGACTATGACGATAACGATGATGACGGTGATGATGACTTTGACGTTGTCAATGACTATGACGATGACGATGACGAAGACAATGACGATTATGACAATAAAGCACCTTGGTCCTGACAGGAAGCCCCACCATGAGTACCGGGTCGCCCATGAGGTTGATCCTGTGCCAGTTGATGACGAACCAGGAGTTTCTGTGCTGGGCCAACATACACCGCAGGGTGGCGCTGTGGCCCACGTGACCCCTGACATCTTGGGTTGTTAGAGGAGCTGAGGGAAAAACGGGGGGTTTTGGGGGGGGGGGGGGGAGGCA
Source organism: Elysia chlorotica (assembly GCA_003991915.1). Classification (NCBI taxonomy): domain Eukaryota; kingdom Metazoa; phylum Mollusca; class Gastropoda; family Plakobranchidae; genus Elysia; species Elysia chlorotica. The sequence goes on from RQTK01000858.1 coordinate 52,383, forward strand.
ATGAAATATTTTTTGAATGTTGGTCATCTAGCGGTATGAGGTAATTCTGTTGGTGGAATGTACTTTAAGTCAGAGGTTATGGGGTTTGTTACTGATCAGAACGCCTTTGGGTCGAACCGTAGAGATAAACATTTGGAACTCTTTGAATATTGATTATTCACGAAGTCGAGGGTTGAGTTTAATTTTGTTGATTAACGTTCAACGTCAGCACTGCATCGGATATTTTGTGGGCGGGTCCTATACTATGGTTTCCTCTTTACGTCAAAGTAAGACACATAAATACATAAATTAGTTCAATACCATGGTTTCATCTCTGCATCAAAATAAGT
>RQTK01000858.1:55211-60742 GCA_003991915.1 Elysia chlorotica
CTCAGAAACGGAATACAAATCGTGATCTTTCAAAAGAAAGATTCTTTAGCAATATCGATAACGAAGGTAGACAGAACTGTGTTACTCTCCTATTACAAAATATCGGCACGTTGACCGGTTGTGATTGTTGTGAGTTTAAGGGTAAGCCAAAAACGACATCAAAACAAACCAAAAAAGAAACGATGGTTTGGTCATTATTTTTTTTTAACCTTGGCTCCTTTTGAGACTCAATTCTAGTTAAGATTGAGAGGGGGAGGGGGTGGGGGTGGAGGTGGGGGAAGGGGTAGAAGGGGGAGGTGGGGAGGTGGGTGAGAGAGGAAAATTAACTTATTAACCACATAGCGTCACTGACAATGCATTGGAAATAAAGTGTGAGTCTATGTACAAGGGGTGTAACTTTTGTTTAGGTCCTCTTGCAAAGGTGTATATAATTATTGCGTGTGTACGTGTGTGTGTGTGGGAAAAGAGGGGGGGGGGCGAAACACGAAAAAAAAGGGGGGGGGGACGAGGCATTGGACCGTTGACAAGACTTATAATATTAATAGATAGGTCTAAATGTCAATGAGGTCTACCTAGTTGGTGTATACGATATCGATCCCTCAAGGGGGGCACTGTATTGGGAATTTCCGCTGATGAGTTGGGGAAACCCATGCGCACCGTGCAGCTATCACCGAACTAGACGTAGATCAAGATCTATATTATTAATTATGAGTTTTTTTTCTTTTTTCCTTTATCGTTTTAACTTTTGGGAAAACCCCAGGGGTGTATATGTTTTGTCTGTTTTGCCAATTCTTTGATTTTTGTATCTTTTTAATTTTGTTTTGTTTCGTTTTTATATATTTTGGATTTTATTTTTCAGATCTGTATTAATGGTGAGGAAAGTCTTTAGTTCTATTTTCTATTATTTCAACCTAAACCGTTATATCTGTTTTGTTTCGTTGGCTATTGTTTTTGTTTAGCCGTTAGTTATAATTATAGGAGCGGTAATTATTTTTAGTATGCAGTAGATCTTATCGGGAGAATAATTGCTAGTGTTAGCCTGCAACTAATGGTATTGTACACAGCCAATATCCTTTTTGCCAAATGATAGTTATTTTGTAGCCTCGTGCTCTGATTTAAGTTAGTTATGAACTGATGACTTTGTTTCTTTGCCATAATTTTTTTAATATAAACATTCTACAGAGAGTGGGGGAAAGGAAGAGATCTATAGATAGAGGGAGAGAGAGAGAGAGAGAGAGAGAGAGAGAGAGAGAGAGAGAGGGAGGAAGAGAGAGAGAGAGAGTAGTAGTAAGGATCAATAATATTATTGTTTGTCAATTGTTGACTCAATTGATATTTATATAACTTCTTTACTTGAAATTTTCTGAATTTCACTCTCACAACTCTTGAAAAAGTCTAGTAATTTTTTTTATTACGTTTATACAACAACTACCCACAATAACTCTATGGGTGACGAGAATGTAATAATTATGTCAACGCAAGAGTACACACCCCATAGTGTTCGTTACAATTCGTCTGAAAAAACAGTCTTATATAACTTTATTAAATAACCGAATCTAGTGTTAAGGAAAACGAAACAAAATCCCAGCAAAGAGGATTGTATGGTGTTTTTTTTCTCTTTTTTTTTTCTTGTTTTTTTTTATCCATCGAGTCTTGTCCTTGCTCCGTAGGTTCAAGCAGTGCGCGGAGAAAAGCCGATCTGTACACGGAAAAACTTGGTCCGTGCAAATAGCAGTGCATGGAGCAGCTTTCGTCTGTTCGAGGAGGCCTGCATTATATTACTTTATAATATTGTGTTTTTTACCGCCCATGGATTTTCATAAAGGTATATGTTTTTACCTTTCTATTTGTCTCTCTCTCTGTCTGTTTCTATGTCTGTCTGTCTGTCTCTGTCTCTGTGTCTGTCTGTCTGTCTGTCTCTCCCCCCTCTCTCTCTCTCTCTCTCTCTCTCTCTCTCTCTCTCTTTCTGCCTGCCTGTCTGTCTCTCTCTGTCTCTCTATCTCTCTAAGCAAACTGTAGACTGTTTTATTACTTTAAAGTATTTTGTATTGTTCTCACTGGTAACATAATAGTTATTATTCCTATTGAATCTTTTTCAAATATTTCTATAATAAAAAAAAAGTAAATTTTCCGATTTTTCTGCTTCTCCACTGGTGATGTCGCTATCTATTTTTGTACAGCCAATACTATTTCCAACGCTTTTTCGAAATTGCTTAAGTTGAACATTGAGAAACAAACAACAAACCAAAAAGTTAAACAATACTGATTTCATGTGACAAATTGAGCAAGTCAAGTGGACAATAAATGGTCTCTCTCTCTCTCTCTCTCTCTCTCTCTCTCTCTCTCTCTCTCCCCCTCTTTTTTGTTTTGTTTTTGTTGTGTGTTTTTTTTCATTGTGACACTTTGAGTAGAATTTTTTAAACCGAGGCTTCCATAGTTACACGCCAATTCACGGATTTGATTGGAGTGAAAAAAATTATGTATAATAATGTAACATCAACCATCGACCATTACTATTTACGTTTCATATAAAAATTATTATAGTGGTTTGGAGACAATGTTCATAATATTCAGAAAGTGCGTGTTATTTTGTTTTTATCCACTCAGCATCCACATAAATGCAATACGACCACACTATTATTGGTAGATTTTAGGATTATACTAATTTACTCATGATATTATTGTAATAGGTAGGTTGGGGTTGGAAGGTTGGTTTGGGGTAGAAGGCGGAGGTGGGGAGGGGGTGGAAGGGGGATTGTTATAATATGTCCATTGTGAAATCACTACCTTTTTCGTATTTAAAATCATAGTTTCTATTTTAAAAAAACCCATAAAAACCCAAAAAAAAAAACAGAAAACAAAAAAATAACAACAAAAAAAACCCAACTTTGTCAGGTCCTTGAATTCAACGTCACAAAGATGTGTCTAGTACAACTAACCATCAAGATACATACATTAAACATCGACATTAGTTCACAATGTCTACTATGATTAATACCAACACCATAATTGATAATGACGTCAAAATAGTTATTTTCCATAAACGCACTGTATGCACCGGGCTTTAACGATCAGCGGGAATTTCCCGCCCATGGACACAAGCCCTAATGGTGTGTAGTAACCGCGACATATCCGGCTTGGCTGAGTTAGTTCCCCTTCGCTTTGATCTAAGGGCCCCACACAGAACAAGAGTACCTGACTCTAGCCAGATTCATTCAGAGCGGAGAGCACTACTGTACAGATTGTGCTCTTAACCACCATCATCAATTTCCCCGTGAAACCAACTTGATGCTAGTTCTCGATATGGTTAATTGTTCCTAGTCTGTAAAGCCAAAATATTGTTATATTGACGGTTTTGGATTGACGCTTTGAATGTCGCAACAACAAAGTAAGCGAGATATCAATTATCGATGCTGTTTGATCTTTGCGGGGTAGTTTTGTTAAATAGCAATAAAGAAAGCAATGATATTAACAACAACAACAACAACAACAACAACACCAGCAGCAGCAACAATGACATCAACAATAACAGCAACAACACAACAAAAAAACAACAATGACAAGAACAAAAACAAAAACAAAAAAACAAAAACAAACAGCAGCTTCAGAGCAGCAGTGGTAATTATAATTGTCGTTGTTGTTGTTGTTGTTGTTGTTGTTGCTATTGCTGTAGTTATTGTCGTTGTTCTTAATCTTGTTTTCATTGTTGAATGATCATGATGTTTTGCTTTCAATTTTTTCCCCACAAAGACAGGGCGGAAGTACCAGGACTTTTGTGTCAGACAGTTGGTTACATTACTGTCATCGACATAACCGATAGAAAACACGCGGCCTGGTGAAGATTCGAGCCCGGACCTCATGATTATCAATCGTGCGCCCTGTCGACTAAGCTAACTCGGGGTGGGGCCCACTTGCGCAAATGGTAGCGCGTTGGTCTCAAAACTAGTAGTAGTAGGTCCCCTGTTTGAGGCTAAGGATCATACATCCAATTTCGTTCCCATACTGGTCAAGGTCGGTGTCCGTATAAAGTGAGCAGCTGAGATATAAGTCCTGGTATTATTTATCTGCCCTGTCTCTGTATGGCTGCCCGTAAAATTGTCAGACGTTTTTCTTAGGACCCATGCAAAATATAGCCATGCTACTAACCTGAGACGTTTAAACGCTGCTGCCACCATTTTGGTAAAGTGAGAAAAATGCCCATGATGAACTGTTTTAATATTCAAGCATCGTCACAAAATGAAAATTTTAGATCATATTATTGCGTTTCTGCCACTTTATAGTACCCCAACTATTTCAAGGGTTTTCTTTTTCTTTTTTTTGCATAAAAAACCAGCACACTCACCCGACACTTTTCCAAGCCTGCGGTGCTTAATAATCTGGTGCCTCTCTGTGTGATGGGATAAACGCACTATCTCATCTAAAAATCCTCGATCCTAGGAGTTTTAATCAACTTGATACTCTTAAATTAATAAAAACGAACACTTTGATCTTTCTAAGATGGGATATTATAAAAAAAATTGGCAGAGGAGCGAATCTGAAAACAAAATTAACTTACACACAGAGAGTTTTGTATGATGTTATATAAAACAATAGCCGTTGTTGAATGCAGTATTTTTTTTTTTTTAATATTGTAAATTACCAAACGAATCTCGTGGTATATTCAGGTTTCCTGTGTTAAGATAAGAATTTTTAATTAAACAAAAAAATCTCCAACCCATTGTTGGATCCTCGTTATTCCTTCCTGTACACTTCTATATCATCAATGTATCTGTCCATTAATCAACCATTACCATTTACTTAAACCTTCCAACAATTCCATCTCTCTCTCTCTCTCTCTCTCTCTCTCTCTCCACTTCTTTCTATCACCTTTAACTGCATTTATGCCTTGTCTCTTTGTCTCTGTATCATTTGTCTCTCGTTCTTGCTTGTTTGTCTGTATCTCTCTACCTCTACAGATTTTGCCACCGTCTTTTACATAAGAACCGAAAGTTCCACTTGCCCCCCTTTCTTCTCTTTCTCACTGTATCCCTTTCCGCCTGTCTGTCTGTCTGTCTGTCTGTCTGTCTGTCTGTCTGTCTGTCTGTCTGTCTGTCTGTCTCTCTCTCTCTCTCTCTCTCTCTCTCTCTCTCTCTCTCTCTCTCTCTCTCTCTCTCTCTCTCTCTCGCGCCCCCCCTCTCTCTCTCTCCCTCTCTCTCTCTCTCCCTCTCTCTCGCGTGCTTCTCTCTCTCGCCTCGACTCTCTCACACTTCAACTCCAGATTTTGCCGCCACCTTTTACATAAAGACAGAAAGATCCCCCTTCACCTAGCCTATCGATATTTGAGCAATCAAAATCGAACCAGGGGATTCCGAATGCTTGGCTGGTTTGTGTCCGTGTCTGATCCTGTAACATTGATTAAAGAACGATTAAAAATCTAGTCCTTAAAAAAAATATCTTTTCTGGTTTTTTGTTGATGTGGTTGCTGTTGTTGTTGCTGCTGCTGCTGTTGTTGTTGTTGTTGTTGTTGTTGTTGTTGTTGCTGTTGTTGTTGT
>RQTK01000858.1:60846-80053 GCA_003991915.1 Elysia chlorotica
TTTTTTTTTTTTTTTTTTTTTTTTTTTTTGGGGGGGGGGGGAGGAGACGAAGGGCAGCGCCATAGAGCTCAGTCACTAGAGAACTTGACTTACGAGCACGATGTTCGAGGTTCGATCCCTAGCAGCTAATGGCTTTATCTTGGGCTTAATGTTTAACCGCTGTATCCCTACATGATACTTTAGAAAGAGAGTTATGGGAGTTTTTGATTATTGTATTTTTTTCCTTTTCCAAATTTGCAATCGGAAATGTCTAGCACTTCATTAATTAGAACGTAGTGTTCAAAATAAGCGTCATGTTTGTGGTTCGAATCCTTGCTGGCTTATATAATTTAACTTCAATAATACCCAAATTAATCATGAACACTTCAAATTTTCTATGAGAATGCGAACTTTATTGGAGTCCTGATATAACAGCACTGTCTCTGTGTGGCAGCAAGTATTAAAATAGTAGACGATACTTTTGGGACTCGTCCACGGTATAGCACTGTCTCTGTATGGCAGCAAGTTACGAGGTCACTTACAAAAGTACTAAGTAAGGGTTATGTAAAAATCTAATGAATGGTCTTCAATCATAGAAGATAGTTTTAGGAGGCCCTCGTTTAAAAATTGAGTTTTTAAAAGGATTTGGTCATAGATACCGACAGTTCACGCGCAGTACATATACTTTATTAAATGAAAAGTGCATTTGTGATAGGAAATGGTCCTTTTCGAAAAATCAACAAATTGTGACTTAAAACCTTCTGTTAGTGAGCTTTTCCGGTAAAATAATAGACGATAGTCTTGGGATAGGTCCGCCTTGTTGCTGGCGTTGAGAGTTCAGAAAATTACTCACTTTATTCTCAATTGGCAGTCATCACTATGGGTTCTATCGAAACGACTAATGGGGCTGACTTCTTTATCACAAAAGACACGTGATGCGTGTAAGTCGGTTCGTGCAAAACGTTGTGTGTTTTTTTTTAATAGGTCTATACTCTAGCCCAATTAGCAGATTGGTTACAAAAAGAAATACAACTACCACGTGATTTTGTTAACGTGTTTGAGAGAAAAAGGTCCTCCCCATATTAAAACATTTTGAGTGCTTAGGCTAGGCTTCCAAAGGTTTGAGGCCAAATCAGTAAATTGATCAAAATGAACACTTTTGGCCTAGCAAGGTGAACGGCGGTACACTTCTTTTTAATTTGTTGCATTATTAGGAAAATTGATACTGAAATTTGTTTTCAGCCAACTTAGCCTTCATAGAAAAAAATTACAACTGTACTAACCCTTCCTAATAGATCAATGAAAGTTTTAACTTTGATTTTATTGCCCATTGGGCTATCCTTCTGTGAATGAAACTCTCTGAAGTGATTTTACTCAAAGCAACGTGTAGTTTGTAAATCGTTCCAACGTATAGATCCAACATTATAAGCTAACAAATATACGTGCTTTGGTACTTGCTTTTTTTATAAAACGTACGAAAAAATGGGTGGTTATTCTAATGGATGAAAAAAAAAATTAAAGGGCTGTGGTATAAGAGTTTTAATTTTTAGTTCTTTTTATTAATGTGGATTTGATACTATATAATGAGAACAAATTTAGTTTGCCCTCTGTGTATACAAGATAATGAAAGCTAAGATCAAAATAATGCATTTGCACGTTCCCACTCTTTCTAATCTCTAAAGAACATGTTCATTACATGCACTTACATCGAACCAGGAACATTTTTGTTAGAGGATATGAATCTTGTACAAGCGCTTAGTTTTCTGTTTCTTTTTTCCATCTGGATTATGTCTTATGAGAACAAGTTTGTCCTATGTGTGTAGGCAAGACATTAAGGCTTAGATCAAAATGTATTTTTGACGTTCCCATCCTGTTGAACATTAATCTCTAAACAACATGTTCATTACACACACACTTACATCGGAGAAGGAACAATTTGGTTAGAGGATATGAAAAATAAACTTTTCGGCCGGCGCTCTCCTGGACATTATGGAGATCTACGTGACCTTAGAGATCCAAGCAGGCACGTCTCGGGGTAGGCTAGCCTCAAGGGCCATCCTGATCACGTGACTTAAATCCTTACGCGGCGGGAGCAAGTTGGGGACTACATTGAAAGCTTTTTGTCTAAGGACAAATTGGTCATAAAAGCGATGGTTTTATACATACTTAACGATTGTGTTTACATCTCATCCCACTTTGAGGCAGGTTGCGATATCGCATTATATGTACACCCTTTTTAAATTGGGGCTTTGTTTGTTTGTTTTTCTCCAATGTTTTTATTTTAAGAACTTTTTTCCGGTTTCTATATATTTGCGTGTTTGGCGAAACGTATTTGTCTTGTATTTTACGGTACACAGGAAATTGTAACATTGAAATCAATAGGATAAGCTATTTATGTTAAAGAAAAACTAATGCCCTTGTCCTTGTACACAGTGTAAGCCCACAGCAAGGCAAGTGCGCTAGGTAACAGAAGAAAAAAATGCCAGACCAGACACAAAACGCTTGGAAATACTTATATGTGTATTTGAGCAAGATTAAAAAAAAATAGAACGCAAAGTAAATTAAATTAACCCAAGTGAAAGCATTTTTGACGTAACAGTGGCAATAAAGTTAGATTTATATTTTTATTTTTAGTAAAATTAGTGATAAGATGATACCCAGAGACTATTATGTTCACATTACAGTGTAACAATGAACATTTTCTAAAATATACCTAAAAGTTTCATATGGCACACTAGAACTCTTGCTGACACTTTTGACTTGTTTGATGAGATTGCTTTCTTTTTCAGAAGCCTTGGTTTCGGCCATTATGGTATGGATAAGAAGTAGGCGGAGAACAGGTGTTAAAGAGAAATGGATATATGGAACGAAAAGGATGGAAAGAGTCAGAGGAAATACATTGGTGATTTTCAAAGGGAAAACTGCGATAAAGGGAAATAACTTGGAAGTACTACTCTAAAGGCCAGCAACCCAGACCAATCCAATTATTAGTCTGTCACTAATTCTGATTGAGATTCTCAGTGGCCTCCCCTTATCTTTTTCGTTCTTTCACCAATAGTGATTCTGTTTGTCTATCCTTGAATCTGACAATCTGCCTCTCTGTTTTTTTGTCTAGCTATCTTTGTAACTATTATATCCTCTTCTCTAAATAGAAATAGTTCCTTTCTCTCAAAGTACCTATTTACCTTTCTATCTGCCGATATAATTATCTATCTATCTACATACCTACCTACCTATCTATCTATCTATCTATCTATCTATCTATCTATCTATCTATCTATCTATCTATCTATCTATCTATCTATCTATCTATCTATCTATCCATCCATCTATTTATCTTTGAATCTATCTATCTAACCATACATCTATCGATCTATCTATTTTATTTTTATCTATATATCCACCAATCTCCATCTTTTCTCCCCCCCCTTCCCCCCCCCCCCCCCCCCACACACACACGCACGCACACTTCCTCTCCTCTCCTTCCCTCTCCCTCTTCCCCTCTGATTTTCTCCTTCTATCCCACCTCTTAGCCCTACATCTATTCACCTCTCACTCCCTTCCTCTCAACCCCCCTCTCTCCCTCTCTCCTACCTCCTTCTCATTATCAATGACCCTTACCTAAAGTGCCCCCGAACCGCCCCACCAAAATGGCCGCCTCAAAGCTTTGTCTAGCGCGGGCTCATTGACTACGTGAACCAGGGGGACACCACTCACACCGCTTTGATCTCCTTTACTGCGAAAATTGATTTGGGTTCAGCCCCCTTTGTCTCGCTAAAATTGGTTTTAATTCTATTACCGGCGATTGGTGATCATATTTCCCCCTCTATGTCTTTAGGGCCGTTTTCTTTTTCTGTGTACCTTAATTGACTTTTTAATTTTTCTCTCTCTCTCTCTCTCTCTCTCTCTCTTTCTCTTTCTCTCTCTTTCTCTCTCTCTTTATTTCTCTCTCTATCTCTCTCTCTTTATCTCTTTTAGTTGATTCATCTTTTCTCTCACACATAAAGTCGTTATTTCTCTTCCTCTATACATTTCATTTTTCTTTTTGCTCTCTCTCTCTCTCTCTCTCTCTCTATTTCTCCCAGTATTTCTGTCTCTCCTTTCTCTTTCTCTTTGTGTCTCTGTTATCTCACTCTCCCTTTTATGTGTCTTGTGCTCCCATCTTCCACTCTCTTCACTTCAACTCTTTTATACCTTTACAGCCTCACACTCTTTCTCCCTTAATCTATCATAATTACTCTTCCACACGCATATCTTGTTAATCACTGTGATAGATTTGACTCATATCCGTTTGTTCCACTTTCCCTATTTTTCCTTTCTACATACCTCCATTCCTCTACCCTTGAACAGCGCCCCCCCTCCCCTTCCTCACACCCCTAGGTCTCCCACCTTATTAATTACCACTCCCCTCGTTCAAGCCTATCTTGTTAACCATAGGGATGGATAAATCTGATTTCAATCTTGGAGATGAACTGTTTTTCTTTCAAAAGCAGGGGTGGCGCGGACAGTATCATTCCATCACTGACGCCTATCATATTCATAGTGCCATGACAATGTTGGACTGTTGAAAGCACCGGACCGCTGAGGTGTGGGTGTGCAGTGAGGAGAACCGATTTCTCTGTCACAGCTGGGATTTAGAAGGCTCAGGTTTTTCAACGGGTAGGTTGGAGTTCTAGATATTTGCTTACAGCCCAAAATCAGCTCTGCACTATAATGACACATTGTAAATTCCTTAGAATTACGTTTGACAATTTTATATACTGCATCGCCGAAACGTTAAAGAAATAATTTCATATTAACTACTTTGCGAAATGGCGAAACTTGTTTCTACTTTTGGAAATTTTAACTCATTGTCATGGATACTGTAATCCAAAATCCAAATATGTACAAAATCAAAGCATAGTTGTTGGTTTTTAATGAATGGATTAAAAATCCAATGCTTTTAATATTTCCATTAGTACAATAAATTGTAACTGTTTATATAGCAGTTTAACAAAGTAAATTTATCTCTGCGTGACCAATTACGCTTAATTCAACATTTGAAACATTCCGAATCGTTGTTATTATTAAATCGGAGGGCTATTGGGAAAGGGGAGGGGGGCGTTAGTAAAATGCCCCATAACAACAGAAATGAAAGCGAAAGTAAAAGAGCACTTAACTGTTATCAAGAGGTCAAAGGATATGTCTGGTAGTATTTAATGAGAGGCTAAGTAATTTAGCAAACAAACAATTTATCCATAGAAACTGTTGTCAAAGCATTGTTAAAGAACCTTGACAAATACAACGCTTTAGTGTGCAAACTATTTTCTGCGTGGCGATTAGAGAACTAGAAATAAGTAGCTCTTAATTGTCTGCAAATAACGAAGTTCTACAGTAGTAACAGCTAATGCTAATGCTAAAGGTAAATAGAATTGTGTATACGTGATGCGGAGATTAGGAAAATAGTCTGAAACGTCAACAAGATTAAGGCTCTTAATAGGACTAATTACACTACACGTAGGTTTATTCTAAACAATTTGGAACTGGCAACGCCGTTCTAAGAAATCTTTCTTCATACGTCAGCAAAATCAGATCTAGTTTTCTGGAATATTTGGAAAGCGGTTTTGTTAAATCTATGTGCTGACGTGCTGTAAAAAAACAAAAATAATACTTATTAAGTCTATATCTATGTGCTGACGTGTCGTACAAAGAATAAAAATAAAATAAATACTTATTAAGTCTAAGGAATATGCTGAGATGACTATAGTGGCGCCGGTAGCTCAATGGCTTAGCATTCTGGACTAAGAACGAGAGGTCCACAGTTTAAATCTAAGCTGGATTCCAATCTCTTTGAATGTGTCTTCGTCGGAAAACTTTCCGGCTCTTAAAGCTAATCAAACACTATTTTTACTGATTACATGAATTTGAGGCAACCACGGTGAACCAGGCACAAGTTGGTGATAAAAGTTTTGAGCTAGTGTTCTTTTTATAAACAGAGAAAATCTACTCTATATTGACTTTTTCTATTAAAAAAATATTTTTTTTGTGTTGTTGTAGAAATGGTCACGATAAAATTTTGTCATCATCTTAAGTGCATCTGAAGCAACGTTATTTGTAGCATCATATAATTCTGTGAAACTTTTTTCTCAAAAAAAATATCAGTTCATTTAACACATTAATTAGTTTACTGATAAATGATTTAGGCAACGTTGATGTATGCCAATACAGAGAAAAGTGGTGATGTGTAAATTTAGTACCTAAGAAGAATCAGTTTGCGAGAAATCCACTATCTGACAATGAATGATAAGACAACAAGTAACAACCAATTGCATTGTAATATATAACCAACCAAACTGAAACGAACCCTCAATGAGACAGCTTCAGAACACACCCGGCTGAAATTTCTAATAAATCCCAAACCTTCTACTCACCAACCCACAGCACAAACCACTGAGCTACAAGACGCCTCCCCCCCTCCTACAGACCTGGAGCGTGATGATATACAACGATCAGACTGATGGACTGACCAACCGGAACCAGGGCTACACTGACCTGAGTCCAGCGCCAATGAGCTGTCCGAACAGTTTAGACAGTTTTTAAGCGGATTGGACTCAGCTGTAAATGTACCAAAACGGGCCAAAACTGACGTCTCCTTGTATTGGGTGGATTCCCCGGGAAAAACTGTGGGGCATAAAGCTTGTTCTAATTATCAGAGGCTTTGCGAAATAGGGTCCGGAGAGAAATCGGAGACGATAGGTAAGGAGAGGGTAGGTCTCTATCTCTCTCTGTGTTAGTCTCTGTCTTTCTCTTTGCCTGTCTCTCTATCTGTCTCCCTCCCTTTCACTGTATCTCTTCTCTCTGTGTTTGTCTCTCTCTCCCTCTTTCTCTCCCCCCTCTCTCTCTTCTCTCTTTTTTTGTCCCTTTCTCCGACTCATTGACTATTTCTCTTTCCTCTCTCTGTCTGTGTCTCTCACTCTTTCTCATTCCCTCTCTCTTTTTTCTCTCTCTTCTCTCTGTCTCTCTCTTTCTGTTTCTGCCCTCTCTCTCTCTCTCTCTCTCCCCCCCTCTCTCTCTCGTCTCCCCCTACCTCCGCCACCCACCCACACACACACACACACACACAGACTGGCGTCAAAAGCACAGCTCTATCGTAAACCTACGGAGCCAATGAACGATCAGAAAACCCACAATGCCTAAAGGACCTGATGACGTCATCCGTTCTCATACCGTGAATCGCAACGCCTGTATTATTATAAGTTCAGCTTGACGGAACCGCTGGAGATGGACATAGACATAGACACAGGGGAAGTAACTACATCGGCGTTTTATGGTAATGCCCTTGGCTGAGGTAGATATTGGGGTTTTTTATGTTAAGGCTCTTGACTACCGGCAAACTTTAGGGAGGTTTTATATTAAAGCCCTTGACTAGGGGCAGATTATACAATATAAAAGTACTCTTAGTCCAGGATTTAAGTAGGCCTATAAAACACCGTTGTACAATGTACTTATTAGCCGAGAGATAAATCCATAGTGATCGGCCGACTATCCATGAAATTTAGCCAAAAGAGGTCTTGAGCTTTCTTTTTGGTTTATAATACGAGTCGGAACCTTACTATATAACGTTGTACTTGTAGGTTGGGGGTGAGTATGTGTGTGTGGGGGTGAGTGGGGTGAATATGTGGTTGGGGGGGGGGGGAGGAGCTTACTATATAACGTTGTACTTGTACTTGCGACCTAAAAAGGGGGTAGGTAGGCGCAGAGATAAATCCTGGACCTTGTGGGTCGTGAGGCGTCCGGTTTGACAGTAAGTGGTCAGCGTCTGTTGGTACCAGATTGGTTGTTGAAGCTGTCGATGTGATGGGTTTATGTCCGGGGTGTTCAGTTTGATGGTTTTTGTCAGGTAAAACTGGATAGGTTTGTCACTACTGCACGCGATGGGAGTGATCGTGACGCCCAGCGCGGGCAGTAGTAAATAAAAGGAGAGCGCCTGGTCTTGCTAACTTAATAATATAATGAACAGAAAAAAAAAGAAAAGAAAAAAAAACATGGTTTGAAGAGTAGACAGTCTGCAGGCAAGGTAGGGGAAACAAAAAGGAAGAGATATATATTTTTTTTCAAAGAAATGGTTTTTAACATCGAACTATAAATTAACACAAATTAAGCTGTAGATAGAAAGATAAATAAAATATAAAGAATTGGTTAACGTAGCAATGGATCGATACAACAGAGAGAGAGACAGAGACAGAGAGCGAGAGAGAAAGAGAGAGAGGGAGAGCGAGAGAGAGAGAGTTAATAGAAAGATCAAGAAAGAGACAAATGAATGGTTGGTTGACCAATTAAATTGAGTTACTCGTTAACGGAAACACCAATCATTTAAAACGTGTAATCCCACGTATATTGAATTATTATAGACTCGTGAAGTTAAGGCTAACGATAAATAAAGAAACAAATAGATGAATAAATGAATAAATGAATAGATAAATGAATAAAAAAAAAGTAATTAAATAGATAAATAAATAAATAAATAAATAAATAAATAAATAAATAAATAAAAACAAATAAACAAAACAAAACAAAAAGATTTACTCTACGAGTCAAATCAGAGCTACGTATGCGTTTTAGGTCGAGCTATAAAAAATGCAAGTTATCCGAGAGTTTTTGTACGTACTTATGAGACATGAATACTCATTTAGGTCCAATATGCGCAGTTTATTATATTCTTTCAAGGAGAATATAAAGTGAAAAATGGGAAACTTTAGATCTGATACAAGATATTGCTATGATGTTTCTATTGGTTATAATATTTTCTTATTTTTTACAAAACGAAAAAAACTTTTGTTGTTGTTTCGAAATTTCAATTTGATTAATATAATTTATATAACATTATCACCATACAAGAAGCGGAAGTTTTGGGTTATTATTATTTTTTATTATTATTGTTGTTGTTGCTGCTGTTGTTGTTGTTTTATTGTTGTTATTGTTTTATTGTTGTTGTTGTTTATGGTGGTGGTTTTCGTGGTGATGGTGGTGGTGGTGATGGTGTGGATGTTGTTGCAATGTTGTTGTTGTTGTTGTTGTTGTTGATATTGTACGTAGGCATAGATTGCAGCTGTTGTTGTTGTTGTTGTTGTTGTTGTTGTTGTTGTTGTTGTTGATAATTTACGTAGGCATAGGTTGCAGTTGTTATTGTTGTTGGTATTTTACGTAGGCATAGATTGCAGCTGTTGTTGTTGTTGTTGCTGTTGTTGTTGTTGTTGTTGTTGTTGATATTTTAAGAAGCAAAGTAGCTTAGTTGTAGAGCGTATTGTCTTATATCAGATGCCTGTGTCCAGAAATCAGGGCGACTTCATCCCAACTGGTCAGGAGTTTGTGACCGCCTGAGACAGAGGTAGTGAAGTTTCCAATCTATTTCTGTGTGGCAGGTAGTGAACTTTGTAAGGCTTCCGTTTTAGACTGGTCTTCCGGTAAAACTAGCCTAGGAGCATGAGGGACGTGGAAGGGAGGGTGAGAAAGAGAGAGAGAGAGAGAGAGAGAGAGAGAGAGAGAGAGAGAGAGAGAGAGAGGAAAGATAATGAGAGACAGGCACAAACAGAACAGAGGGACATATAGACAGATATTCAGAAAAGGAGAGGGAGGGGTAGAGAGAGAGAGAGAGAGAGAGAGAGAGAGAGAGAGAGACAGACATAGATAGAGAGAGAGAGAGACAGGAAGAGGCAGACAGAGAGACAGAGACATAGACAAACATTCCGAGACAGAAAGATAGACAGGCATACAGATTCACTCTTAACAAATTTAACGAATCGTATTGTTCAAAAGGACAACACAATACATATTCAGTGTCTCTTAGCACAGATCTTTACAATATTGATAAGGCGACAAAATGATAGCCCATTGGGAATCAGGAATGACAGGAAGCTGTCATCAAAATGACAAGTTCTGACGTTCTGTCATGGCCTATAAGAAAATATAATCGTATCAGCTAAGTATGGCCCTCCGTTCTCTACATGTCATTTTTAGTTTGAGTATATTTTATTAGTTTGAGTATCTTTGATAGCTGTTTTTGTTGTTGGTTTTTCAGCATAGACTTAACTTTAAAAACGTTAGTTGCCTTTGTTATAATGATAGTGTCTTTTATAAATGTTATGAATGTTAAAACATTGTTATCGTTATTACACGATCTTCACCATCATCATGAATTTTATCATCATCATCATCATCATCATCATCATCATCATCATCATCATCATCATCATCATCATCATCATCATCATCATCATCATCATCATCATCATCATCATCATCATCATCATCATCATCATCTTTATAACTTCTAGCAACAGAATAAATATATTTTGATATCCAAAATAAACACTACTTAGACTTACACAGTAAGTATCGTAAATCTTACAATAATTATATAATGGTTATGTAGATTCTAGATCTAAATGTTGCAGTCGATCTTGATAACCGTTTTAGTGGAAAAGCACACAATTAAAAAAAAGTTAAACATACCCGGTAGCTAGAATTGGGAAACAACTTTAAGTGCTGCCATACAGAGACAGTGCATATTTAACTGATCCCGATCCAACCAGGAGGGGACGAAGTCGCTAGAGTGGGACTCGAACCAAGGACCATGGACCTCCTGTGTCGAAAGCATTGTTCTACCCAGTGCTACCGCCCCCTCCCCCCTCCCCCCCAAACCAAAATCTAAATCGTAATTCTTATCTTCCAACAAAATGACGCAACTATTGTTGAAATCGAGTCCCTAATAATTTGCAATTTGTATAGAGTGTTCTAAACTAGGCTTTACAATATACATAGTTATTAGTAGCGCTCATTCCTTTTTAAAGAAAAATTACAAAGGTGTATTTTTATTTTTAATAACTATACATATAAAACGTATTTAAAGTTTGATCATTATTAATTTTTGTCTGTAATCATAATGACGCATACCCTCCTTCTCTCTCTCTCTCTTTCTCTCGCTCTCTCCGCCCCTCCCCCAAATAAATAAAAACAACAACCAGCAACAACAACAAGGCAAAAATAATATTTTATATGCTAAAAAATAATCAAAGAAAGTTTATTTTTGCTATTTATAATCTCTTTGACAGGTCCACACATGATGAATCCATCCCATAATTTTCACTTCGAGGATTTCTTTTATCTCACCGAAAACGCGAAATGAGCACGCAAGGCGCATAGCTACCAAACACGCAACAATAAATTTACAGGCTTCGCGACCCACGGGACGTTCACGGATAACGTTATCTAGCTCTTTAGACATGGAGTCGAATATAGTCATCGCTCATTGGCTCCGTAAACCAAAGGATAGAGCTGTGATTGGTGTAGATATTAATAGGTGCAGACCCCTCTTACTATCGTCTTAGTCTTCGTTTTTATAGGATGTGTTATCGCAAGGTCTCTGTTTTAACTTTGATAAGGTCACGTGACAATGCTTTAACAAGACTGGGAAGCGGACTGGCTCAAGTGGTAGAGCGCTGGTTTTCCAATCAAAAGGTATTGTCATCTGATTGCAATAGGCCAACAAATTTTATTTTTTGAGTATTTTGCATTTCAAAATGGAACATGTTTGCATTTCAGGTCCTGGTTAAATATTAAAAATTGAAAAAACCAACAAAAAACGACGAATTGAGAACGTGAGAAATAGGAATACTTTGATCGTAAAGACACGTTACACCTTCAAGGTTTTACATACGACGACGGGTCGTCCTAACACTTAAGGCTGAAAAGTTTCACTTGAGGCTTCACATAAGGGCAGGAAAACCAAATGACTCGTATAAGGGGTATACCCCCTCCCCCCTTTTCCGCCTACCCCTTGCCCCCCCCCCACACACACATACAAAAAACAAAAAAAAAACAAAGCAAAAATACTCCCACCCACCCCACACACTCTCCGACTTCTGTATTAGCCGATCATATCATACTAAAACCGACACAACCTATAGGGGACAGAGAGGATCCGATAGAGAATAGAACTTGGGACGTTCTACAGACTCGGCATCTCCCGCCTAACCCCTACTCACCCCTCCACTATACGAGAAACCAAGCCTCATCGCTACCCCATTCCTTCCCAAATGACGAAGGAATTATAAGATTTCTAACGTTGCTTGGGTTGAAGGGGGGCGCGGGGGGGGGTCTCTTTTCTTTAATTTTTTATGATCGACATTTTCCTAACCGCAAATTCTTTAAAAATAATTTCCTCTGCGATTCCAATTCATGAATACCCGGTATAATGAAAGAGAAATGAGGTGATAGAGAGAGAGAGAGAGAGAGAGAGAGAGACAGAGAGAGAGACAGAGAGATACAGGGAGACAGAGAGAGGGAGAGAGAGAGGAGAAAGAAAGAAAGGGGGAGAGAGAGTCGCGTGGTAGAAAATTTAGAGTTAGAGAAACATTATCCAGACTTTACTATTAATTTTTTTTTCGCAAAAAGAAAATGTCAACGCCCCCTTCTTTGTTGGCCATTCTAATCACATTCTTCCCGGAACTTCAACACGCTTAGCGCGGTGTATCATGGGAGAATTACAAACGGAAATGGACGACGGGAGCCCAAATGATTGCCGATTGGTTGAAGAGGTATGAGCAATCGGTGAGAACGAGGCTGAAATCGGCTTTGCTCCACCCTCTCGCACAGTCATCCAAATAATTATGCAAAAAGTGGGTTACTTTCGTTCCAATTATATCGTCACATTTTTAGATCTTTACAACGAGAAAGGAAATTTATACTTTTATATTGTTACATTGCTAGATCGTTGGAAGAAGGAAGGAAGAATATGGTCATAGTTTTAGATCTTTGAAATAACAAAGAAAAGAAGTATTCAAATATGGCCATAGTTCTAGATCTTTGAAATAACAAAGAAAAGAAGTATTCACATAATTATGGTCGTAGTTCTAGATCTTTGAAATAACAAAGAAAAGAAGTATTCAAATATGGCCATAGTTCTAGATCTTTAAAATAACAAAGAAAAGAAGTATTCAAATAATTATGGTCATAGTTCAAGATCTTTGAAAGAAGAGAGAAAAGGGTATTCATAGCTGGTCATATTTGTAGTTCTTTGAAAGAAGTGGAGGAAAAAATATTCAAACATGGTCATATCTTTATATCTTAGCAGGAAAGGAAGAAACAAATATGTTTTGGAAAGTTAGAGTGGGCTATATCATTCAACTTTTAGCCACAATTTTAATATTTTACTTGGTTGTTATGAAGTCCGTGGAGGCCAAAATCCTCTCCCAATATAAATGAGTCCTATTTATGCTAAGTGTTTGTTGTTGTTGTTGTTGTTGTTGTTGTTGTTGTTGTTGTTGTTGTTGTTGTTGTTTTGTTATACGTGGATAAAATCAATTTGGTGACGTGCCTTCTATAACTTATCTGGTTTTTTAATGTTCAAGTTGTAAGGGTATGCTGTGGACGGGTTGTAACGGGTACACCATGACTCAGCTAGTCACACAATGACCAAACCATTTCAAGACGAAAATGGACAAATAAATGTGTTCCTGATTGCAAACTTTTCAATGCTCTACCACTTTTACCAGTTCACCCCCTTCTCCCCCTTTTACATTTGGAAGCTAAAGTATCTGGTAAAAAAACGTACCTAATTAAAAAAAAATCTAATTTCTATTTATTTGGGTTTTTTAAAAGATTGAACCCGGAAAAAAGTAACGATTTAATCGTCAGTCAATTAAATTCTTAGCAATAACAACTGTTATAAAATTGTCTTGACCTGCCAGGCATAAAACGAGTTCAAAAGAATGTTATCTTGCTCTCGTTTAACATCGAGTCAGCGACGCTGCTGCTGTCTTCAGTGTCAGATTAGATCGATTTTTGTGGAGGTTCAGACCTAAACCGAATATATTGGAAAATGTTACAGGCAGTTGATAGTTTTCATCATAGGACAGTTAGTTTAATCAATAGTTGGGTCACACTGTTGGAAGACATAAATTCTGTTCAACAACCAAACATGTTTTGAAATTCTCCGCGGTGTTATTTGGTATAACTTTTTTTCCAACGAGTGTGTGCGCAAATTATTGTCTACAATCATTTATAATTGCTTGATTCTTTCCTATCTTAAAACTGGTATTGCTTAACCTTTAAGTCACTAATGTTTTAAACTGCTACGCCAGTGGTATAGCAGGTGGATAAGTTGAGTTGGTTTTAACGTCCAACATCAGCAGTATATAGACTATATTGTGTACGGGCCCCAAGACGGACGTCTGACAATTGTATGTGCTGCCACACACGAGACAGGGCGGGGATACCATGACTACTGTCTCAGCCGGTCACATTAAACTGACACCGACCCAACCAGTAGGGAGCGAAATCGCCAGGGATCGAACCCGGACCTTTTGCGTTGGAAGTCGATGTTCTACCCTTGGGCCACCGCGTCCCCCGTGGTATAGCAGAGCTTTAGGGAAAATAGACAACAGCAAAAGAAGCGGTATATTACTTAAAGGTTAATATGGCAACGAAAGCCTAAAGCAAGTTGGGCCAGTTATGTGGTTTATTAACCTGCAACTTATCAGCCAGGCTATATCGTAAAGGGGTCCCAAGACTAACGTCTGGCAATTTTAATATGCTGTCGCACAGAGACAGCCTACTGTCGCAACTGGTCACATTATCCTGATACCGACTCAACCAGTTTGGGAAAAAGTTGGAGAAATACATTTAGTGTAATCATGGATTTGCAATGGACAATGTTACAGCCAGTTGATTTTTTACATCACGAGGACTGTGAAGTCACTAGTTTTATGTCACATTTTCGGAACACATAACTTTTGCTCACCTACCAGAGACATTTTTGAAGTTAAAATATGTGGGGTGATATTTAGTGTAAATTGTTTTTAAACGAGTAAGTGCATAATATTATATTAAATAATTATATTATAAAATTACTTAAAATTATTCGCCTTGTTTAAAATTGTTATTGTTATTTTTTATTAACCTCTAATTTCAGCATCAAGGCTATAGATACGGTAAACGTGTGCCAACACTAATCTTGGCGATTTTATTCTCCCGTGCTTCCACACAGACAACAGTGCGAAGATGCATGGGCTCTTGTCTCATCCTGTTACATTAAAACTGACACTGAACCAAGCGATAGGTGATGGTTGGTTGGTTGGGTTGGTTTAACGTCCAACAGCAACACTATATAGGTTCTATTGTGGACGAGCCCCAAGACGGCCATCTGACAATTTTATGTGCTGCCACACACGAGACAGAGCGGGGATACCATGACTCCTGTCTGAACCGACCACATTATACTGACACCGACCAAACCGGTAGGGATCGCAACAGCCAGGATTCGAACTCGGGACCTTTTGCGTCGGAAGCCGATGTTCTACCCCAGGGCCACCGCGCCCCCCAAGCGATAGATGAAGGGTTGGACAAATGAATTTAGTTTGGACATGATTGTATACTTTTCATAGCGAGTAATGTTGAGTTGAGTGGGTTTAACGTCCAACGTCAGCACTATAATTATAGTCTATGTAGGCTAGCCCCAAGACTGGCTAGCAGGGCTACCACTAACACGGGCAGTTTCACCGACTTGACCTAGATAATCATGTGGGCTGAAAATTCAGCATTCACTCGGCCAAGGCCACAGTGCTACGCCTAGGTGGTGAGATAATAATATTCTCGTTAACAAGCGCGGATGTTAAACGGTTATCATCAGAAGCGTTAGTCTAATGTCCTAACTCATATATCTTTTGGTTCTAAAAACCATTCCCAATAATATTATAATTCCTACTTCCAATTATGAAAATTGAGCGAGGTAGCGAGAAAGATAGATTGATAGAGAGAGGTGGGTTTTTTTTTACTGGACAATTACTTATACAAGCTATGCGTGTGTAGATCTATGTGTTTGTTGTAATAATAGATCATAATATGCATGAACCGTACATTGTGTTAATGAAATCGAATTGGGCAATTGGGTGGTGTTATGATTTTACTCAAGAATGCTTGGGGATTTAACTTACCATAAGATAAGATAAAACGTAGAACCTACTTAACGTGGAAACACAGTGGATGTCGCACCATCTCGCCCAAGCTTCTCTTTTTTGCAGCGAGAATTTATTTCATATGAAAAGTGTTACAGTAAACAGAGTAGAAGCCTAAAAAAAGCCCGCCTCTTTTGTCGCCTTGCCTCATGGTGCTAGATCTAAGCGCTGCGCTTAGATCTAGCGTCAACAGGTGCGTGGTCGCCTGAAAGTTGACCGGAAATGAAGTAGGCCCGTATTTTGAGCTGGACATAGATCTGTAACCAGTGATCGTAGCGAAAATCTGAAAACAGATTCGTAATCAGCGATCCAAAATTAACAAAGTCTACGCGTACAGATGCTGAAAAAATGCATAATAAACAATTTCATACAAAAATGTTTTTATTAGATTCAGACACCCACACATTGAAGAATGCACGGAATTTCCACCCCCGCACACTTTCCATGCCGTACACACTTTGGATTGTAGTGCCACGTATTAGAATCATTATTTCAAACAAATCTATTTGTCGTCTATTTTTTTCTTTTTGAGTGCAGCCATGTTAGTATCATCCATTGAAGTATTTCTTCATTCACATCCATTTCCTATAAGCATAACTGAAACAAATAAAATGAGACGATGCTTCTACTTAGTTCTAGGCAATAATAACACACACTGTGAATTTTTCTCGTCACGTGATTTTGTCGATCTGACGTTTGGAGGGAAGGTGCGACCCTCACTCTGTTTCTACCAGCTCGCCCTTTTTTCCGCGCAGTTTTATGTCGTCGATTTGTAGGGAAGGTGCGACCTCCACTCTGTTTCCACCCTAAAGGTTTGTATCTGCCGCACACACAACTTTCTTTCCGGATGTGTTCCAGCATCAGCCCACACCATTTTCTAGGTCAAGCCAGTGACAGTGCCTTCTATTTTTGGAAGCCTTGCTGGCTAGCCACACACGAGACAGGGCAGAGGTAGAGCGCTAATCCATTGTTTGCATTCCTTCACATCAGAAGAAAGCCACACACGAGACAGGGCGGAGAGACCTAGACTTCTGTCTCAGTCGGTCTAGCCAATACGTCAAGAGAAATTCAAAATAGGGAGTGCGATTGAATCACAAAGTATTATGCTACTGTTTAAAAATAATGAGCCCTGTCTCAAGTTTTCTGACGCTTACCTTACAATCGTCACAGTGTCATTTTTGTTTATAATAACGAGTGCAAGAATTCGAAAAATTAGAAAAATCACATAGACCATGCAAAGAGAAAAAAAAGCACGTTTTTTTCAAAATTTATTTACAGAAATCTTTAAAATGCCTCCGATTGTTACGCATAGCCCAGTACGTGCATTTCAAACCAGGGACATGCCTCTTTGTGAAATTGCATTTCCTGTGGAGGTTTTATTCAGTTGAGTTGGTTTAACGTCTAACATCAGCACTATATAGGCTATATTGTGTACGGGCCCCAAGACTGACGTCTGACAATTTTATGTGCTGCCACACGCGAGACAGGGCGGGGATACCATGATTGCTGTCTCAGCTGGTCATATTCAACTGACAGCGACCCAACCAGTAGGGAGTAAAATCGCTAGGGCTTGAACCCGGACCTTTTGCGTGGGAAACCGATGTCCTACCTCAGTACCACCGCGCCCCCCTATTCAAATGGATACCTTGCTAGTATTTTAGACCATTCTTCTATAACACTCTCAATAAAAGGTCCCTCCTTCGATCGTTTTTAAATCTACTAATTTCTACAAGCCTCTGATACAAATTTTGAGCTGGAGCCCTCGAACATTAGAAAAAACCTAAAATTTCCCTCTATCGTTTTAAAATAGAAATTACTATTTACTATCTCGTTCTAAAAATACGAATGTCTTACAGTTCATTTTTTTCGCCGTCGAGCACATTATAAATTACTCGAAAAGTCAAAATTCTTAACTCTGCTTAATTAATACGGTTTGCCTTACAAATTAGTGTGTATCCTTGACTACTAGAGGTCTTGTTGCTGATGAGGGACTTGAACTAGAAAAACCAAGATTTGAAGAAGATAAAATTAATGCTCTGTGGACAAACTAGGTTCTCTTTTATTGGGCTAGTAGTTTGTTTTCTTAAGGGAGTTCTAAGCAGAGTAGACAAACTTTTCAGACTTTCTTCTTTTTTCCCCCCGTGAACTCCATAAATGGAGGAACATTCGACACCATGGGGTGTTGATGTTAAGAAAGCAGCAAACAAAAAGTATTTTGTTCTAGTTTACCAAAGTATCAATATCAACAAAAGCTTCACCCTGAGCCAGTTTCGCGAGCAGAAACAAAAGACTAAAGGAGTTAAAAAAAAACAACAACAACCCAACTCAATAGGCCAAATCTATTTTTCTAGTTTACTATGATATCAATATCAACAATGAACTCAAACAACATTATTATTTCATTTTAACCCCAGCTAGCTTTGATACCAAAAGATAAAGTGATTAAGAAAACACTATAATATCCGTGTTAACAATGATCCTCAACAACAGAGCTATTTTTATCTTACCGTGCGATGTTTTGGCAAGCATAAAACAAAAGACCAAAGTGATTAAGAAAACAACCAACTAAAAGTCAACCACACATGTTTTTCTAGTTCACTATAATAATTATTCATGTCAACAATTACCTTCAACAGCATAGCTATTTTAATCTTATAATGCGACGTTTTTTTTTTCAAATAGAAAATAAAAAACCAAAGCGATTAATAAAACAAAATAAATAAACCCAACGTATTTTGGAGTTCATTTCAATATCCAACCATTTCAAAATGATCACCATCAACATATTTCATGTCACCCAGCGGTTGTTTTTCAAGCAGAAGACAAAAGACTAAATGGGTTAAGACAACAACTACTAAACAAACCAAATCTATTTTAGTTCACCTTTATATTCATGTCAACAAATATCTCCACCAACATAGTTCATCTTTTTACCCTAAGCTAGTTTCGCCCGCCGAAAACAAAAGAGCGCTGGTTGCCAAGTATATAGTATATCAGTGTCCTGTTAATGTTATACCTCGCGAACATTCCAGAGTGACAGAAGAAATTAGGAGGTGATGTTGGGTTAAGTGAACACCAGGCATGCCTGAGAGAGAGATAGAGAGGGGGGAGAGAGAAAGAGAGAGAGACTGAGAGAGAGAAACAGAGAGAGAAACAGACAGAGAGAGACACAGAGAGAGAGAAACAGACAGAGAGAGAGAAAGAGAGAGAGACAGAGAGAGAGAGAGAGAGAGAGA
>RQTK01000858.1:80425-92925 GCA_003991915.1 Elysia chlorotica
AGAGAGAGAGAGAGAAACAGACAGAGAGAGAGAGAAAGAGAGAGAGATAGAGAGGGGGGAGAGAGAAAGAGAGAGTGGGAGAGAGAGAGAAAGAGAGAGACACAGAGAGAGAGAGACACAGAGAGAGAAACAGACAGAGAGAGAGAAAGAAAGAGAGAGGGAAAGAGAGAGAGAGAGAGAGAGAGAGAGAGGGAGAGAGAGCGAGAGAAAAAGAGAGAGAAACAGAAGAAATTAGGAGGTGATGTAGGGTTAAGTGACCCCCAGGCATGCCTGACTCTCGTCTGTAGATTTGTCACTCCGTGAGGATCGCCTGTTGACACAGGGTCAAAAGGGGGTAGAGGGGGAGAGAGAGGGAGAGAGAGAGAGAATCTGCACGGTTGTCCAATCATAACTATATCTGAGACATAGTGAGCCAATGAGCATTGAACAAAACTCAATGCCTAGAGGACGTCATTATGTGATCCGTTAAAATATTGTGAATCGCAAGGTTTCTTTTGTCTAGCTACTGACCATGAACGCTCACAAATCAACAAGCAACAAACAAACCTTGACATGACACCAGGCTAAAGTCATGACCCTCAGTCCAGCTATTTATCATCTAGATAAATGACCCGTCATATCCAGCGTCGACTAGCAGATTTAAAACGCTTAGATCAACTTAATAAATAAAATTATTGCCTAGTGTAACTAATGCTACTACGCCAACGTAAATCTCATGGATTAGAATGGGGTTTATAAAAACTGGAATTAAATAAAAGACATGACAAAACATACATGGCAGTTCGTAAAGATACGTCCTAGAAGTAAAGCTGGGGGGTGGTTTAACGTCCAACAGCAGCACTATATAGGCTATATTGTGGACGGATCCCAAGACGGATGTCTGACAATTTTATGTGCTGCCACACACGAGACCGGGCGGGGATACCATGACTCCTGTCTTAGCCGATCACAAAAGAAGTAAAGCTGTGGGCGAAATGAAGACAGGGCAGACCTACAAGAAGGTGGATGGATGACATCAGCGACTGGCTACAAAGGAGGCCCAGCGAGGCAGGAAGGATCGCTCAAGACAGAGAGCTCTTCAAGCAGATTTTACGGGAGGCTACGTCAGAAACTGTCGACATCCAACATGAGAGGGCAAACTGGCTCATTTGGTAGAGCGTTGATCTCCAGATCTGGAGGTCCGTGGTCCGTGTTTCGAACCCCACGACCGGCAGATTTATTTGTCCGGTTTCGTCCCTTGTAACTTTCTGGGTCGGTGTCAATAAAATGTGACCGGATGAGACAGAAGTCATGGTATCTGCGTCCTGGCTTAAGGCCCTTTGAATGTTAAACCAACTCAACTATACTCATCCAACATTATGATGATGGTGATGGAATTAAATATCTTGCGGTTGGATGGGAGTTAAAGCTTAGTACGTTTGTTATGACTAAGATTACTTGAAACTTTTGTCAACAAAATTTTCAATGTGATTGCTAGATGCGGAAGCACGTTTGGTATTTACAACTTTGAAGGTTAAACCATGGTTGTCTGTATTTAAAATTTGAAAACAATTATGCATGTAAAAAAATAAAATGTTGGAAAATAAACCAGGAAAGTAAGAGATTTAGAGAGAGAGAGAGAAAGAGAGAGAGAGAGAGAGAGAGAGAGAGAGAGAGAAAGGAAGAGAAATGAGGGGGGAGAGTAAGATGGATAAACAGAGAGACACACAAAAAGACAGATAGCCGGATTTAGGAAGACAGACAGACAGATATATTGGCAGATGGTAAAACATAGAGATACTTACAGGATCTCTCTCTCTCTCTCTCTCTCTCTCTCTCTCTCTCTCTATCTCTCTCTCTGCTTCAAACTTTCTCTCAATATCGACGATTGAATGTAATCCTTGTCAAAACCGATTACCTCGAACAACGATAAAATTTCTAAAGAGCCTTTATAGGGACTCCCGCCCCCCCCCCCCCCCCTTTTTTTTTTCAATTTCCCCACCTTCCAGCACCCCCCTCCCTCACACCTTTTATCCCTCCCATTTTCAATGAGTCATCACAAATTGTATATCTGTATGCGTGCTCTAAACTGTGACCAATAGTGCAAACTAATGAGTCAAGTGAACCGTAAAATGCTTTGATCTTTTCATGATTCCGTTGGGGTGGTCAGAAAATGTATTAATTTCGCACTAATCATTATTGAGACAACTCTTTTGTATAGGAAAGATAATAACTGATATGAGTATAAATCATACACCAAATTGTCTGTTGCATTTCAGCAACGTAATGTTAATATATTATTGCTTTTCTATTTACCATAATGATTATATATATATAACCACCACCACTGCTGCTTCTCTGCTACTACTACTACTACTACTACTACTACTACTACTATAGGCATTTCAATTGCTGATGCTGTTGATGCTGATATTGTAAAGATACTGATAATTACTATACTATTACCACCACCACCACCACTGCTGCTTCTCTGCTACTACTACTACTACTACTACTACTACTACTACTACTACTACTACTACTACTACTACTACTACTACTACTGCTACTACTACTACTACTACTACTGCTACTACTACTACTACTACTACTACTACTACTACTACTACTACTACTACTACTACTACTACTACTACTACTACTACTACTACTACTACTACTACTACTATTTACTAACTACTACTATTACTACTACTACTACTACTACTACTACTACTACTACTACCACCACCACTACCACCACCATCATCATCATCATCATCATATCATCATCATCATCATCATCATCATCATCATCATCATCATCATCATCATCATCATCATCATCATCATCATCATCATCATCATCATCATCATCATCATCATCATCATCATCATCATCATCATCATCATCATCATCATTAATATTTCACAACCATCATTATCATAAAGCATCACCATCTTCATTATCATCATCACTTAAATCAATCACGACATAACGTGATCACAAACTAGCCGCACATAATTATAACAATAAATTATTGTACTTACAATCACCGTAATAATCCAGTTGTTGAGCGATGACTCCGAATACCAGGTCCTGTAGAGACAGCAGCGCCACCACTGTTCCCAACACCGACATACGCACATCCATCATGGCCGACTCAAGACCAGTCACTCTCCGCAGATTTAAAAATCCTTATAAGTCACGTGATGTTTTTCCGGAGTCGGTAAGACTCCTTTAGCCAACTCGCTAATCGTAATAACCCGGTTTAACAAGTACACGCGTATAAGAAATATACACAGTGCGTTTAGGCATTTAGTGCCGTGCTCTTAAGCAAAGTGTTTTGAGGAAAAAATTCAAAGGTTTAGAGTACGTGCAATACACGTAAATAAAAGGTACAGTAACTGTTTTTTGTCTTTCAAAAAATCTAAACCACATTAAGAAGTAGAAATCGTATTTTAAACTATACGTTCTAAGAGAAAGAAATATTCGAATAAGTGTAGAAATCTCTTTAGATGGTGTAGAATGCGTAATAAAATTAAGAGTATACCTTTGATTTTTCTAGTTTTGGCTGCATGATTTAATTTTATTATAGCTTTATTCAAGTCACTTTATTTCATACAATACTAAAGCACGTTTAGTTTATTTATAACGTAAATAAGTGCATAAAAAGGCAGACTGAACTGTATGTCATTAACTCAAATGCAATGGCTTTAAACAACGTAGTATTAATATTAAAACAAACAGTTTGATTTAATCTCTTGCGTTCTACCGATACCGCTCAGTTAGGAAATCCTGGAGCATTTTTAGTCTTTTTCTGGTTTGCTTATCTCTTTGTGAGGCGTTGCTTCCCGAATCATTCCCCGAAACATTGCACTACCCATAACGATTATTCCCACCTACGTAATTGTTTTTTCAAGCCAGTTTGTACACATTAATTTTGTCCTGTTTCCATCTTCTGCTTGACTCCATTCCTTTTCTCTCTCACTATTTTAGCCTCTAGATTTGGACTACTAAATACTTAAGCACTACTACTAAATCCTCAGTTGTTCATTATTAGCTACTAAAGGCGACTTAGGTAATCGTCTACGTGTGCTCGATGTAATATAAGTCATGAGACAATCGATCAAATAATCCTTTACTGCTCTTTTAGAAAAACTAAGGGACGATTATGATACAGCTCAGGCTGTCGACGACAGGATAACATCTTTGATTGACAGGATAAACGTGGGAGTCTAGCCATTCGATATAACTGTCAACTTGTAGAGGGAATTAGTAATTATTGTCAACATGAAATGACAATTAAATGTAAATGTAGATTTATCCTAAAAGAGCTAGTGGGCATTGGTTAGCAATTTAAGGAATAGTTTCTTCCTTATACCTTTTGAAATGGCAAAGCTTGGCAACATCCTTTAAATGGCCACTGGCGGATTTACATCAGCTTTTCGCTATCCTAGAGGCAAAATATGGTAACTGTGCTCTTCCACTCTTTGAGGTTAGAATAGAATGCCTCACAATCCACGTTTTTGTGATTTGCCTGTTGGAAATGCGGTTTCAGAATAAGTTCTGCCATTTAGTTTGGATACCGTCAGGATATGAGATTGTGTAACAAAGATAGAAGTGTTTAGAAGATATACGCCAATGTTATTTCAATGAAAACATTTCTTTTATTTTGCACGTTTTGTAATAAGCTTAACTTTTAGTGACTTGGGGATTTTGCACCAATTAGCATCACGCCTGACTGATGCTACTCCGCGAGGTGACATTAAAAATAAGTACTACCTACATTTTTGGCCCTTTTGAGAAAAACGCAATCAAAAGTTTTGACAGATTTATGACTAGATCTAGGTCTTTAACAATAATGTTTCTTTTTGTTATAACCTGTCTGCTAATCTCTACACTTATCATTTTGTTGATTCTTTTGTTCAGATAATACCTTTCCATGCTGTCATCTCAACTTTTCCAAAACTGAAAATACAACCAGTCTTTTTAAATGCCAGCTAACGCATTAATTTACTTGACAAGCTATTAAAACCACAAATCAGAGTTCATGACTTCTTACAAAGTAACGCAACTTTTTTAAAATACGAAAACACATACCTCATATTCAAGAGATGGATACATTATCGTAGACACGGGGATTACCTCCAACTCTCTCTTTGTTTTGTTCAACAAGAAATGAACATGTAAGAAAAAGACTAAAGAGTCTGAAATGACTTGTAAGTGACATAAAATCAAAAAGATTTTAACGTGTATTAGCTAGAGACATTTGGTCGTTTATTCAAAACAAGCACTGACATTGTTTTAAAGGCTTAGAACTAAAATTCCCCGATACCAGGGAAAGAATATCCGATTGTGTACTTAAGTTATAAAGTGTCTGCTTTAAAAAGAACCAATATAAATGTCTACAGCAAATTAACAGTTTTCTGCCGTTACCTCGATTTATAAAACTTAAAGCTTTAGAACTGACACAATAAGCTAGAAATTTCTAATTCACATAGTGTCTTATTCACAAATTGTTAAAAAAAAACTCTCTCAGACAATACATCCAATTTCTATGGCTTCATTTTTTTCACGCTAAGCTTGGAAAATAGAATTGTTAACACTGTATGTTTATAGAAAATATTATTCCAGGCTGATAAGAAAAAAAAAACTTCAATTAAAACGTCTCAGTAATTCAGGAAACCTTATGTTTGTTTTCATGTTTGGGTAAAGAGAGCAAATCCTATGCACAACATAATTCTCTCACAAACAATTGACGGATTAGAGCTAGGCAATTAGGTAAAAGGATAATCGTTTGGTTTTTTATTTCTAGTTTTCATCTGCCCTTACAGATTTGAGGAGTTTTTCCCGGAGTTTTGTGTGTGTGTGTGTGTTTGTGTTTTTGTTGTTCATGTTTGCTTGTTTGTTTGTTATTGTTTTTTGTTTTTGTTTAGGGAGGGGGTCTTCTTGTTGTTGTTTTTTTTTTTTTTAAGATTTATTTACAATTCTAAATCTATAAAATTTATACGATCAACAAATTATTAATTTTGCTAATGATTTTAAGAGGCTATAACACGCATTTCGTAATATAATATGTAAATAGAAAACAGGAGAGGGAGTGAAAGATGGGGGAAACTATTATAAATAGTAAAATTACATGATTAATAGATAAAAATGAATAAAATAATAAAATGATGAGGAGGAGAAGAAGGGGGAGAACGAGAAAATGGAGACGGATGGCGATGATTTGGATGATGATGATGATGATGATGATGATGATGATGATGATGATGATGATGATGATGATGATAACGACGACAACGACGACCACTAAAATGATGATTATGATTATGATTGATGATTATGACGTTTGTGATGACTATCAATGACAATGACGTTAACAGTAAAGAATTGAAATGAGATGAAATAGGAAAACGCTCCCAAACAAAAGAATCGAAATAAAAATAATATTGGACATTGAAATTCTCCACATCGATAACGGAATAAACTGTAAGAGGTAAGTAAAGTAAGATTGTGAGAACAGAAGCTGAATACAGAGAAAAAGCAGTGACCAGGCAAAAGGAAATGGGGTGATAAGCAAAACGATGGAAACGAGATGAAAAGGAATGCTCGGTTAAGCCACTGGACTAGATTGAAGCTTTCAAAGAAGAGACATTTATCAAAGAGCATTCAGAAATATATGTGCTGTTATATTTTCAAGAGGGAATGATGCTTTCCCTACTAATTACTTAGCTAGACTGAAATTGAGACAATCTGACTGTTAAATTCGAGTAAATGCTCATATAAATCTGGTTAGACTTGAAATAGAATGTTCTATTTGACGAAAGCATATACAGCTTTAGATCTAAAATAATGGCGATTTCAACATCCGCATGACTGATGCTTTAATGTTGTGTTGTCCGAACGTATTAGCCTTGACGTTTTCTTGCGGAGTAGAAGGGAGGTTGTTAGATATTGAGGGAGGGGAGGGGAGGCGAAGAGCACATAGAAAGAAAGAAAGATGGGGAGAAGGGGAAACAGAGGGGAAGACGGGGGGAGAGCGAGAGGGGTAGGGAGAGTTGAGTTGAGTTGGTTTAACGTCCAACATCAGCACTATATAGGCTATATTGTGGACGGGCCTCAAAACTGACGTCTGACAACTTAATGTGCTGCCACACACGAGACAGGGCGGGGATGCCGAGGGAGAGAGAGGGAGTACAATGATAGGGAGAAAAAGAGGAACAGAGGCAATAACATAATTATAAAGGGGGAATGGTGGGAGGAGAAGAAAGATAGAATTGATCGAGGAACAAACAGGTGAAAAGAGAGAGAGAAAGAGAGTGAGAGAGATAGAGAGAGGAGAGAGAGATGCTGTTTCCGTAGTTATGCAACCACATCGCTACTTGGCAGCATGATAAAGAGTAAAGAAGTATAGACTTAGCTATATGTACTGTTATGTAAATTGTCGTTTCCATGCGTTCTTGTTCTTTATATGTTTAGCATTTGAAGTAATTCAAAGATCAGAGAATGGCAAACAGTTGGATTAAAGGTATTAAAAGTTTTGATAAGA
Organism: Elysia chlorotica; assembly: GCA_003991915.1. Taxonomy (NCBI): domain Eukaryota; kingdom Metazoa; phylum Mollusca; class Gastropoda; family Plakobranchidae; genus Elysia; species Elysia chlorotica. The sequence goes on from RQTK01000858.1 coordinate 87,961, forward strand.
AATAAGAAAGTAGGAATTCGGGAATAGATAACGAAAGTATGAGACGTGATATAAGTAGTCAGAAAAGGTTCCAAGAATTTGGAGAAAAGACATGATTTCACAAATCAGTTAAGAAATGAAATGAACAATAAGGGAAAAAAATGTAAAAATTGTAGTAGATGATTTAAAAAATGAGTTAGGCTAAACGATAAGAAGAAGCTCGCACGAAAAAAAAGTCCACACGATTTAAGGTAAATGATGAGATTTAAAGAACATACAGAAATATTAGTGAGGAAAGAAGAAGAAACAATTAGAGATTTCTATCCTTGTCAAAGCATATTATTAACCTAACTCATTAAATAAAAATCTTTTAAAATCATGCGTGTTTCAGCGAACAATAAATTAGGGCTTATCTCAAAATCGCCTCGCAAGGATCAAAAAATGTGTCGCTCATCAAGGCAATTATGCGGGCTACGTCATTGTGAATTGTTATATTTTGAACGTGTGAAGAGAATAAAATAGATCTGAACATTGACACGGAAATCGAAGTTATTGGTGGTGTTAACAAAAGAGATTTGAGTAAAGAACACATGCTGTGTTTTTCAAGAAACTGTATCTTTTTTTGTTTGTCTATGTGTTTGTTTATGTGTCTGCCAGTCTATGTATTTCTCTTCCTATGTGTTTCTCTCTCTCTCTCTCTCTCTCTCTCTCTCTCTCTCTCTCTCTGTTTATATCAATTTCTCTTTATTTGTGGGTTTCAGTGACTGTCTGTATGTCTGTCACTGTCTCTGTCTTTGTCTCTGTGTGTCTGCCTCATTGTTCCTGTATCTCTGTCTTTGTCTCTATCTCTGTCCCTTCTTTATCTCTCTCTCCCTATCTTTCCCCCCCCCTCTCCCTCTCTCTCTCTCTCTCTCTCTCTCTCTCTCTCTCTCTCTCTCTCTCTCTCTTTTGCTCTTTCTTGTCTTTTCTAACTGTCTAGTTTTATTATCTGTTTCCTTCTTTCTTCGTGTTTCTCCTTTCTCTCTCTCTCTCTCTTTCTATCTCTCTCTCTCTCTCTCTCTCTCTCTCTCTTCCGTTCTTTCTCTCTCTATCTCTATCTTTAACTCTCTCGCCCTTTCCATCTAACATTACATTATATTTTTCCTTCTCTCCAAATGGCTAATTTTCAGTAATTTTTCATTAAATCCCAAAAAATAAGAGGAATAACTTAGTATCCGCCAAGCACTTTTGCCTCAGCTTTTACTAAACGTATATTAGTCGTTTTGTCACAAAATTACTCTCCACGCTAACTGGGCTAGGCTAAATCTTTACGAACAATAAACGATTTGTCACTAGTATTGGAAATACTCAAGGATCTATAGAATGTAAACAAAGCCGTTGAGAAAATCGGAAATAAAACTCTGAATTATTGATAGGGTAAAACGATGATTTGAACTACAGTTAAATTCTAGATCTGCAAGCCTTGAAGAACCCTTTAATATTTGACCTCGTTTAAACAAAATCCCCGAATTAACGAAAGAAATCGATTTTTCACGATCTAAATGGATAAAAAATATTGTCGAAATAAAATCCAATTGGTAACGGCACATCAGCACGGTAACGGCTATATTGTGCCCATGATGTCTAAGACAGTTAATACATTATACTAGTAACAAAGGTGACTCATTTGTCTATCTGAGAGGTAAAAGGATAAAAATGTGTATAAAAGGTTGGTTAAAAGTGAAGGTAATGTACAGTGGTTTCAAAGATTTGTGTGTATAATTATCACAGTCACCTTTTATTAGATACATTAATGTACTTTAGACTAATCGATGTAACCTGATCTAGGTTTTAAAAACGAACAAAAAACACTTACAGCAATATTTTCAAATTTACGTACTTTAAAATGGCGCAAAGGCGAATTTGTCTATTACTCATATCTGATGTCTTTTAAGAAAGAGGGGTAACTTTTTGCGACATTTCATTCTTATTAGGTGTCAGGGACGCTCAGAAAGCGATTGTTTGGTTGTTATTTTTTTGTTTTTGTTTTGTTTTGCTTGTTGTTGTTCAACCTCCAGCGTGAGCACAAGTAACAAAATATGATATGCGTCTATTTCGGCTCAAAATATTGACAATAAAAATAAATAATAGTAACAGTTCTATATAAGTAAAAGGTAAAGTTCTTGGAAAAACAATTTAAAAAAAAAGGGGAGGGGGTGGGGGGGGGGGCAAATCATTTAGTACATTACACTTTCGATTGACGAGCAGAAATTTGGACGTTCGGTTCTTAACTTTGGCCCCCTTCTAGTTATCTTGGAGTCTTTGAAAAACTTAGGTGGCGTTATTGAAAGAACAATGCAATAACAGTATGTTCTTCATAAAATAAGTCTTCTATTCATTTTTTTATATAACTATTCTCTTTTTCACCAAGGGAATAGGTCTATATCTTGCATTTTTTTTTCTTTTGATGGAATGTTTGTTTTATAGAAAACCAATTAAAATGATTCTCATAAAAAAAACTGTAAATAAAATAATTACGCATTCACGAAAATTAATTCTATTCTATATACCCCGTAAAACGCGTTGAAAAGGATCTATATAAACAGAAGGATCCTAAACAATAATAACTGTAGAGATCTCCAGCCTCGTTATAAAATAAAAGAAACGTAATAATAAATGCCATGTTGTGAATTTGCATAACTCTAAAATTTTGATTGCGTTTTCCTAAAAGCGCAAAAGATGTAAACAGAACATCTTCAAATTATCTCCACAACTAGATCTAGTAAATACGCACTATGAAAAATATTTACGGGAATTTTTTCTTAGCGACACAAAATAATTATTACAGAGCGGAGTACAAATATTAATATGTCCAGAATAAAAACAGTCTTGTCCAGCGAAGTAACCTGTAGTGAAGATGTGGAAGAGATAAGTGAAGCTACATGGGCAGTGATGGCTAAATTAATACCCTGTCTCTGCTGATAGCGGGGGGCTGGGTTTTCTCTGACATCGGGGTTTGGACTGGGGGGAGGGGGGGGCGATGTGAGGGGTGAAGAATGTGAGGAGAAGGGTAAAGGGAGAGAGGGTTGGTGTGGTGTTGGTGGTACGGCCGCTGAGAGAGGGAGAGAGAGAGAGAGAGAGAGAGAGAGAGAGAGGAGGGAAAGAGACATGGGGAGGGAGAGAGGGTGGGGAGGGAGAAGAAGAATGGAGAGGGAGAGAAAGAGACACAGACAGACAGACAGACAGACAGACAGACACACGGATATGATTGTGTTTTAAACTAAACTGTTATACCTACATGTGTCTACTTAAGAAGTTGCCAAGAAGTTGTCATGAGCCTTAAATTAAGAAAAAGGAGAGAGAGAGAGAGAGAGAGAGAGAGAGAGAGAGAGAGAGAGAGGGGGGGGGTAAGAGTATTCACATGACATGTGTCTCTGAAGGTTAGGTGAGTGTGGAGGTGAGAGGAGGAGAGGAGAGGGTTGGTGTGGTGTAGGCTTAGTGATGAGGCTGTTGAGAGATACACGGGTGAGGGGGTGGGAGGGGGGGAAGGAGGCAAAGAGAGACAGACAGAGGTAGACAGAGAGACAGGCAGACTCACAAACAGACAGACAGACAGACAGGCAGACAGGCGGATATACAGTCATACAGGCGAACATACAAACAGACAGGCAGATAGTCAGACAAAGAGACGGTAGATGTGGGGAGAAGCAAGAGCAAGAGAAAAAGAGTGAATAGGTAGAACATAAAATTAGTTGTTTTTGTATTGTTTCGTTTTGTTTTGTTTTTTGTTTGTTAAGATATTGATTACTAGATTAAAGAAAGAGACTGACAGAGAGAGACATAGAGAGAGACAGAGAGACAGAGAGACAGAGAGAGACAGAGAGACATAGAGACAGAGAGAGAGAGATTGAGAGAGAAGAAATTTGGTATGATGAATTATAAACGACTGATAGAAAGGCGGGGAAGGAGGAGGGGGTGAACATAAAAGCGTGAAATGTATAAAATTTTGTACTAAATATTTCCTTAAAAAGTTGTTGTTTACAAAAAGTATTTCGCAAATCTAACATTTATTTCAGTATGGTTTTTGTTTGTTTAGTTATTTGATCGACACAACTCACCTATAACGAGGCAATCTGAGCCATTTTCTAGGTACTTAACAAGGCTCAAATCAGAGTCGTATAACCATTACCACCATCGTGATCATCATTAGTTTTCAGTCTGGGTATAGTACAGGGTGATCTCTTTTAAACTGAGTATTGTAACACTTTATAAAAAAAAGTTCTGATAGAATATTAAGTGCAGTTAGCAAAAAACGTGTGCACATTATGGCGCGCAATAATATTGTATGCTATTGGTAACTTTTTTGAATCCCCGCACGTTCAAGACGAGTTGTGTTGAGTTGAGTTCGTTTAACGTCCAGCATCGGCACTATATAGGCTATATTGTGGACAGACCCCAACACTGACATATGACAATTTTACGTGCTGTCATACACGAGACAGGGCGGGGATGCCATGAAACCTGTCTCAGTAGGTCACATTAAACCGACACCGACTCAACCAGTAGGGAGTACTTGTCTGCTGTATTTGACACCTTGGATTATTGCACTTTATAGATTATAGATAAATAGATTCGAACAAACTTTTAAGATAATGACATCTGTTCTAATTTATAACAGCTTGAATTTGGAGAAAGAAAGAGAGAGACAGAGCATTAGAGAGAGAGAGACAGAAAGAGTAAATGTGAGAGAAAAGTCGAAAGAAAAAACAAGTAAGAGAAATTGAAAGCAAGTGAAGGAGACCGATCAGGATGGGAAGGTAGAGACGACGGAGTGAAATTAAAGAGAGACGAAGAGCAGGACAGAGAAAAAAATGGAGGAAGATATCTACAAAGATAGAAAGAGAGAGACTTAGAAGATAGATAGATAGAGAGAGAGAGAGAGAGAGAGAGAGAGAAAGAGAGAGAGAGACGACCCCCCGCGCCTTGTCTAGATAAGACTAGACAGAG
>RQTK01000858.1:104974-107474 GCA_003991915.1 Elysia chlorotica
CCCAGATATAAATGAACAGGAAAGCATAAAGACTGCGATAGTGTCACGGTGTGAGCATGTTATGGCAGTAGAGGTACTCACCATCAGGACTGGAGCAATCAGGGCCATTGATACAAGTCACTGGGGCCCATGTTGGTTTGGTGAGAGTGTATCGGTGATGAGAGAATGGGAATGAAAGGCAGAGGAAGGAAGAGAGAGAGAGAGAGAGAGAGAGAGAGAGAGAGAGAGAGAGAGAGAGAGAGAGAGAGAGAGAGAGAGACAGAGAGAGAGAGAGAGAGAGAGAGAGACGGGGGGTACAGGGAGAGAGAGGGAAAAAGAGAGAGATGGGAATAGAGAAAAAGGGAGATCGGGAGAAAGAGTGAATTAGAGATAAATAAAGTGGAGAGAGCATGAAACAAGAAACATGCAAGTAGATAGACAGACAAATAGACAGATAAACAACAGACAAAGACATAAAAGAGGAAATAATAGAGGAGGGTGGACGGGGTAAATGTCACCCATTAGGTTTAAATAGCTAGTCATGCATAACTATGCTACTCTTAATTTTCAATTTAAATGGATACTAACACTTCTTTGTTCAAACATCGAAGAATGCATTTTAAACAACTATACAGAGTTGGATGGGATGCATTATATGAAAGTATTATATCAATTGAAAAGGGTCCAAATTTAGAGTGTTATATATTGACAATGATTAATTATGCTACTTTCAACTATTGGATGAGTAACGCGTTTACAATGGTTTGCTCATAAGTATTTTTTACAAATGAAAATTATTATGACTGTTCTCTTTTTCTTTTTTTTCTTCCCTTAATTTTGTTGCTGTCTCTATCTCTGTGTCGCTTGCTGTCCTTGTCTAAGACTCTCTCTCTCTCTCTCTCTCTCTCCCTCCCTCTCTCTCCATCCCCTGACATGCAGAATCACTCTCGCGCCACAGAAATCATTAAAGTCGCACTCTGTGCGGCACTAGTCCAATTCACCGCGGGACCATTGTTTACACCTTGAGGGAAAGAAGGCCCCTGATTGGCTGACATGTTCATTTCCTGTTTGCAGTCGGCCATCGACCCTCGGCTTTTCTGTCCTCACAAAAGAGGAGATCGCCTCGACAGGTTTGAGTGTTGGGAATAGTTACACGATAATGAAGGGATAAAGAGAATAATAGATGAACAGAGGCAAAAACACAACAAGTATAACAATTATAATGCTTGGGTCCAGAAAAATTGGTTGTTTGTTTATTTCTTATTTTTAGTGTCTTATTGCATACCAAGTTGCAAATCCTATAAATAAAAGTGCATTCGTTTCATATGCATATAAAGTGGGGGAGCTTATTATGTTAGCTTATTAACGCCCAATGTCTCCATGTATGCTGTCTTGTGGGCTAGTCTTAAGACTAATATCTGACAATAGCACTACACATGAAGTAAGAACCGGGATAACAGGACGTCTGTCTCTGACAGTTATAATAACTGCTGAGAGCAACCTAGCTAGTAGGAGAAAAAAACTTAATCGAGATTCGAACCTGAAAATTCCGCAGTTGTGATTTATCACATGAGCTATCTCACAAAAGTCCCATGATTTAAACTTTGTTTTATTATTATGGGTTTGGGTGAAAATTCAAGTTAGTCTTAGGTCTATATTTGTGCTTAAGTCGGTGTCAGGATAATGTGATTGCCTGAGACAGAGTACAAATAAATCTGCGCTTTTTAGTTAAATTTAATATCTATTTATAATTATTAATTTCGTGGTTGTGTGTATTGTTTTTTGATTATCTAGACTGGTGTTCTGTCCATTTCTCGATCATTATTATTAACTTTATAAGAGGTACTGTTATTGATAATTTTGTTGCTATTATTAACGACTATTCTATATACAACAGTCACTTGCATCTACTCTATGTATCATTTTACTGTTAAAAATCACAAAGAAGAAAACAAAATCTGCGCTTTGTGTGAGTGCACCTTAACATTACCAGAAGGAAGTCATGCGACCCGTTTACCAGATCGTCTTGTGGCTTCGAGTAATATTTTGTTTGTGGAAAGATAGAAATTATTACGACAATGGTGGTTAACAATTGTATTTACATGTATAGTAATAGTATCCGTGAAAAAAAAATAAATTATAAAAATCTGATGCCGTTCAATCATTGTTTATAGCGCTACATTTTTGTAATCATTACATGAGAATCGCCCGAGTCATCGTATACCCGATTACGCTCGGTAGAACTAGATCCGGGAATAAGGCCAGATTTGATTTCAGTTTGAGTAGAAACTAAAACCGGTTCTTCTGCAGTTTCTTCAGCAACCATGACCGAAGGAGACGAATTCTTTTGGCCAAGGCCATTTATCCGGCTGCCGGTTTTTTCATGATGATGTTTATCATTGAAACTTTTTAAACTTGTTTCCCGCTCTTTGTTCACACTATCAAGGTCTACTTTTTCCCGGAGAACATAATCTATTTTTGGCGCGGTTGTATTTTCCCCAACAAAGCGAATGTCCTCACC
>RQTK01000858.1:112474-117115 GCA_003991915.1 Elysia chlorotica
AGAGGGAAAGAGAGGGAGAGAGGTAGACAGAGAGAGACAGAGAGAGACAGAGAGAGAGAGGGAGAGACATAGAGAAAGAGGGAGAGAGATAGAGAGAGAGGGGGAGAGAGGGGGATAGCGAGACAGAGAGTGGGAGAGAGAGGGAGAAAGAGGAATAGGGATAAAGGGAAAGAGACAGAGGGATAGAGTGGGGAGTTTGGCGGGTGGTCTGCCACCTAGTTTAACGTATTGAGGCTGCGTTACTGACATCGACCCAACCAGTTACAGGGGACACATATGAGACAAAAAAATCTGCCGATCGTGGGATTGGATCCGCGGACCTCCTGATCTGAAGACCAACGCTCTACCACATGAGCCTGTTTGAATCATTAATGTAAGGGACATAAACCTGTTAATAGATGTGCAAAATTCTACGTTTACTTGGAATCTTCCTTAGGTGCTTTCCCTTTCTTTCTTGTATTATTCAGGTGACCATAAGGAGTCCACTTGGTTTAAGGGTTTTGTTTGAACCATATTAGACATTTTTTTGCATTTCTTCTGGAGGGATGTTTCAAACATAGTAGACAAAAGGACTGTAAGATTTAGGACATTTACTTCCCTGAAATTAAAAAAAAAAATAATTTAAAAACAAACAGGCCTTGTTTTGTTTTCAAACAAGATTTACTCGGCGTACTATAGACGAATAAAAATAATTGTACAAGCAAAACTTTGAAGAAAGTCTGTTATATTCTTCTAAATTGCCAATATTGACGGACGAATGGTCCTAAGTTTGGCGCACACTATGGGTATAAGTGCGCTTTAAAGAACCGTGCCATTGTTTTTGTTGTTGTTGTTGTTGTTGTTGTTGCTGTTGTTGTTGTTGTTGTTGTTTTTGTTGTTGTTGTTGATGTTGTTATTGTTGTATTTAACTGATCTTACACCATTGTTGTTGTTGTTGTTCCTGCCATTGTTGTTGTTGTTGTTGTTGCTTTTATTGTTGTTTTTAGGTGTTTTATTTGTGCTGCATAATTGAGTACAGTGCCGGTTGGCACAGGTGATCCTTTTCCTCCACATCTCTTTGTCTTCGCATTTCACAACCAGGTAGATCCCTTTCTTTCCACCCATTCATCCTCCTAGACCGTCCCAGACCTTTTCTCTCTGTCTTCCTCTCGCTCTCTTTCCGAACATTTTCCAAACTGTAGAAACGTGTATTCCAAGGAAGACGGAGGAGCCTATCTGGATCTTGCAATCTGATTTTTTGGAAAATCAGTGTGTGCTATGAGTTTAGATACCTGTTTTAACCCTATTTGTACATGGATTTTTTTTGTGGGTTTGATCTGATCTAGGCTGGTGTTATATGATCTCCCGGAAAACACAACACATTTTTATTTGTTCACTCAATCATCTTGTCTTAATTTTAAAACTTTGTAATCGACCCCCTTTTCTCTGCTGGTAACTGATATGAATAACTGGTTATTTGCCAATCCTTGCCTTAATAAAAGAAACCTGGAAACGACTCTAATTGTGTTTGCAGTTTGCACAGTGTTTGTCTTTTGTTGATCAGAGAACACCACATAGGGAGAAAGCGTCGGTCGATTCATGCATATTTATGTACCAGGGCGTTGCAACAGGTAGATATCACCGCTTGCACAGTGTGATTTTTATGACTGGGAACATGTAATTAACGTCTCTGTGCTAATTTAAATATCTTATGGAACACAATATATGACACAATCTCTTTCAATCAAAGAACAAAACATGTTGGACGGGTACGTAGATCCCAGAAGAAAATTGAACAGCGGGAGTTTTAGTGGAGATCAACACTAAAACGCGTGATCAATGCATGTATAATGAAGTTCATTTCTTATCACAACGCTTTGATTATGTAATAAAAATAAGTTTGTTGCCTATATAAAAATCAGAGTACTGGTAGTTTTTGCCAAGATAGGATCTATATGGCGGACGTTAAATATCCTCTAGGGAGTTTTTGGCGGCTGCCACACAGATTCTGAAGTCTGTTTCCCAAAAATATCTTTTTGGCGAAGAACCAAATGAAATAGACAGTTAAAGCTTCTTTTTAAGAAGCACGCCCAGTGTCCAAATGTTAACATTGCAGTCAGAATATGCCCAATAAATTAGAAAATAGTGTATTTGTCAAAATATCAAATTGCAGTGTTGAGCGATCTTTATTGAAGCAGAAGATGACCCTCTCCGAACAACAAAGTCACAATAATTATTTACTTATCCACCTGTCTTTTAAAAAGATTGAATCATGATACAAGAGTTGCAATAATTGAGATGACTTAAAATGAAAGCGTTGACAAGAATTTTGGCAGTATTTTCATCAATAAATTTTCTTATTTTCCCTAAATTCCGAAGATGATAATGCATTGTTTGACACATCCGAGTGACTTGAGTCTTCATCGAGAGATCAGGATCAAAGTAAAAGCCGAGATTCCGAATGGCTTTAGTTGACTCAATAGAGATGGTAGCATTGCCTATTTCCAGACAATCGAATGCAATGTTTGCTCTTTGTTGGTTTGTGCCCAGTAACATTATCTCTGTTTTGTTGTCATTTAATTTGAGCTTATTGACAAGCATCCAGTCTTTGATTTCATTCAAACAGTTTTTAATTTTAAGTGCCTGTTGGTCTTCATTACCCTCACTTATAGGGATGTATACTTGGGTGTCATCAGCATACAAATGATGATGTAGTTCATGTTTTTCGATGATATCTGATAACTTATCACCTGTCTTTTAAGAAGATTGAATCATGATACCCTTTGTTATCTAGACTATATTCCCATCTCCACTGCTGAATTTGCTTCAATAAAGTCAAGGAAAGTGCCAGGGCTGTAAGGTCCCGATTTGATTCAGGTCGTGACGTATTACTATTGTTCCTGTTGAACATGTGTAACTCTATACTGTTACATTTTTTGTTGTTGGTTTTTGTTGCTTTTTTTTGGTTTGTTTTGGTTACAATAGGTTGTCATTTTATTCCTAAATCTCTATCTTTCAAAACCTTAAATGTTACATTAATATTGGACATATAGTGCAATATCAAAATTATGCAAGTGAGTGAGGGGCCCAAAAACTAAGCTGGGCCCAGGGCTCCCTGTAAAGCCAGAGCCAGACTGCTGTTGGTGACTGGGGTGAGACTGTGGCTGGATTGGGGGGTTCTTTATGAAACCCTTTTGTATTTATTTGCGCAGTCAGATCGAGGCTAAAAAAACACAAGACGGTTTCATACGGAAGTCACAGCCCCAGAGCGACAGAGACAGAGATAGAATTAAATGCGCGCCGCAAACTTTGGCTTGTGTTGTGTAATTCTAGATAAAACTAATTTTATAACGTTGAACTTTCATACATCGTTTTCCTCCCTACTGCATGTATAAAATCAGAAGCAACTACACAGCAGGTGTGTGCCGGCTCATTCAGTTATCATATCTATAGACTTTCAGCTTACACACCTTAGACAATATTGTGTGTATACCTTGTGTACCATATACACACCCGGATCAAGTCAACAGTTTATCGTATTTGTGTTACAGGCGTTAGGATACACACAACGAGAACTGATTACAAAAGTAGGGCCATTGACTTCTGTTTTCTGGTCGCTCATTGGCTGATGAAATACCCGATAGAGCTGTGATTGGATGCTGGAATAGATTCTCTCGCATGAGTCCCAGTACATCGTGAGGCCTCCGTTGTATCGCAAGGGACAAGTATCAGCATAGGAGTTGTGGTAGCTAGATCTACATGATAACCACAGAGGGTGAAAAAGTAAGAGAGGTTTCGCGGGAAGAATTCTGCGTATATATGGGTAAGGATAATTAAGTTGGTTCCGTCCTTCTTTAAACCTTAGAAAAAAATCAATTAGAACATCACACTTCCTTCTACTCGTCGTGAATTTGTCATTCGTCTTTTTTTTTTTTTTTTTTTTTTTTTTTGTGGAAACACGGAATCATCTGATCTATATCAAAAAAAAAAGAAATGATACTGGCTAACATCTGTAAAAAAAAAAATGTGGTTGATGAGAGTTCCCAAAATCTTAAAATAGCCCTTATTTGGAACAGTAGGTGATATTATTAATAATAGATGAAAAGAACAAGTTTCGTAAAATTAAAACTAAAATAGTTAGATCTTAAAGTCTAAACCTACATTTAGGAAGAGGGTTTCAACATTATTAAAATAATATATTTTTCTTACTTTAAAATGTACCAGTTTTAATTTTCATAATAGATTTAAAAAAATATAATTTTATTCTGAACTTAATTCGAAAACAGTATTGGACTTTTTAAATTTGGAAATCTGTTTGGCATGGGGCGATCCGTCTATTTTTGGAAGTCTTGGTTCTATGATCAATCTTAAAATGGAGAGAATAGGCGAGGGCAAGGTTTGGACGCCTTGGGCGAGGGGTAAGGCATCTATTTTTGGACACCTTGGGGGTAGCCTATTACATAAGGTTACCTCATTTACAAAAATAGATCTAGATTAGCTCTAGAGTTTCGAATGAAATTGTCACGAAGCTTCAAAGTCTATTATAATGTGTTTTATAATTAGTCTAAACATTTATAATCTTACAAGCACTCCTTAAATTCTAAACTACGAAGTCATCAAGTTATGCGAAACTAATTAAAAGTCTGGTTAGCAGACAACAGA
>RQTK01000858.1:128735-151235 GCA_003991915.1 Elysia chlorotica
ATCTATCTATCTATCTATCTATCTATCTATCTATCTATCTATCTATCTATCTATCTATCTATCTATCTATCTATCTATCTATCTATCTATCTATCTATCTATCTATCTATCTATCTATCTATCTATCTATCTATCTATCTATCTATTTGTTTATCCATTTATCGTTCTATCTATACATGCGTATTTAAATAAACATGTCCATCTCTCTGATTATTTATCCGCCTATTTCATTATTTATCGATTTAGTATCAATCTATCTAATGGTCTATACCTATAATTGACTGTATAAGTCAATCCCTTTAGTATCTTATCCGAAACATGGTGCAGCTCTAATCTATGCCTTTAACTTGTTCTCTTTTTCTTTCCCCCTCCCCTCTCTCTTCTCTCTCTCTCTCTCTCTCTCTCTCTCTCTCTCTCACACACACACACACACACTCTCCTTCTTTCATGTAGGTAGCCCTCGGGAGGCACATCGGCTTCCGACGCAGGAGGTCCATGGTTCGATTTCGCCCCCTACTGGTTGGGTCGGTGTCAGTATAATGTGACCAATTGAGACATGAGTCATATAATCCCCACACTGCCTCGTGTGTAACAGCACAATTAAATTGTCAGACGTCAGTCTTGGGGCCTGTTCGCAATATAGCCTTTATAATTCTGACGTTTCATGTTAAACCAACTCAACTACAATTACAGCTATGCCTTCTTTCTCTCTCCTCTCTCTCTCTCTCTCTCTCTCTCTCTCTCTCTCTCGCTCTCCCTAAAAACAATTATATAGTGTAGTGTTGACGTCGGATATTAAACCAACTCAACTGACACTCTCTCTCTCTCTCTCTCTCTCTCTCTCTCTCTCTCTCTCTCTCTCTCTGTTCCCTTGAGCCATAGTCTGTGTATGTCTCTCTCCCTCCCTCTCTATTTTTCTGTCTGTCTCTTCTTCAATCTATCTCTTTTCTACCCCCATCTGTCTCTCTCTCTCTCTCTGTCTGTCTCTCTCTCTCTCTCTCTCTCTCTCTTCTCTCTCTCTCTCTCTCTCACATACACTCAACACACATACACACACTTCATTTCATAACAGAAATCCTTCGCTTTGACAATCAACGCGTCCCAGTTAATATTATGACCATTGTTATCTACACAAGTTTTTAGCCCACTGCGTCATCTACGTGTACGTGCTTGCTGGACAAAGTAGCTCTTCTTTCACAGAAAATATGTAAATAACTCGATCGATTGAACCATAATCTGCTCGGCGTCTGACGAAAATCGATAATAATAAAATAAATGAAAGGATCGAAATAGAAAATGTTGGTAGATCTAGATCTACATGTAGCATGGTCAACACCACTCTATGTGAAATTTCTGTCTTTAGATCTAGATCTAGATTAAGTCATATTACATAGATCTACATGTGTTGGTACGCCCCACACGAGTCTATCAATTTTAGGCAAAGTAGATCTACATGTAGATCTAGATCTAGGACTACATCTGGACCGAAGTTGAAGGCCTCTCAAATCTAGATCTAATCTAGATATAGGAAAGAAACCAGAGATCTGTACAGGACTAGTGTAAGGTTCTAGAAAAGACTAGGGTATTCCAAGACTAGAATTTAGATGATCCCCTGAATCATGATACTGATAGATCTCCCTAAACTCATTTTATAATTCAAATTAAGTCAACCGGAGACCTAGATCTAGTACCGGTAATCCATAGATCTCTTGATCTAGATTTATATATGTAGTGTGTAGGAAGCTAGGCCAGTTTTCGCTTCTTATAAAGGTCCACATGAAAAAGACTTTTGATTCAAGGGTGAGTTAACAAAACAGGATGAGCTTTTCTTAACAATTTAGATCTAGGCATTAGAAATCTAATTTGTATTGCTACTTTTGAATGGAAGCGTCAAATCACATTGTAAATTACGATGCCATTTAGAAATCTAGTTTTTTTTTATTCGCATCATAAAAAACGATGAGCTTTCTAGCTATTTTTTTAAATTCGCATAGTAAAATGTTTTTCTTTTAAAAATTTGTATAGTGAAATAAGATACTTTTAGTTTTGTTTCCAATTCGCCTCTTAAAAATCAATAAATGCTGGCATATTTTCAATCACATAACGCATGATGCACATGTATTTATAACTAGTATTTATCTCAAAGTACTACTTTACATCTCTATAAAGGAAAGTTGACACCATTTGGACCCTGTCAATTTAGTATAAATTGAAAGTGACCACGTAAAATAAGACTTTGTTTACTAAAATTTAAAGTGTCATTTCACTATTTATAATTCAGTTTATACTCTACATGATATAATACTGGTTGTATCATAACTTGATTTGGATGTAGGCATATATAATTTATAATGCTATTTTTACTGTTGGGGTATTTACAATTTAAGCTAGACTCCGGGCCGAGATCAAGATCGAGGTTCGAGAGTCTTGACTCATAGCTAGATTCTAGATTTAGATGATCTTGACTCTATTTATTACGTACAATATTTTACAGTGAAATGAATTATTAGCAATATATAGAATGTTTTCTCTCTCTGACTAGAAGTAATTTACTGTTGTCACTTGACTTTTAAATTGATCAATAAAAACTTATCTTTCCTTATTTCTGCTTCATGATATAGATAAGTTTCTAATAAGATAAAGCAAAAAAAAATACAACAGACTTTTATTACATCCGGAAGTTCAGTCCTAAGATAGATCTTATTTTCACCTTTACAGCGATTTATAATAATATAAGTCGAATTTATTCCATAATTGTTGCACCATGACAATAATTATACTAGACTTTGAAAGGGTTCTGAAGATCTATATATATGGAATCTGTTTTTCTGCATTGAATTTGGATGTTTGTTTTGATTTAAATTCTTTTTTATGATGTAATTTTTGCCAGGGCTTTTACTAAATATCTCAACATTCCAAAATATACAAACCCTGGCAGCATTTGATAGATCTATAAAAACAGTTAACAGGCCAAATGTTGCTATTCTTGGAATGTTAAAATCTTTATTTTGCTATGATCTCTTGTATCTTGATTGTTGTTAATATCACGGGAAAAGCAAAAGAATGAAACTGCAACCATCATATTTAAAATGTGAACGGGGGGCGCGGTGGTCCTGGGGAAGAACATCGGCTTCAAACGCAAAAGGTCCGTGGTTCGAGTCCTGGCGATTTCGCTACCTACTGAGACATACTCATGGTATCCCTGCCCTGTCTCGTGTGTGGCAGCACATAAAGTTGTCAGGCGTCAGTCTTGGAGCCCGTCCACAATATAGCCTATATAGTGCTGAATGTGGACGTCAAACCAACGTCAAGAACATAATGTGAAGCTCTCTACTAGTTCAGTATTTGCTAGGTCTAGAAAAAGATTATTTTCTGTATTAAATTACACAAAGTAACTGTTGCATTGCAATACACAACCTTTCTGTCCATTTTTTGGACATAAATATAATGGGGATAGCAATATTTGAACAGAATTACTTTATACACAGTGTATATAACCTCAGCCTATAAAAATGAATAGTATGCATCTTCTCAATAAATTCTTTGCAGGCTTTCACTAATACTAATATCATACTTACAAAATCATTTTTTTCCTGAATCTATATGTTTAATTGTGTCCATTTCTTAGTCATAATAAATCTGCAAATAATCCAGTTTTATATCTGTTGGCATTGATGTATCTGAAATAGAAAATTATTGTTTTCTCTTGCTTATGTAAAGAGACATGCGTGAAAACGCTGATTAAAAATACCTGAATTTTTTCTTCTTTTTTGTTTTGTGTTGTTTGTGTTTTCTTTGGTTACTTTTTATGTGGGATGTGAAATAAAGATAATCAAAATAATATGGTAATAATGGTAGTTTTACAAAATTGGATCCCTCCAGCACTTTTGTTTGTTTTGAATTTTTCAGTATGACTCATGAGCCTTGTACTATGGCACCGTGGACATGAGAAGTACCTCTTGAGGGCCTTCGACCTTTGTAGATGAGTTGTGTTGTGTTGTGAGAGAGTATGTTGCTATCATAAGTTTCGACAGCCAGTGCAGTAGCAATAATGCATGGACTGAAAATGGTAGACAGCTTGGACAAAGCAGACAGGTCAGTCAAAGTTTTTATTTATTTATTTTTTTTATTATTATTTTTTTTAATTATCTGTAAACTAATCTTCTTTATTTCATGTATACATCATCTCTGAAAAAGCTAGAGATAAATGAAGTACCGCTTCTCTGTATTCTAGGCTTTTGCAGTGCTCAGGCCTACACACTGAAAAGTGAATCCCTTATGCATGTACGTTATTCAATCAATGTCACTCAAACATTTTCTCATCAATCTTCCTCTGCTTCTCCCACCATCTGCTCTACACCCCATTATATAATTGTGCAGTTATGAAGGCCAAAAGCTCTCAGCTTTCTTGTTGCTATTTTTTTGTTGTTGTGTGTAATAAATACGATGTTACCCAAAGCAATAGTGTGTAATTCCTCATTTGTCTTCTTCTCCGTTTCCAATTTATATGGCGCATTCGAGAAAATTAACACAATCCAATGGCTGCTATGGATGAACATTTTGCTATCCCTGTTGCACAACACTGCAAAATGGCTAAGTGAATATATCATTTTACCAGCAATTTATTTTATATTCTATGCTAAAAAATATTTGGTTCGTTGGAGATGGGAAGCTTTTTTAAGCATTTCCTAATGACCGAGTGCTTGTTGAAAAAAAAAAATCATTCCAGTTATGTCATGTAAAATGTATGCTAAATTGTTGTTTTATTTTTTAGTTGTTTTTTCCATTTTAATTTCTAGATAAATAAAATTGTCGCTGTAAACATTGTTTTCAAAGCTAGCCTTGGGTATGTAAAGCAAATTATGACTTAAACCATAGCTGAAAGATGACCATCATGGAGTGAATTGCCTGTTGGCATTGGCAACCATGTCCCTCCACATCTCTCTGTTCTCGCATTTAACAGTGAGGTCGACAATCCCTTTGCTTCCATTGATCCATCTTCCTATTCTGTCCCAGATCTTTTCTCTCTGTCTTCTTCTCTATCTCTTTCCGCCCATTTTACCAGTTATGAAAACATATTATTAATATGTCTGCGCATTAGATTACATTGCCAACAAATTTTGCTTGAAAGGTAAAAGTGTATATTTACCTCTGAAGATAAGTTAATATTAATGTACAGGAAAAAAAAGTATTGCCTGTATTTTGCAGAATATTTGGATAATAAATCCCAATGTATGTATCAAGTGCTGTATTTAGTTTATGAATTATAATAATGAAAAAGTATTATCAACTTAAAAGTAGTAGTAGTAGTAGTAGTAGTAGTAGTAGTAGTAGTAGTAGTAGTAGTAGTAGTAGTAGTAGTAGTAGTAGTAGTAGTAGTAGTAGTAGTAGTAGTAGTAGTAGTAGTAGTAGTAGTAGTAGTAGTAGTAGTAGTAGTAGTAGTAGTAGTAGTAGTAGTAGTAGCAATCTTATTCTTTTGCTTTTCCTGGGATATTGGGGGCGCAGCGGCCCTGGGGTAGATTATTGGCTTTCGATGCAAAAGGTCCAGGTTCGAGCCCTGGCGATTTCGTTCCCTACTAGTTGGGTCGGTGTCAGTATAATGTGACCGGCTGAGAAGGGAGTCATGGCATCCCCGACCTGTCTCGTGTGTGGCAGCACATAAAATTGTCAGACGTCAGTCTTGGGGCCGTCCACAATATAGCCTATATAGTGCTTATGTTGGTCGTTAAAACCAACTCAACTAAACTAAATATAACTACATATATAACTAAATATAATAACTGATATTAAAAACAATCTAGATAAAAGAGGTCATAGCAAAAACATAAATACTTATACAATTTATTACTTTTTCTCTTATATTATAATAATAAAAACAACCCCGGCAGAAACGCTTTTGAGAGTGAAGGAATTAAATGTAGCGAATGTTTGAATTTCTACTATCCGCCCCCCGTCTCCCCATCCTGGGTGGAAAGCTACACCATTGTATTTCTGCTAAGTGAACAACAATAATTTTTGTGTGGTAGTCAATCTATTGTAAACGCCACTGATAAGCCTAGACAGCTTGAATCGCCGGGATTTTCTCAGAAACCCAAACCCGTTTAGTTGAAACTGGCCAGTACTTGTAATCATTTGTATAATGGGTACCGGGCAGGAGTAGGGCCGAGCCACTGGTAGCACCGCCTCGTCTTTGTGTGGCAGCTTGTAGCGATTATCAGATAATTAGACCAGCCGCATAATTGAAAAAAAAATCCCCAAAACATGCTTTGTTTTTACACACGCCGTCCACCGCCCCATCTTTGGTAAGTTCTATAGATAATAACTACGTATCATTGAATTCATTGTAACCCTATATAGAGAATAAAGTTTATAGCACGACGGGTGTTTTTTTTTTCAACAGTTCGTTGTGAAACATCTTAGTGTTTAGTGTCTGAGAATAGACGCGCCTGTTGTATAATATTTTTAACGCGTTGTTCATATAATTATGTAACGATGTATTACTATAATAGGAAGAGAGGGCATTGTCCAAAACTGAAGTGTCGTTCACAAAGTCGAAACTGATATGAGGAATGGTCGGTGCCGTGGTACGTGGTCAGCGTGGTCAAACAACCAAGGCAATCCTTTAAACCGAACCTCAGTCTTATTCTTATCGTAGCCGGTGATATTTGACTCAACTAATATACAGCTAGGCTATACGCCCCTGTATGCACTGTTTCCAGTTGTCTTATGACCCACAAGATACCATAATCTGAGAGTATGAAGACACACTGAAAGCAGAGAGCATGTTTATCCTCTTCTGGTTCTAGACCAGTTCAGATTCAGTCAAATCGGTCTTTGTTCTAGGATTCCCTTTATGGAAGACTTAAAAATACAACAACACAACTTTGATCGGAAAGAGTTCGAAGCTGTGTTCTAGTTTAACATATATCCTCACCTCCTCACCTCGCCTCATCTCACCGGGGTTCCTTCTCCTTTCTCCTTTTTTGTCCTTGCCTAGTTCGGCAAAACTTCATTTGTCAAATGGTTGGGCTGGTGTCAATATAATGTGATCGGCTGAGACATCGTCATGGTATAATATGTCTCCAGAAATAAGTTTTGGGGCCCGTCCACAATAGTTATAACCTAATAACCTATGCAGTGCTCACGTTGGACGCTTAGCAACAATAAACCCTCTCTCTTTATTCTCTCCCCCCCTCTCTCTATCTCTCTTAATATATATCTTCCTCTCTGTCTCGACGCTCCCCCTCGTCACCCTCTCGCTCTCTTCTCCCCTGTCCCTGATTATATCTTCTGCTCTATTTCCACACCCCATCTCTCTCCCCCTCTCTTTACCTCTCTTCTACTCGTCACCCCCTCTCTCCATCTCTCTCCCTCTCTTTCTGTCTCTATCTTTCCCTTTTGTTTTTCTCCGCACGCTCATAGACACACAATTTTTATTTTTATTCTCTGCTCCTTATTTCTCAGCAAAGGAAAACTCCTCAGTAAGAAACTAATGCTATCCTTTCTGTTACTCTCTATATCTCTCGCTCTCATTTTCTCTCTTTCTAACTCCCTTTCTCTCCCCTCTCCTCTCTCCCTCTTTCTCTCTCCCTCTTTCTCTCTCCCCCCTCTCTCTCTCCACCTCAATTTGTATTTAATGATGTATTCTTTGTTTCCCCAACAAGGGCTGCCTCCCCAATCCCTATCTCTCTTCTCTCTCCCTCCCTCTCTCTCTCCCTCTCTCTCTCCCTCTCTCTCTCCCTCTCTCTCTCCCTCTCTCTCTCCCTCTCTCTCTCCCTCTCTCTCTCCCTCTCTCTCTCCCTCTCTCTCTCCCTCTCTCTCTCCCTCTCTCTCTCCCTCTCTCTCTCCCTCTCTCTCTCCCTCTCTCTCTCCCTCTCTCTCTCCCTCTCTCTCTCCCTCTCTCTCTCTCTCTTTCTCTCTCTCCCTCTATCTCTGCCCCCCTCTCTCTCTCCCTCTCTCTCTCCCTCACTCTCTCTCTCTCTACCTCAATTTGTACTTAACGATGTATTCTCTGTTTCCCCAGCAAGGGCTGCCTCCCCAATCCCTATCTCTCTCTCACTCTCTCTCTCTCTCTCTCTCTCTCTCTCTTCACCTCAATATGTATTTAATGATGTATTCTCTGTTTCACCAGCAAGGGCTGCCTCCCTAGTAAGAAACTGGTGCTGTCCTTTCTGCTACTTGTCACCATCGCCGGCATCCTGGTCCTCTCCGCCTACGCAGATCTCGGCACCGTCTCCATAGCAACGGCTTCGGGGCGCAACTGGGTCAGCAAGATGTTGGTCAGGGCGCAACCTGATGTGCGGAACTGCCCGGTGTCCAGCGGAGGGAATGGCAGTGAAGTCAACGGGACGACGATAGCAGCCTGTAACACCAGCAGACCGGCTCAAGCACGGGCACAGCCAGTGGTCAGTGATTTTTGCTTGTTGCGTCTTGGGTACCCGTAACGGGGTTGGTGTGTTGAGATTTGTCCTTGTTGCGTCTTGGGTATCCATAACAGGGTGGGGTGGGAGGTAAACTGGTGGCAGTGGTAGAGAATTGGTCTCTAGATCAGGCGGTTTCCTTTTTGAAACATGTGATTGGTATAAAATTTATCGGCCCCATTTCGTCCCCTATTGGTTTGGTAGGTGTCAATGTAAGGTGACCCGCTGTAACAGGAGTTCTGGTTTCTCTGCACAATAGCAAGTAAAATTGTCCAACGTTAGTCTTGGGACCCTCAACAAATAGCCTACATAGTGCTCTGTTGGTGCCTAGCAATACTTGTGGCTTACTATATCGCTATACACAATTTCTGCTAGTGATTTTTTCAAATTTTTTTTTAATTGAGTTGCGATGCTGACAAGAGCGAAACTCTCTCATAGATTACTTAGATTACTTTTTTAGGTTTGCAGTAACACGTCTCTTGTTGGCGTACATCAACGATCTCCCCAACCAGATCAAATCAAACACCAGGCTTATGATGACCACACAGCCATTGACCGCAGAGTCCAAAGTCTTGAAGACCAAAGACAATTACAAGCGAACCTGGATGCCCACGCTGCCTGGAAAGAGAAGTGGGATATGTGTTTTCACCCTAACAAATGCCAAGTCATGCAGATCACGAGTACGAAGCTGCACCAAAAAGGACTCGACATATTATATCCATGGCCAGAAGCTACCAATTGTTGATAATGTCAAATATCTTGGTGTAACTGCCCAGTCAAAGGAGAATGGGGAGAGTGCGTCAATAATTTGGTTCGCAATGGAAATGACTACTCAATCTCATGCGATGGGGTTGAGTTGAGTTGAGTTGGTTTTAACGTCCAGCATCAGCACTATATAGGCTATATTGTGGACGGACCCCAAGACGGACGTCTGATAATTGTATGTGCTGCCACACATGAGACAGGGTGGGGATACCATGACTCCTGTCTCAGCCGGTCACATTATACTCTCATGCGATGGAACCTGAGGGTTAAATTAAAGGCTATCAAAGACCAAGCCTTCAGGATGCTCCTACGCCCAAAGCTAAAATATGCAGCTGCAGTATGAGATCTTACAAAAAGGAAGAAATCACCGCGTTAGAACGAATCCAAAGACGTGCAGACTGCATTGTTACAAATAGTCATAGAAACAGCAGCAGTGTGGGTAACATGCTCCAAATTCTTAACTGGGAGACCCCGCAACATCGTCGCAAAACCTCTAGACTCACCCTCCTCTTTAAGATCCTTGACGGCACTGCCAATGTAAAGAGCAAGAACTACATCCAGCTTTGATGCAAGCCAGACACAGTCAAGTTTGAAACAGGCGATTAAAAAGAATCCCCTGCAAGAAAGAACTTTGACTACAACCCTTCTTCTCGAAAGCAGCACAAGAATGGAACTACCTCCTCTAGGAAGCTGTGTCTGATCCAACTGCTGAGACCTTTCGAGGGGGGATATCCAATACTAGATCTAATTTTAAAAAAATTTCTTGTTTAAATAAAAAGTTAAAAAAGGAAAAAGAAAAAAAAAAGGATATATGTACAATAACATTTAAATTACACAAATATATAAGTGCCTGTGAAGCAAACCTTGGTGTAATCAAACATGCTAATAATATTCAATATATGCTGAAGAAAAAGAGTATCAACACATGTTCATCAATGCTTATCTTTTTTCTACATTCCTTCTGTCCCGTCCCTTCTCCAAATCTTTGCTTAGACATCCGTACCAAGGCCTCCTTTGGGTCCGGGACAAACCTACAGCAGCTTCGACAACTCAACGATCATCAAGTGCTCCCCTGCTATGTCCCCGTTTGTGTTTTGTGGAGGGGTCCCAGCCCAACGGACGCCAGCAGAGAAATCGAGTGATGCCATGAGGCGACGTCCATGGAAGATCGCAGACATTCGCCGGGCAAAATGGCAGCCCGACATGAATTTCGCCAACTGTCGCTATAGCAACTGTGTGAACGTCGGCAGTCATGTGACCCCAGACACGGATGTTGTTCACGTCATGGGAGTCGGGTTGAACTCGGGGTTCCCTCGACCGCCCCGGAGTTCGAACCAGCTGTGGATGTTCAGTGCGTGGGAATCGCCTCACCATACGCATGCAGACTTCCTCGACAGTGAGTATCATACTTTAGTTGGTAAGATAGTGAGCGAACTGTCGCAAGTGGTAGGGCTTTACTCTCCCGATAGAGGGGTCCCTGGTTTGAAACTCATGGAAATTTATTGTTCGTTTTTTTGTCCCCTTCTGGGTCGGTCGGTGTCAGAATAAAGTGACCTTCTGAGACAGGAGTCCAGGTTTCCCTGAACTGCCTCTGTGTGGCAGCATATAAAATTATCGGACGTTAGAATTGAGTGTCGTCCACAATGTGGCTCACATAGTGCTGACCACAGGATTTGACTATGGTTTTACTTTGTTTGATGACATCAGAAATGTTCAACCACCAGAAATGTCATAGTGCAATTGCGTAGTAGATCTAAATAATTTGCATGTCGCCCTGGGGTAGAACATCGGCTTCCATCGCAGGAAGTTAGTGGTTCGAGGCCTAGCAATTTCACCCCCTACTAGTTGGGCCGTTGTCAGTTTAATGTGACCAGCTGAGACAGGAGTCATGGTATTACTGCACTGTCTCGTGTGTGGCAGTACATACACTTGTCAGACGTCAGTCTTGGGATCCGTCCACAATATAGCCTATATAGTGATTTCTTTCTCTTTCTCTCTCCTCTCTCTCTCTCTCTCTCTCTCTCTCTCTCTCTCTCTCTCCTATATTTCCAAAAAAATAAGCCCTTCAGGATTAAGTGCAGCCAGTGATCTTTTTGAAATTCTGCATGAATGTAGCTCTTTTCTTCGTCCAGTCTCTGGCACCTTTAGAATTCATAACTTTTTACGTTTTTATAAGCAGAAGAAACCAAACTTAATGGTCCACTTATCATAGTAAAGTCGAGTACACTTTTGAAAATATAAACCCACCGGAGATCTATTTGTGAGTTATGGAAATTTGTGTTCAACAGTGAGAATTTCAAAAGATTTCACATATTGTCAGATTCGAATGTAAGTGGACATACATTTTAATAAGCTTTGTACATTTTTATTCGGTATGTTGGTTGTTTTTTTTTCTTTTTCTCCCCCTTTGTGTGAAACCTTTCCCCACATCGTAAACCATTAGATTGTCAAGGGTCTACCGTAGGCCATATCTGGATCTAGATTTAAATAGGTATAATCTTTTGTACTTCTTTTTTATTTAGATATTGATATAAATGCTCCTTTGGGATATATATATATCTAAAATCAAAAGATACAAACAAAAAACAAAGCAGCAAAAGAATGAGGAAAACAACTTGGGTCAACCCACCATTTAGCATGAACGTCTCAAGCAACGTGGCAATGGACTTTATACACCTAATAGACAGGCACTTCCCCAGATCCAACAAACTACATAAAAATAATTAACAGAAACACAATAAAAGTCAGCTACAGTTGTTTCCCCAACATAAGACAAACAATTATGAACCACAACAAGAACATACTAGAAGAGTTTAATGCTAAGAAAAAATCTGATGATGAACCAAAACTCTGCAAACTGCAGAATTAAAGCAAGTTACCCTCTAAGTGACAACTGTCTAGTGAAATATTTTGTATACAAAGCCACAGTCAAGGAAAAAAAAACAAGAAACAAACAAGGTACAACCTCTACGAGTCATCGTTCACACTACACCACAAGATGCAGGACACAAAATTAAGCGAGCATGTTCGAACACTGAAACTCAACAACACAGGACACCAAATACAGTGGGGACTCGTAAGTCAGGTAAAACCGCAACACCAGTAAAAGTGTGTTACTTATGTTTAGAAGAAAAATTCAAAATACTCATGAAGAGACCAAGTCTAAACCAAAGAAAGGATATCTTTCCTCACTGCACCCACAGAAAAGTTTCCTCCTGTCAAACACAAACAAGAAACAAGTGGCCTGATGAGAGCAGCAGCTAGAAACTCGAGAGTTGCGACATGTTTTTTTTTTTTTATCATTATTGTTATATATTTGTATTATCTCTCCCTTTTAATCTTTGTTTATCTCTTGTTTTCTCCAGGCGAGAAGTCTCCGTGGAATGGTGTGTTTAACCTGTCCATGTCTTACCGAGTCGACTCTGATATTTTCGCCCCCTATGGATTGCTAGCATTTCAACCAACCCCAGTGGAAAAAAGACCCTACTACTACTACTACTACTACTACTACTACTACTACTACTACTACTACTACTACTACTACTACTACTACTACTACTACTACTACTACTACTACTACTACTACTACTACTACTACTACTACTACTACTACTAATGTCACACATACATGTCATAAGCACTATTCAGAGTATACAATGTCATCAATGATTGAAAGATACAGGTATAAAAAAGATATATTGAAAAGAAAACTCTTTTTAACACCTAGAGGAAATAAAAAGTACTAGTAAAACCTACGGTAGTTAGGTCTTTTTTCAACTGGGGTTGGTTAATAATAATAATAATAATAATAATAATAATAATAATAATAATAATAATAACAACTAATGAGAGCTTTAGCTGTATGGAAATATTACATTCAAATACATCTTTTGAAAAGTTTTTATTCCTTGTAGGAGAAAACTTACCCATAGGTTTGCGTTTTTAATGAGATTCATACATCATTACATGGTGACACACCCAAAGACTAAAATCTGACAGTTTTGCATGCTGACACACAGAAACAGAGCAGGGATGCCAATACTCCTGGTCTCGACTGGTCACATGATACAATAAGGAACAATGCGGCCTTATCAGACAGGATATAGAATGTCTGATTTGTAGCCAAGTGCTCTATGTACTAACTACTTCATCTCCCCGTTTGCTTTGTTATGCAAATACAACATCCAGACATGCTTTCATTTCAATATTATCCCCTTGCTCACCTGACTGTACCTTACTTGTAATCCTTCCAGTCGAGATTGCCAGAGGCAAGACGAGGTCGGTTGCATGGTTTGTGAGCAACTGTCAAACTCCATCTAAGCGGCAAAACTATGTGAGAGAGTTAAAGGTAATTTGTTGTTGTAACAGCATGCTCAGTCAATGGAGCACCAGATCGTCAAGCACTAGACATGTAGTTGGATCCCTGGGCCCGTATGCAACTCTACATTAGCTTAGTAAGTTTTATCGTAAGAAGCTCTCAGTGCGCTAAGTTTGATGCAACCGGTAACTTCATTTACTATGTTCGTTGTAATCGCTAAGTTTAAAAAACCCTGTCGTACAGCCGTTAAGACAATAACGTAGCCAATCAGCGCATTGCTTTTTCTTATAGCTCGGCATGCCATGAAAGCAACAAACGTGCCAATTCGGCCGCTATCTTGGAAATCTCTCGACTCAATTTTTAAAATACGCCTAATAAAACAAAAAAGCAATAAGTTTACATACAACAAGCTTTTTTAGTCATTTCTAGTCTCCCTTAAACTTATTCTAGTCATTTAACATTACAGAATGGGAATGGTGTTATTTTGATGATTCTAATCGAGTTAATTTACGTCTTCTACTGCTGCAAACTTGAGCCGAGATCTACATCTAAACTTGCAAGTATATCTATATCTAGCCTTATTATTAGTTAGAAACTAGAATCTATACCTTAGTTTAGTTACTAAAAAGTAAATTTAACCAAAATGTATGAAATTGCATGATCTATAAGCCTAGATCTAATGTAGCTGCAATAGAAGCAAAGTGTGTATGTGTGCGCGTAGTGTTTGGAGATGTGTCTCATCAGGCTGGGTCAGCGGAAATGATTATTGTCTTAGCTTAGCATAGCTTAACTTTACTACACAAACGTTGTAAAAACAGTTGCATACCATCAACTTAAACGTAGCTATTACGATATAAATTTAGCGTAGTTAAGTTGAAAAATAATCGTGAGAGTTGCATACGGGCCCTGGTGTTAACTTTGAATCCTTTCTTATCCTTATCTTTCACTACTGGAATATGCGCCTGTTTTTTATTAAAAAAGTATTGGTCAGGAAACCCAAGGGTGGTAACAATTAAATAGTATGTTGTTTTTTTTGTCTGGAGCAGTTGTCTTCTTAGTAAAGTACAAAGTTTTTTTTGTTTATTATTTTACAAAAATGCAATAACAATAATTTGATTAATGAATGTTCTTCCCTTTCTCATTTCTTACAGAAATATATAGACATTTTAATCAATCTTTCTTTTCTCATTTACCCTTTGTCTCTTACAGAAATAAATGTTTACCCAGTCAATTGTTCTTTTGTTGTTTTCCTGTTTGACTTCTAGGGGAATACATACATAAAAGACAATTAGTCAACCAATCATTCTTCTTTTGTTTCCCCTTTTTTGTCTTGTACAGAAATAAATTCATTGGTAATTCAATAGATCTGACTTCTTTTATTTCCAATTTTTTTTTGTCTTTTACCTAGATGTTAAGCTAACCAATAGTCCTTCTGTTATATGCTCTTGTTTGTCTCTCACAGAAATTGATGTTCATTCAGTCAATCATTCCACTGTTATAACCATACAGAAATACTTACACATTAATTTAATCAATCTTTCTTCAGTTTTTTTCCATACAGAAATACGTAGACATGTATTTAATGGTGCATTCTTGTCTTATTTGGGTACAAGTGTTATTCTCTTGTGAAGGGGGGCACGGTGACCCTGGGGTAGAACATCGGCTTCCAAGTCAAAAGGTTCGGGTTCGAGCCCTGGCGATTTCGCTCTATGCTGTCAGTATAATGTGACCAGCTGAGACAGGAGTCATGGCATCCGCGCCCTGTCTCGTGTGTGGCAGTACATAAAATTGTGAGACGTCAGTCTTGGGGTCCGTCCACAATATAGCCTATATAGCGCTGATGTTGGACGTTAAACACACTCAATAACAACAACATATTCTCTTGTATCCATGTCTGGATACCTTTCTACAATATTTCTGTACAGAAATACTCAGGCATCTATTTAATTACTTATTCTTGTGTTATTTCTGGACATTAATACATCAACATCTAATTAAACAATCTCTCTTCCTTTATTTCTATCAATTGATTTTAACCAACCATTCTTGTGTTATTTCTACACGGAAATACATCAGTGTTCATTTAACCAACCATTTTTCTGTTTTTTTTGCACCTAACTACATTGACATATTTTGCACAATAATACATCAACTTACATTCAATCAATAGTTGTTCTGTTGATTTCTGTACAGAAATACATTGATGTGGATGTTTACGGAGCCTGCGGCACTCCCTGCGCCAAGACGAATGGTCAGTGCACGAAGGACCTCCCAGTAAAGTACAAGTTCTACCTCAGCTTCGAGAACTCTATCTGCACCGACTACATTTCGGAGAAACTCTTCAAGATCTACGCCCCAGACATGCACGTTATCCCAGTCACAAGGGGGAAAACTCCATACGCTAAGTACTTTCCAGAAAACACGTTTATCGACGCGGCAGACTTTTCGTCGCCTAAGCAGCTGGCCGAGCACCTGAAGCGTCTAGGTTCGGATCTCCATCGGTACTCGCGGATGCTGGAGTTCAAGGACCAGTATCGCTGTTTTGGTGGGCTCGGCAGCATGTGGTGCAGTCTGTGTGAGGTGCTCAACACGCGCAGTATAGGACACAAGACCTACAACATGAAGAGCTGGTTCGGCTACGGGCAGTGTGTACAGCCCCGGGACTTTGGATAGTATAGGAAACAAGACCTAGAGTGTGTACAGCCTTGGAACTTTAAATAACACACACTTCAACACGCGCAGTATAGGACACAAGACATAGAGTGTGTACAGCCTTGGAACTTTAAATAACACACACTTTAACACATGCAGGGTCAGACATAAAAACCTACAGCATGAAGGACTAGTTCAAGGACGAACAGTGTCTACAGCCCAGGGACTTTTGTTGATTAACTTTTATCAAGCTTTATGAATTAGATATTAAGTTTGGGGGGAGGAAGGGGGGTTCCTGTTTGTTTGTTTTTGTTGTTGTTTTTTTAGGGGGATGGCAGTTATGTAGAATTATAAATTAAGCTTCTGATTTACCTACAATTATGAAATATCATTGATGTGAAAAAGAAAAAAAAATGAAACTCAGTCATTTTCATGAACAAAAATTATTATGACTTTAAAAAAAAATTTAGAATTATATATCTATACTGTGCTACAATTTTGGCTTAAGTCTTTTTCACTTCTTTAGAGATAACCTATTTTATTTCCTCAATTTTGCATCAAATTGGACACAAGTTAATAATAAGATAAGGCAAAAACCTTTAAGCGCATTGTACATCTGATAGCTTAGCTATATACATTTCATTTTCACTTTTACAACAATGTATCACTTGAATTTTGAAAAAAAAAACATTTATGCCATAATTTTAGCACTGTGTTAAAATGCCACTTCTCGTTTAGCCACATTTATGAAGTATCACTGATGCGAAAAACATTTGAAACTCAATCGTTTTTACAAACCATAATTATTGATAAAGCCTTTTATGCTAAAAAAAACGTATATCTATGTCCCAAAAACGTTTATGATTAAACCACTCGTGAATGCTTTGTCTGACAGCTTCTTGAGCCTCCACATACATTTATTTTTATGTCCAAAAACGTTTATAATTAAACAACTTGAATGCTCACAGCATCATAGGCCTCTAGGTGTTAGTAGAAAGCTATCTTTTTTAACGGCTCTATAAACATATCATTTGACATTTATATGTGTCCAATTATTTGTTTCAATGATGACGCCACTTGAATGTGTTGTTTGAGGGCACCTTAGACCTCTATATGTTAGTAGAAAGCCACATATCGGAGGCTGTTTTTTATGCATATGAAAACATATTGTTTGACATATGCAAAGAGACTTTAGCTTGGAAATCATAATCTAATTGACAAATGATGTCCCTTAGACCACTTCAGTGGAATGCTTGCATTTATTTTATAATCAGGGTCCGTTTTGCTGCAGTGTATTCAGGCAGGTCAGGTTTTCTCCCACTAGTCCATCTATTCAAAACGATACAAAGGTTTAATATTATTTTACAGCGGAGTGTTTGCTATGTTTCTCACTGATGGAAACTTTATAAAGTTATCATCATTCTCGGAAGAGCTATCTTGCTTTATATACTGTCCACTGTATATGTTGTACCAAGTATCTCTGGAAAAGGGATCTACTTTCAAATGAGGTTTGAACAAATTGGACTTTTCAGTCCAACATACAAACATAGATATGTAACTAAACTCATTGCCATGTTTTGGTGTTGTTATAAGTAGACATAAGTATGTTGACATTTTTTATTAGCTTGTTGTTATAATTGATTTAGCAAGGTTCTTTTTTGTCAAAACCCTCTAAAACTTTGTTTATTGTGTTAAATACATGTGTAGGGATGCGTTTTTTTTTATACAAACATATATTTTTTAAATTCATGTTTTATTCTCGCGTTTTAAAATCCCCATTATTCTTACTGAATATGCCAAAACTGTTTTGTATTTGAAATCTTTACTTTTTATTTTACTTTTCCGTTTTTTAGAGATTGGCTTTTGGCTTACTGTGTTGTGGTTGTTGCTATTCATATATTAAGTTGCCAAAATTTGTAGTCTTATTTCATTGATAAAAACTCTTCTTTTGAGGATTTTTTTTTTGTTACTGCTCATTTGCTGACTTATTGTCAAAATCTTCCAACAATAATTCGATATTTGTTATTTCCCTCATTGTATAACAATTTTAACATTTAAAATCTTTTTTGCATTTATTCCACATGTCTGCTTTTTTTTTTTTGTTTCTTTTTTTCCCCCCCAGAAATTATGTCTGTGATAAAGAAATAAGAAGAACAAAATCCTTTTAAGTTTTTCCCCTTTATTATTTTTGTAACGCTTACAAATTAATACATCCCTGTACCTGTATTACAAGAATAGGTGTACTGGAATACCTAGTTGAAGTTTTGATTCTTTTTAACCACTTACAATACATTTTGAATCTAACACAATTATACTCAAAGAACAAATGCGTTATCCTTTGTCTTAAGTAAAAAGTATATTTCACCCAGCTAACTTATCCCAGGCCTACTGTTAGATCCAACAAACCAGATGTGTAGGGAAGCTCATTAAGTTGCTGCTACTCAGACTTCACTAATTGAATTCCCAACAACAGCAGGCCTACTTTTGACAGCACAATGGTACGATGAGTCAAACATTGGAAAATGATGAAAATACGAGATTATATTATTATTATTATATTATTATTATTATTATTATTATTATTATTATTATTATTATTATTAAATTGTCACACTTTTTAAATTGTTATTTTCGTATGTACTATTTCCCAATTGTCGAAGTTGTTTCAGAAGCTACAGGTCATATTAAGAGTCTACCTGAAACCATTCCTATGGCAAAGTCATATCTCTTTTGTAACTTCTTTTATGTTATTTTATTTTATTTAACAGTTTCGTGATCGCTCTAAGATTTTGGGATTTTTTTTTAGATAAGTTTTTTCTTCTTCTTTTACTTTAGTTTTAAGGTTCATTGATTTCCACGAGAATCCTGTACCCCAATGAAATTGTGTGGGAACAGCAAGGCTGAACATGGTTATACTATCAAGTGTTAGTTCTGTTTTCTGACCAAGGACCTAATGTGAGATCATACATACCAACATAAATATCAAACTATGTTAAAAGAGAAAACATGTCTCTGAAATAGTTTTTCATGATGTGAGAGAAGGAGAGACAGAGACAGAGACCAGAGAGACAAACAGAAAGACACAGACAGACAGACAAACAGGCAAAATATAACGGAATCTAAAATATCTACATTTATTTTAAATGAGCATTCCGTGACAGTCATGATTGTTCATACTCAGCTATTATAAAAGATATCAAACCATCTTATTTTTACATAATAATTCTTTTGCTTTTGATTGAATTGTATGTTTCAATAATTTGTTCTAGTTAATTCATACAAAAATGATTCCTACTCACCTACAAATCAGTGTAGTCTATTTGTTTGAAATATTTTTTGTACACCTTTTGGATTTATCACTTGTTTTTCTGATCCCTTTTTTAATGCACAATTTTTGTTGCAATCACATTTAAATCTTTTTTAAAATGTCAGCCATGTAACTATGTCTAGTTTATTTACCTGAAAATCATTCCAAATCTACATGAAATTACCACCGTCACTTTTATTGTGAATACACTTTAAAATTTTTGTGTCATGATTTTCTTTTTGATCCGTCTCTTTACCTTGTTCTTGTAGATCATACGAAAATGTATTGTCAATTTTTAATTCAGCTACTGTATAATCAATATGATGTATACATTTAGTGCCATCTAAGTCTTGACTGCTTTTGATTGATATTCCCTATATTAAAAATAAATCACGAAATTCCTTTCTATGAATGTTTAATATGTGTAATGTTTAAATATTTTTACAAGTCAATCAAACATGCCCTGGTATCCTATTCAGTTTTATTTCCCCCTCTATGATGTAAATCTAAAAGACCACTTTTTACACTTTCTATTCTGCACTCTATCGCGCACTCTATCACCCATGTTGTGGGGGGGCTTGGCTACCGACGCAAAAGGTCCAGGTTCGAACCCCAGATTGCGCTTCCTACTGGTTGGGTCGGTGTCAGTATAATGTGACCGGCTCTGACAGGAGTCATGGTATCCCAGCCCTGTCTCATGTGTGGCAGCACATAAAATTGTCAGACGTCAGTCTTGGGGCCCGTCCACAATATAGCCTATATAGTGCTGGTGTCGGACGTTAAATCAACTCAGCCTATGTTGTATAGTGTATAATACATTGTTTAGTATATCCTATCTTATTTCTGTAATACTAAAGATTTAGAGTATTTCAGAAATGGCTTACGACATCGCACAACCGAGATGATAACCAGTTGCATTCTGTGAAACACCTCGTCACCTTGCAAACATAATGGTCTATCTCACAGATAGATCAAAATAATACCAACCCACCATAAGAATCTTTGAATAATTCCCCATCCATCCGTTCTATAACGAGAAAATTTGATCGAGCCAGTTTTTTTTCTTCTTTATTTTAAAATCATCTACATTAAAGAAAATTGTCAACAGTTTCTTCTATTTTCTGAAAAACTACTGATTTTGAGACAGATAATTACGTTAGCGTTATGAAACCTCTGTTCTTCTGTTGCTTTAGAGGAAATCTAATTTAGGGATTAAGCCATGGTCAACCTTTAATTTTGCATGATTTAAGGACTTTTCTTTGTGTGCGCACTTTTTGGGGGAATTTTCAACAATTTATAAAAGTGGAAGCTTTGATTTTTATTATTTGGAAATGGAAGGTGCAGATTTGTATTATTTCAAAACAGAAAGTGTGGATTTTCATTATTTCGAAATGGGATGTGCTGATTTATTATTTCAATATGGAAGGTGTGAATTTTTATTTTTTCGAAACGGAAAGTGTGGCTTTTCATTATATCTAAATGGAAGGTGTAGATTTTTATTATTTCGAAACGGAGAGTGTGGCTTTTCATTATATCTAAATGGAATGTGTGTGAATCAATACAAAGAGGGGCTAGCAACAGAGAACATCAATATACACAGGGTGTGTGAGTGTGTGTGAGGCGTGATGGGATAAGATAAAATCAATCTTATGTTGAGCGATGCTTTATAACATAACCAACCCTTCCCTTAGTTTCATGGAACAAAAAGCTCTTTGTGTAAACAATCTTTTACATGATCTTTCTGTGTTTATGCAATTGAAACTTTGATGCAGGTACTTTTTTTGTTTTATAAGAGAAATTAATAAAAATCAAAACATTTGTAAAATCTGCGCTGCTCTTTTTTGTTAAAAAAAATTAAATAATAATACACTTTTTGATTACCGTAGGTTTCGATAATTTTAGATGATTTTTTGTGTGCTTATATTCATATGCTTTGCTGAGTAAACAAACTATGAACAAACACATGTATTTTGGTTTTATTGTCTTGAGTATTTGAAAATTCTCTTTCTATTTTGTTTCTGGGCTGTGTATACAAACTTTGAGGGGCTCGTTTTTTTGTGCAACACTTTTACACACTATCAATAAAACCACAAAGTTTATTTACTACATGTATTATTTACTGTATGTTGAAAACTTAATGAACAATGAAACAAATCCTTTTGATGGAATTTTTTAGATATTCTATAAAATATAACTGGAGTTTGCAGTAATGTTACAATATCCAAGTGTAGGAAATGAAAGTCCACATAGAATTATGTTACTTAGTTTTAAGTCATGTGTTTTTTTCTCTATGGAGACACCAAAGCTATGGCATATTTGTTAAAAGTCTATTAGGTTCCCTAGAATGATTTTTTAGCGAACAATG
Source organism: Elysia chlorotica (assembly GCA_003991915.1). NCBI lineage: Eukaryota > Metazoa > Mollusca > Gastropoda > Plakobranchidae > Elysia > Elysia chlorotica. The sequence goes on from RQTK01000858.1 coordinate 150,563, forward strand.
AAATTGTGAGCTCTATTGTACGATTTTGTTTACCTATCAAGCAATTCCTGAAAATGAGTAATGCCGCAATAATAATTATGAAAGTCTATAATGACATATAACTTGTTAACTCAACGGAGTAGTAGGATTTTGTCAAAAATGCTCATGGAATCGCCTTATTTTTATGGTTTTTCCAAAATTTATATCTTTTGAGCCAACAAAGATAGAATACATTTTAAGCAGATTGAAAACGTTAGGTTTCAAATAATATCTACACTCACCACATATATGTACAAGATATGACTTTGCCAAAACTAATGAAAAATACTTGCGATACAAATGCCGTGCAGAAATCTTTGAAAAGTTTTGAATTATTTTAAAAACCCATGACTTCCATCTAAGTAGCACATTTTTTTGTGTATGTATAAAATTGAATTCCTATATTCTTCGAGTTTTCATAGAATTGAATTACAAATAAAAAAAAAAGGAAAAGCCTATAAAATACCACACATTTCCTTTTTCCTCTAGCAAATTTTAAAAGGAACGAATGTGCCATGAAATGAACTATATGTACATTTCCAGATTGAAATATTCCAGCCAGGTTTGATATAATCTTTATGTTAATATGGTTTGGGACTAAGATTCTTGTAGTGCGTGTGTGTTTATTATCATTATCATCATCATCATCATCATC
>RQTK01000858.1:153735-166235 GCA_003991915.1 Elysia chlorotica
GTTGCTAGCAGAACGTCCGTGGCGGTATGCTGACAAGCCCTGGCTTTTGTTTCGTAAGCCGAAGTTGTTTTAGGTTACATACTTTGTTTTATCAACGACAAGCAGGCGTTTTTCAGGAGGTAAGAAATTGAATCGTTGAAGGACATAGTTTGAGAAGTCCATGATACCGTATCTTATTAGTTTCCGTCGGATGCCGAAAGATAATTCTAAGATTTTATTATTCAAAATGGCGCCCGACTATTCTTTTATTAGCCCCAGTCCTCAGTCGGTGGTCGGTCTGTTACATATTCATAAAGCGCGCCCGATCGGTATTCTAGTCTACATCTATCTATCTGTATGAAAAATGATATACTGTGGTTTATGTAAAAACTGGTTATCGGCCATTCTTTAATCTGCTACAGTTCTAGATCTGGATTAGATCTGAATCTAGATTCTAGATCTAGATCTGTATTTGAATGAAGCCTATAATCTACCACGAACATGCTAATACAGATGGTCAATCAACAAGACTGCAGGTGCAATACATTTCGGGGCCTAAACATTCATAGATTAGTCCAGACCACCACCAAAAACAAAACAAATTTTTTTATTAATTTTTGTAGTCCCACTTAGAATCTAGATCTAGATACTAGACCTGCAAATCTAGCTACAACATCACAAAAGCTATGGACTCCTATCTAGGCTAAATTTATATTCACATGCTCTAATTAATACGTATACAAAAGGATCATTAGTACTTAGGTTTTGGAATTAGGCCCAGGCCACAAGATATTTTACCAATTTTAAATTAACCTTTTCATCACGCGGCACTAGACAGTCTTGCATAGACTGAACTTCCTATTGGAGATGTACTGTTGTCACCACGATTTATCTCGAAGCTAACAACCATTTTTTTCCCTCTGAAATGAGGGAAGGAATCTTGTAATATATAACACTAATATATATTTCGAAAACTTCCAAAACGTGTCACAGGGGAATTTATAGACTTTATCTTTACAGGGGAAAAAAGAGGGCTCCCGTCAACCTCTTGAAAAGGTTTATGAGTTTTTAAAAAACAACAACTGGATTTTGTTACTTGGAACTGTGTATTCTGGGTTCAGGGATTTCCCACACTCCATTTCGAATGGATCCTCTAAATTTGAATTTTACATCAAATCCCATGCAATTTCAAGATTATGATGTTTCCACTGTCTTCAGAATTTAGTAAGTAATTATACAGAAGACTGTGTGCAAATTTCATTTTTTTAAAGACATTTTATTAATTGTTTCTTGAATATAGACATATTTGAGTTTATATTTCATTAAATGTTTATGTTATCTATAAATTGTGTGACTTTGTAACAATTTTAAGAAAACTCCCTTTATCAGAGCATGATTAGCGAAAAAAATATATGATCTATAGATGTACTAAATTGTCCAGTTTCTTAAGTTTTAGAATAATTTTAAATTGGAGTTTGCATAGTATGCTGTATAGTGGCGATATTATCATATAATATTTTTTTTATTCTAGATACTTTTTACTTCAGATTTTTATTGTAGAGGTTTAAAGTTCTGATACTTTTTTAATTTAAACGTTTTGATTTTTATTGCGGTCAAAAAGTGCAAAAATTTGTCCACAAAGTCAATGTTACAGTATTGATTTTTTATTTTGTTTGTTGCTTTTTCAGAATTTGGAGAGTGTAAATTACAAATTTGAGAAGATTGGCCCCCCTCACATAGATTTTCATCCGACACCATGAGCAGCTTACCTCAAGGCGATGGAAAGAAGCAGGTATTTTTTTTTACTTTCATCACCTCTTTCTTGTTCCCCAATGTCAGACATTGTATGTATCATCTTTACTCATGAGATGAATACTGTATTAATTTGAATATATTTTTTGGTATCCAAAAGAATTGTAATTCATGATTTAATGAAGTAATTTTATAATCTTACAATGTCTTAACATTATAAAATTTTTTTGTTCATTTTTTTTTAAGCACTCAACAGTCAACCTCCTGAATGGTCCAATCAAAATACGTTTGTACTTACGTCTTGTTTCTGCATTTCTGACTATGTTCATTATGAAACCAAGGGTTATTACCATGTTTGCAGTGCTTTCTGATCCTCCTGGAAATATTTGCACATAACATTATACTTTTAGATTAAAAATAATGTATTTCAAGAAAAAAAAGTTCAGGGGAGGTAATAGATAGTATTTCGATTTAAAGGAAAGCAAACATTGTAGTGGCTGCTCTTTAGTTTTATTATATTAATAATCTATTTACATAGATGTCTAACATTGGAAAACTACATTACTTTATGACTTAAAATATAGTATTGCTTTCCTTGGTTTTACTGAATGAGGCAAAGATTTTCACACACACACACACACAATATAAATATAATATATAATTAAATAGATTCCAATCAAAATTTAGTTCGATTGTTGTTGATTTGTCTATTGTAAAAGGTATCATAAATGTGGCATATTAAATGAGCCATTAATCCTTTTTTTTCCTATGTATTTGGCTTTTGTTCCCTATTGTGAGGTACCCTGTTAAAAAGCATTCAACCATAATTTATGAAATAAATTCATCCCCTACTGGTTTGGTCAGTGCCATCTCATCTGAAACAAGAGCCGTGGTGTCCATGCACTGTCTCTGTGTGGCAGCACTTTTAACTCTCGGACTTCAGTATGGATCCCGTCCATGATATTACTGTTCCTCCTCTTCCTTTTCTTCTTTTTCTTCTTCTCCTTCTTCTTCGCCCTTTCCTTTTATTAATATAAGGGGAAATAATACTGATGGGAGACCATTATGGTTAATTCAGTTGTGTGCAGGGTACCAGTGGGACTATGCTTACATTAATAATTAATGCTGTTTATATGCATTCTGTCATAACAAGAATGATGTTACTTGTTTCCTGCGTGTGTGATCAGTTTGGAATACATTTAGTGTTATGAAACAATTTACCACATCAGATTTCTGATCAAATTGGAATTAATATTCTGTCCATAAATAAAATGGGGTGAAGAAAGTTCTCAAGCTTAGGACAGAAACAAATCGAGCTTAATGCTTCATCAGTAGCACATGTATTAATTTGATTTGAGGTGTGATTGATACACACATGACATCAGCAAGTGGTTAGCCAAGTGTATATCATCACTAAATGTTCTATGTGGGTCATTTTCTGCATTAGGGATATCATATTAATTTGAAATTAAAAATAAATTAATAACCGTCATTTCTTCATTTTTTTTCTTTGATTAACTTTTGTTTTTATACATGGAAAAAAAAAAAACAGGGAGATTTTTATAACCAGTTTTAAAAATTTGATCTTGCTTGTAATTAATGGAGTGCATAAACATCACCCCCAAAAAATCACATCTATAGGTTTAGAAGCTGCGGTGACTTGGTTGGTTTGTGATAAGGGATGACAAGCAGGAGGTGCAGTGTTCGGGTCTCAGGATAATTTTAGGGACAGGTTGAAAAAAAAATGGATATAGAGCACCTGTTTTATTAATTAGTATAATTATGATGACTCTTGAATTTTATATCTTGGCACATGACAAACTATTTTTACTTGTCTCCTACAGCTGTAGAAATGTGAAAACCACTTCTAGTCTTAGTTCGGTAAAGGTTTAAATCAATGGGTTATAAATTAGGATTCTTATTTCTCTATCATCATTGAGATTTTTTTTTTTTACAAGTTATTATAGATTGTGTGATAAAACTTTACATGAATGAGTTCGACTTGACTATCAAGGCAACTGTTTGATTTAGAGTTTACACTTGTTTGATTTATTTAATCGATATTTCATAATTGATTTTTTTTCCCTTTTACTCATTGGTAATTTAAAAATGAGTGTGTCGTTACTTGATGGAGTTTATAATAATGTTTATAATTTCCTCTCTCTAATACACATCAGGAAAATACCTGCACATAATTATCTTCTTGTAAATATTAGTTTCTCAACGTCGAACATCACCAATTAGGTTATATCTCGGACGGCGTACATGTACTTTTTAGCTTCCAAAAACTTAAATTTAATTTCCAACCCAGAAGGGTTCACCCTAGCTTTGATAATTGGGATTTATATGCTTTTGACCTGTCGCTTTTTTCGAGCTAATAATCAAGTAAGCAGAGTTATTGTTTTAAGTTTGTTTGAAAACGAGCATGCGTTAGATATTGGAACAAGCGAAGCTACACCAGGGAGCTAATGGTACCAAGTGATTGACAGAAATAAAAGAGATGTAGCTCAACTTACAGTTATACGATAGGTAAAAAGATAGGATGATGTATGGTTACACAAAATACATGTATAATTATGCCAAGCACGTGGACGAGATTTGAACCCCAGCTTCCACAAAGTACCGAATCGCCCTGCCAAGATATGGCCCAACGTGCTGCTAAAGCCTCCACTAAGAGATCATAGCAGGGGAGGGAAAGGAGTAGTTCCATCGGTTAGAACTCTTAAGTACTCGTGTTATAACTTGGAACACGGTATTGGTTAGTTTTGTAGCTGTGTAGCCATACACGAAATTTAGACGCTATCTACAGTTACGAAGCTCGATAGCAACAGATTGCACTCGCATAAAGTCAAGACTCAAGCGCAAAGATTTAAATGGAGGAGGCAAATAATTAAATATGAAATCGCCACGAGTGTGCCTTTTGGTAATGCGACGAGAAAAAATTGTGCATAAAGTGCAGTTTTCCTCCATGGTCCACCAAGCTATCTCTCCCAACTGCACCCCCATCACCAGCTAGGGAAGCAACTGGAACCCCTATCTATATCAAATGCGAGTGATGATTAACATGACCCAGGCCGCGCTAATTGCCAGATCATTACTTTTAATTAATTTGGTAATTAATTACGGGTTTGAAAGGTGTTTTTTTCGGAACTTATGTACATGTATCCGTACCCGGTCTGAAAGTTAAGAGAGCGCGCACCCCGGTCGGTTCGTTTGTTCCTCTTTGGGTTAATGTAGTAGCTGACTCAGTAATGCGGGTAGGGAAAGCGGCGTGTATGTGTGTGAGAAAGATGACATGACATGGTAATTGTTATATATATATAGAATATGAGTAAATGCAGTTACTGTTGTAATATAATAATCGAACGAATACATTTTAGCCGATCGAGGGGTTCAAACCAGGAACCTTCCGATTTGTAGATAAAGGCTCTACCACTTACACCAGTTCGCAGTAGTAGTGGAACTAGTAGTATGAGCGGTGATAGTAGTACATGTAGTAGTAGTAGTAGTAGCAGCAGCAGCAGGAAAAGGGACACTAGCATATTTTCCATAATCTTTTTAAAAAAAATATTAATTATCACTGCCCCTAATGTGTGTTCTTATCTCTACATAATTATGCAGTCAAGAGCTCTCCAACTTTTCACTCTACAGAAAGCCTTTACCATTGTATAATAGTCATTTATATGTCATTATGTGCTGGAAATAAATGCTAATTTCAGTATTTAAAAAAAATGCAGGCCTATACAGTTTGGCTTATCGTAATTGATAACCACTCAAGGTCGTTATATATATTATATTAAATATATACAATTGGATACCTGGTAGTTTATGTTTCACAAAAGTTGGGATATTTTTTTTAACTTAATTAGCAGCAGACGAGCCAAAACGTAATTAATTTTTGGATCCTGGGCACCATTTTGCATGATGCATTTACCGCGGACGAATTTTTTTTTTTTTTTAGTTGTAACCTGCAGAAATAACCGTTTGGGCATATACAAATATTAATGTAGGAGCTGCTATATTTTATAAAGAAAGATTGAAAGCAACAACAATTACAAACTAAAACAAAGAAAGTTTTTTTTTTTTTTTTTTTTTTTGGGGGGGGGGGGGGTACACCTATTAAGCGTCGCACATGGCATGTTCGATCATCAATATCATTATTACATATATTTTAATTATCATGCACATCATCTTCTCACGTTGCAAAGGTTGCAGTCAGCAGCAGCCACTGAGTTCACAAGACACTGGTTCATTATTATACTTGCCACGTCCCGTGACTATGGGGTGTCGGATTGCAACCCTGCAACATTTGGGTTTTGTTTTCGAGTTTTCGTTTCGTTTTGTTTTTGTTGTTCTGTTGGTGTGTTTTTTTTTTCCTTCGTTTATTTGCAGGCCGCTACTTTATAGCGCATTTAGTGAAATTCGAGTAAAAAAAAAAACTAATTAAAAATATATATTTTATAGTCGCCAATATTCTGCCTCTTTTCGGCCACTTTAATCATTAATGGGGAGAGCTTTCGAGGTACTTTGTTCAACGTCTCTTAAGTTCTACGGAGGGCTTTTTACGGCGACAGTCGTGAGGGTGATTAAGCAGTAGCATCATCGTTAATGCATGCCTGCTAATGTATTAAACGTAACACGAGAGACTTTTAGAGTGTGCATCTGAATACATTATATTACATCATTAAGTAATTAAACTGAAAATAAATTATGTAACTAATACTGTAGATATAAATTTGACTTTTTACTCTTTTGCAGTTAAATAATACATTTAAAAAAAAGCTGACTGTATTCTATATTATTTATATTGCATAATGTTGCCAATAACATTAACACGTTATTTTGTAGTTAAATGTTAAGCTCACGTTGCCTCTGAAATTATCAGAAAAAAGAGGTTGGGGTTGGGGTGAAGGCCACGAGCAAGTCGCTTCTAATCGGGAGGTCGCCGGTTCAATCCTCCATTGTAAAGCTGGGTAACTGTTGTGTCGGTATACGACCATGACTGCGACTGACTGGAACAGAATGGTTTATCGATACAACATTACAAGTCTTGGCATCCCTGCTCTTTCGTGGGGCGAACTGGCGTAAGTGTTTGAGCGTTGGTCTTCTAATCTGGAAAGTCTTGGACTGGGTCGGTGTCACTATAATTAATGTGACCGGCCACGCTAGAAATGGTATTCCTGCATGTTTCTGTGTAGCCACACATAAATGATCAGACGTTTTTCTTGGGAACCGTCCACACTTATACCAACAAACTCAAATACCCGCTCTTTCTCCGTGTGGCAGCATGCACAATTCGCCATATGTATTATATATAGCCTCGTTGCTGCCGTGGACGTTAGGTTTCGAACACACACACAACCCATTGACCAGAAAAGAATGGCAACTCTATTATTCCAGATTCTGCCGTTGGCCAAACACACTTCGATCATTTTATTTATTTATTATTATTATTATTATTATTATTATTATTATTATTATTATTATTATTATTATTATTATTTTGTCCATCTCGCCAAACAATAATGGGGAGTCGGGGTGTATACATTATCATTTTCAATGTGGCCGTAATATGAGCCGCGTGATAATTTATTCAGGGTCGCATGTTAATGTGAGGAGAGCTACTTTAACCAAAAACAAAATTGAATTTGAAATGGTAGGTCCAGCCGGTAGCTTATAAAATTATATCTCGCCCCTAGTGTATGTACCAACAGTATTGGTTTGCGCATGTGCCCTGGGTTCTAATCTATCGAGCGAATCTCTGGGCCGTATGAATTACCATGTCTACAATAAATTAGAGTGGACTGGAGAAAAGCTATAGATTCCACATTGCTAAACTATAGTTGTGTTTTATGAATACATGTTTGAAATTGTGTAATTGATATGTCATGTAAATATGTAATCCCGTTTTGGGCAGGGGTTAGAGTTTGTATTTCATGGCACGTCATCACAGTAACGGTTACTTTGGACAGGAAGGTGCGAGATTGCTCAGCTGGTAGATGGCAAGGGTTTTTAATGAGGAGCTCCCAGGTTCGAACCACGATCCTGCCACCTGTTTTTCCTTTGGGTTGGGCCAGTATCACAGCACCCGCCTTGCCTTTGTGTGGCAGCACGTGAAATCAATGTTATCAAACCTAAGTCTTGGGCCGTGTTATCCTACAGGATATTCTCTTGGGAATACAGTAGTTGTTAAACTGAGAGAGAGAGAGAGAGAGAGAGAGAGAGAGAGAGAGAGAGAGAGAGAGAGAGAGAGAGAGAGAGAGAGAGAGAGAGAGAGAGAGAGAGAGAGAGAGAGAGAGACAGAGACAGAGGCGGGCGAGACGGGGACAAGGGGCATGTGGGATTTGAACTGCGGACCCTCTTTTACTCAGTCAAGAGCACTAATTGATTGAACAGCGTCGCCTTTCTATGTTAGATAAAAATGAATGGATAAAAGAAACACCAGTCAGACGTGGGTTTTAGTGAGAGATTTCACGCGGATCTTGCGTACGTGGTTCGGAATAATGAAAGCGGTTGCCTCCTTCTTTAAACATTAGTAAAAAATTGGTCGACTGCCATAATTTTAATGAAGAAATAAGATTGAACGCGCGTCACACAGGCTCCTCGTACCTATATCACTCTTAGTTTTGTTGTTGTAAAACTTCTCACTAAGTCTGTAGTTTTTGGTTATACTGTATGGGCTTTTAACAAAGATGTATACTTAAGAAGAAAGACACGTAACAACATAGTATTAGTAACGATACATATACTTATAGAATGGTTATCACCCGGTCTGCTTGCAGCTTGGCTCTTGCGCTTCCTGATCTCTCCCTCTCTCTCTCTCTCTCTCTCTCTCTCTCTCTCTCTCTCTCTCTCTCTCTCTTGTATTTAACATCTAAGTCTCTTAAGAGACTTCTATACGTTGATTAGCCCAAAGATCTAAGGCATTTGTCAAGTAACAAGAATCACAAAATTTCAAGAGGCCTTGATAAAAAATTCATCTACATGTTATCCTTGAAAAGAGGGCGAGAGAGAGATAGAATGAGAATGAGTTTTCATAACATTAGCATAGAATGAGGGACGCCTCCCTCTGTGTATTCCATAATTATGAAAATGTATAACGCCGCGTTGAAATCAGCCACTTTGCGATTCTCTCTGGTGGCCTGCGCCAATAATCATGGCAATGTGATTTTTTGAAATCATGCAGCATGTTTACTCTTGCATGTACATGTATTAGTAATTTGAGAGTGGACGCCAATAATTATGATATCGTTATGCGTCCAGTTTGGACTTTTTATAGGCGTACAGCGAGCTTGGATTTTTGTTTGTGGATTCTCGTTTTAAACTTGGGTTTTTACCTTATGAGTCCTGATCATCGTGGATGTTCTCGGTTCGTCACAAAGTCGTTTAAATATTTGGATCTTGCATAGACAATAAATTGAGCCTTGGTTACATAGCTAATTGTTTTAAACTTTGAATTGTTGGGTTTTCTTTTCTTTTCTTTATTTATAATTGTTTTTGTTTTTTGTTTGTTTTTGTTTGCAATACTGACATACTAAAATGATGTAGCCTACGGGTGGAGTCGTTATATAATTATTTAGCTATACTGGTATCAAGCCAACCGAATTTCTTAGTCCCTCTTATGTGACGGGGGGCCGCGGTGGCACAGGGGTAGAACATCGGCTTCCGACGCAAAAGGTCCCGAGTTCGAATCCTAGCGGTTGCGTTCCCTACTGGTTGGGTCGGTGTCAGTATAATATGACCGGCTGAGACAGGAGTCATGGTATCTCGGCCCGTCCACAATATAGCCAATATAGTGCTGATGTTGGACATTAAAACCAACCCAACTCAACCCGCTCTCCAGTTCTTATGTCCCCTTAAAATTCAAGGAACCATTATTATAATTATAATATATTATAGTGTACCCTCATGTAGTTAGTGTGCCCGACCAGGTCCGTGGTTTCCCTCGATGGACTTCTATCGCTGTGTTGACTCTTTCTGGATAACCTCGGACAGAGTTATCGTCTCTGCGACTCAACTCCTTTATCTAACAGTGATCACCTGAATGTTTAAAACTTCAACTATCTTCTCATGTAGGTTGGAGCCCCGTGGTTTTTTCCCGCTGGTATAACGTAGTCAAGCATGTCACGGGGGGCGCGATATGGGAGTCCGTCTCCGTATAGAAAGCTCATTAAGACCTACATTTTGATAAAATAAGAGAGAGAGAGAGAGAGAGAGAGAGAGAGAGAGAGAGGGGGAGGGGGCGATCTGGGAGCCCGTCTCCGTATGGAAAGCTCCTTAAGACCTACATTTTGATAAAATAGGAGAGAGAGAGAGAGAGAGAGAGAGAGAGAGAGAGAGAGAGAGAGAGAGAGAGAGATTCCATTTCTCCGACAAAAGATTTGTGCCCATCATTTAGCAATGAAAAGTTAGTAACTGAATGAAACTAGTAGTTTAAGTCGTCCTCTTAGGACGCCAAAAAGCTCAGCCGGTAGGTTTAATTAAATTGGTTTGCTGGTTGCTCTGAAAAATATAACCTCCCTGCTCTTTTTTAATAAGACAACTGGATCTATGCCTGGACAAAACACACTGGAGCCTGCCTTCTCCCTTTCGTATCCACTTGGTTCGCAAACAATCCGCGCGTGTGTGTGAGTGCTGAGAGCTTTTAGAATAATAATTATTCTCTCTCTCTCTCTCTCTCTCTCTCTCTCTCTCTCTCTCTCTCTCTCTCTCTCTCTCTCTCTCTCTCCCTCGTATCTCCCACCCCGAACTGTGTAAATGCAATTATAAGTAAAACTTCTCGAACAGGTAGGTCTAGATCTAGTAATTAGTAGTATTGTGCGTATTTTAATGGGTGTGTGACTTGTACGTGTTTCTTTTTCTTTCTTTCAATGCAAAACCAACACCAATTCAGTTTAAAAATAACTTTTAAAAAAGTAAAATAATAATAAGATAAGGAAAAAATTGACGCTGTTCGTTCTTAGGCTGCTTTCATTATGAGCGAAATGTTCGTATCTTTTATGCAAATGCGAGAGCCCGGCTCGGCGGGGGCTGGGCCTGTTGTCCTGAGACCAGGGTTTATGCAAATTAGCAGCGGTTTGCTATGCTAATCAATTAGCTCGGAGCACATGAGCTATGTATCTGGGCAGAGGGAGAGAGGGGGAGTGGATGTGGGGCTTAGTTGAATAGAGAGAGGGGGGGTGAAGACAAATAAACCGACAGGTTATATTTAATGTCAATCGTGCTAAAGATAGAGAGAGAGAGAGAGAGAGAGAGAGAGAGAGAGAGAGAGAGAGAGAGAGAGAGAGAGAGAGAGTTGCCGAGACAGTTATACCGAGTGTGAATAATGCTAAACAGATTGCATGCAATAAAATCAAGAGCCAATTGAATATTCGCCGCTGTTCTCCATTACGCAACAGCAGAATAATTGGTGGAGAGCAGCGAAAATGCTGTTCTCCATTACGCAACAGCAGAATAATTGGTGGAGAGCAGCGAAAATCAACAGCTTTTGGCGAATCCACAAAACTCCCAGCAGGATTACAAATAGATCTAGATGTAGATTTTTTCTATTTGATTTGATCATATATCCCAGACTTTGATCTTAGTATGGTGGTCAAACATTAACCATGAACAATGTATATCCTGATACTTCTTGGTTAGAAGGGATAGCATCATTATTTGGTCCCTAGCTAGATGAACAATGTATATCCTGATACTTCTTGGTTAGAAGGGATAGCATCATTATTTGGTCCCTAGGCCTACCTCTTTCTGTATCATAATCCTGATACTTCTTGAACAGGTTTGACGGTACAAATTATTCAAAGACAGTCTGCATGTCGTTCTTCTCCCTCCCTCTCAACTCTCTCTCTCTCTCTCTCTCTCTCTCTCTCTCTCTCTCTCTGCCCCCCCCCCCCTTATTTCTCTCTTCCCGCTAGACCAGTACAATGTATTATAGACCAGTACAATACAGTATTTATACGTTGTGCTTCCCTCAAGATAAAATAACTGAGAGTTGGTAACAAAGTTGTCCAGAAAATTAATCATTACAAAACTTCTTTTTTCTTCTGAAAAAGGTAGGGGACGTAAAACTGAATTTTAAACATTTTTTTGTTGTTGTGCCAAAAACAGTGTGACCGGCGAAGACAGGAGTCATGTTATCCCCGTCCTGTCTCGTGTGTGGCAGCACATACAATTGTCAGACGTCCGTCGTGGGACCCGTCCACAATATAGCCTACACAGTCCTGATGTTGGACGTTAAAACCAACTCAGCTCAACTATGCCAAAAACAGATTTTGTATTCCTCGTGCAAAACACGACCTAGCTTGAAAGAATGAGGAAGAGGGTGCCAGTGAGTGTTTACTGAGGGCTGGTCTTTCGCCATGCATAATTCACCATGTCAGCAGACTGGGCTGGGCATACATTTGTCAGGGGCGTGTCCTGACTTTTCAATCAATTGATGATTAATATGCATGGTTGTTTAAGCACTGTAGGCGTACATGCCGTGTAATGGGTAGTTTGATCCGTATTTTATTAATTGTCGAATTGCGACTTTTATGGGCCAAAGCAATTTCTTTATATTTATTATTATTATTGTATTTATTATTGTATTTATTATTATTATTATTATTGTTGTTGTTGTTGTTGTTGTTGTTGTTGTTTTTATTGTTACTACTACTACTACTACTACTACTACTACTACTACTACTACTACTACTACTACTACTACTACTACTACTACTACTACTACTACCACCACCACTACTATTACTACTAAAAATACTACTACTACT
>RQTK01000858.1:171235-207559 GCA_003991915.1 Elysia chlorotica
CATTTAACGGTTACCCGTGTTGACGTGCCGTTAAAGCCAACAATCAACCCAGTGGGGTCTTTGCATGCCTTGCAATAACGGGACCCTTAAAAAAACCAAAGCTCTATCCCAGTCCTACAGAGCCAATGGGCAATCTTGAAATACCATTCCTAAAGAGCATGATTAGATTATGTCGTCTATAATCATCGATTGTGTGGATTGCAAGGTCTCTGTTGTGAACTAGGACGAAACGTTATTGTCTCCCATAGAGACAATCGACTCTTGTCTTGTGTCAATTTTTCGGAGACGGTTCTACAGAAAAGTCAACGGAGAGACTGGGCTTAACTGACCAATCCAAAAGTTGATCAGACGAGTTTTACGCCAAGAGCCGAGAAAGGTGTTGCAGTGCCGGACACACCAGCGTCATGACTGGACATACGTCAGTTCCTCAGTGGGGTCTTTGGGAGCTCGTACTATAGAGGCAATCGAGCCTTGTCTAATCTCCCTTGGAAGCAAACGCCCAGTTGATTTCTTAGTGACAGCTCTACAGAGAGGTCAACGGTGAGACTGGGCTAGACTGCGCAATCCAAGGGTTGTCCAGCCGTACACCAGTAGCGCCATAGCTGGAGGCACCTCGGTTCCTGCCTGTGACAGATCTCCAAACAATGGCAGAGACTTGGCCCAGGGAAGTCAAGATGGAGGAGGTCAGCATTGTATGAAGGAGAGAGTTAAAGGGAGAGAGAGAGGGAGAGAGAGAGAGAGAGAGAGAGAGAGAGAGAGAGAGAGAGAGAGAGAGAGAGAGAGAATCTAAATTCACTCAACTCTGAACTTTGAAGTTATCAATATCTTTCAACTGAAAAGGCTCAAAGGAAAGACAGACAGGGAAAGGGAGAGAAATTATCCTCTAACTGAAAAGATCAACCATGTTTGCCTTATAATCTCTCTCTCTCTCTCTCTCTCTCTCTCTCTCTCTCTCTCTCTCTCTCTCTCTCTCTCTCTCCCTCTCTTCTCTCTCTCTCTCTCTTTCTCTCTCTCTCCCCCCGTCTCTTTTCTCTCTCTCTCTCTCTCTCTCTCTCTCTCTCTCTCTCTCTTTATCTATTTATCTATCTATATATCTATCACCTTAAGTATATATTTACCTACTGCAATGCTCTTTCTTCTTGTCATTCATCTTATTAACTTATACACGTTTTCCCCCCATGTTTCCAATCATTTTAACCTCACATCTCAACTAATACAGTATTGTTATAATGTGCACGTACCACACAATTTATTATTGGTGTGGTGACTTTTACACGATACGGCCGGTCATCACGCCTCTGATTGGTCAGTCGATGACAGTTATAATTTATATACTTATACACGTACCAGCAGCCCACTGGTCCCACAACCCACGTTTAGTTACAAATTTACAAAAAAAAATAGCGCCCCCCTTCCCCTCCGACACGCACACACACACACACACACACACACAGGTGTTTCAAAGAAAAGTCTTACTCGGGGACGGGGCACTAGTTTAGATCCTAACCACGGACCTCCAATACGTACGTGCAATCTAAAACTAATCTAAGGAAAATTACGGTGGACTGGGTATACCAAATAATCAATCAATCAATCAAAGGAGAAAAAAAAGGGTATTCTTTTTTCTTTTTTTTTTTTTCGTGTTAGTACTTCGTAATGATTATATAGTTACATGTAGATGGTTTATAGAGCGCCATATACAATAATCTCTGCCCACTGCGCTTACTTTCACGGAGACAGGGGCCCCAGCTGATAGTCTGAGATGGCGATTGCGGACCTCTCACTGACTTAGTCATGAGAACTACCAGGGGCGCCGCTTCCTTGAGGAAACATACATTTAGTGTAGGATTCATAAGTAAGAACCAAGCAGAATGTCCACTTTAAATGATAATAATGATAATAATGACAATAATAATAATAATAATAATAATAATAATAATAATAATAATAATAATAATTAACAAAAACAACAACATAAATGAACTAAGGCAAAAAATTAAAAGAAAATACTTAATTTGTGTGTGTATGTGTGTTTATGCCCTCCTAGCTTTCAGAACAAACTTTCGGAGACGAGGCTCCAAGCCGAGATTAGTACCGCGGACCCTTTTTGTTAAGTCTTAAGAACTAACCGAACGCGCGCTTCCATGACTAAACATACATTTATATTTATAAGTAAGAGCCGGGCCTCTAATTATGTATGCTGGTCTAAGTCAATTCAATTAGTGAATTGCCCAGAACTGTATGTAAAGTGGAGGGCGGCGGTACATCTACATTGCAAATTGTGCGCGCCTCTAAACAGTCGTTCTGCTTTGCAATAATTAATTATCCTTTACTCTATCCGAATAAATAACATGCAAATGCCAATCGATTTTTTAAAGGAAGTAGACAGAGGGGGGAGGGAGGGGGTAGAGAGAGAAGAGAGATAGAGAGAGAGAAGAGTAAAGGATAATTAATTATTGCAAAGCAGAACGACTGTTTAGAGGCGCGCACAATTTGCAATGTAGATGTACCGCCGCCCTCCACTTTACATACAGTTCTGGGCAATTCACTAATTGAATTGACTTAGACCAGCATACATAATTAGAGGCCCGGCTCTCTCTCTCTCTCTTTCTCTGCCTCCCCCCCCCCTTATTTCTCTCTTCCCGCTAGACCAGTACAATACAGTATTATGATAATAATGTTTTGTATAAAAGAGGCGAGTTTTTTTGTAGTCTGTTCAGGCAAGTGCGGGTTTTGTGCATGCTGCTGAATTGTTTGCTGCTTGGATGGACCGTTACTAAATCAGTTATGGTAATGAGTTTGAGCACATTAGACTAGTCACTAGGACTTGTATAGGTATAGGGCGCCAGATAGCTCAGTCGGCAGCACTCTTGGATGACAAGTAGAAGACCAGAGATTCGAACTCTACCTCTCCCCAGGCTGTCCGCGTGTAGAGAATACATATAGTTCTCGAACATTAGATCCCTTCATACATGTACATGTACTTGGTTTAGCCACTTTGGTGTGACGGATTTCGACTGGGCAAGTCGGCAAAACTAGTGATGAGAGCTTGTTTTTGAATAGAAACATAATAATGCGTGTAATCTGTTTGCATAAACGTGCCTGGGCGGTGCAATGCCGACGCATCTCGCAATTAGAGGGTGGTTCGAGTCCCACAAAATGCAGTCATTTTAAGTGGTTTTCACTTGCGCACCACGTTTCGAATTACTATTCATAATTTAATTTTAGTTTTGTAAAGGATAGAAGGGTATAGAGGTGTATAAATCTATATGGATGGTCGGAAAGCGAAGAAAAAATAATATTGAGAGGTAGATACATAGAGAGGAAGGGAGGGAGGGAGACAGGTTGAGATATATTCCTTCTGCATAATTTTTCAAAATATATTTTTTCACCTTCATGTGGTGTGACTTAACAGTCCCACCTGTGAAATGGCTATCAGATCTCGCACGGGTGTGCAGCAGTATATAATTATATATTTCCATATAAATATTCATGCCGACACTCTATATGAGCAAACAATTAACCCCATGCATAATTGATTATGGAAGCAAGTGAAACCTAAGCTGGTATGCCTGCTCAACACGCAGAGAGAGACTGGATTAACTATGCAGTTACTTTAGGCTGACGTGACTTTGCAGTCACTCATTATTACAATTTTATGACCTGCGGGAGATAAAGTCATGTGACCAAAAAAAAATATTAGTGGCTTGTATACATTTTATGCCTTTTGAGTTCTGCTGTTTCAAAACACATTTTTATACTAATTTTAAAGGATGGGGTTTAAAATTGAAACAAAATAAAAATCAAAACACTGTGTTAAAGGGGAAAAGAAATATATTTTATATGTCTTAAAAAATTGGCAGCTAATAGACCAAGACTATATAGTTCCGAAATTTACCATTCATACAATTATTAAATTTAATGGTGGTGGTGGGGAACCCTCTTTTCCATACCTTTTTCATTCCACCCCCACCCCCCAATACAATAAAATGTAAATTAATTATTTTATGTCTGATAAATATTTGCCATGGTTGTACATGTATTAGTATTGAAGGCTGGGTCTTGAAGTTGTGTTACTTCGATGCCCTTGTTTCCGAACTGGCGCAAGTGGTAGAGTGTTTGTTGCCCAATCAGGAGGTCCCCAGTTCAAACCTACGATTGGTCTCAAATGTGTTTGTCTTGTTTTGTCCCCCTACTAGTTATGCTAGTGTCTGTATATTGTGACAGCTCTGACGGGAGTTAAGGTATCCTCCCTACTGCCTCTCTGTGTGGCAGAGACCCGTCCACAGTGTGGCCCTTATTGTGGTGGCGGTTAAAGTAAAGCAAAAAAACTCAAACTCAGTTGACTGAAAATCCAGTACCTGTAACTGGGACCGGCTGAGTCAAGTCCTGGGGGGCCAGCGAATCCTAAAAAGCTTAAGTTTTAATTTCATTTTCTTGTCCGCTATCTTTCTCTCACCATTCCGTTCATGCTCTCTGAGTGTCTGTCTCTCTGTCTGTCCGGCCCGCTTTTTCCTAGATCCGTTCACTGTCCCTTTCTCCTACACATGATCTCTGTCCCCTTCCATCCTTCCCTTGTAACTGATGACAGAAGCTTAGAACTAAAAAAAATGGAACAACAGCTATTTATAAGAACTGGTAAAAATCTGGTGTCTTGCTTCCATTCAAACCTTGTCCCCTTGAGAGTTGAACCATTTCTAATCACCCTGCACACTTGTCCTCAGCATTGATGTGGGCTTGTGCTAGAACCTCTTTGTATTAATCAGCATACCTTCCATTTCAGAATGATATATAGTAAAACTTTTATTTTTTTTCCTTTAAATTCCCCCAAAATAGTGCACACTCAAGGAAGATGCCACGAATCATGCAATGAGGAAAAGTTAACATCTGTTTAAATTCATATTTTTAATGTATTTGTTTTCTTCTTATCCTTGCAGACACGCCACCTTGAGAGCTCTGCTTCCGGATCCAGCCTGGGCCAGCAACTTCCGAGCCTGCTACAGCAGCAGCTGGGGGGTCTCAACATGCCCACGTCTGCTGCTGCCGGCATCATTGTACAGAACCAGTTTGGCCAGCAGGCTGTGGTGAGTACGGCTTTATAGTGAGAGAGAGACAGACCAAGACACAGATAGAGAGAGAGAGTGGGGAAAGACAGTGCGTTACAGGGAGTCGGAGAGAGATTGTAAAACACAATTCGATCATGGTTGGTTATGGGTGAGGGGGGTGACCTAAATTTTTTTTTTTTTAATCTTCTGTGTGGAAAAAAAATTGACTTCTCCACATAATAAGGCCTCAGTACTAAAAGTCTATTTGCTGTTGTTGTTTTTTTCTTCTTTAGTCTCACACTCTTTTATGTTTGTTTGTTTTTCATGTCACATGATTCAAGTGTTGTCTGGTCTCTCCCTCCCCAATTGCCCTGACACTGTCTTGCAAAAGAGGGACTTCTGTTGAGATAGATTCAAACTTGGACCTTCTTATTCGCAGTACAGAGCACTACCTGGCTTTCTACAGTCAGTAATATATAATATATATAATGCTTGATGTTCCCCCCCCCCCCCCCCCTCCCTGTCCCCAGATCCCAGTATCGTCAGGTGTGTCCCTGCCCAGTGCCGGCCTGGCCCTGTCCCCCCAGGACCTGCAGCAGTTGGTACTCCAGTCTCAGCTACAGCAGCAGCTAGCCAAGCCCCACAGCCCTGCGTCCACGACAACCACCGTAGGCAGCAACAACAGCAGCAGCAGCAGCATCCTCGCGCAGCAGATACAGCAGCAACAGCTACAGCTGGCACAGCTGCTCGGACTGGGGGACACCAAGGATCCAAAGTCATTTCTGCTTGGCGGAGGTTTGGTGAGTTTTTGGAGCTAGTTTTAATACATGTTTTAACCCCAAACAGGCTTTGATGCAAACACATACGCAAGGCTTAAGGTATCGCCAAAATGCCCCATTTTGCAGGTTATTTAAAATTGTATATCCCAGACCCCCTTCAGCGGTTGCCTGTCTTGTCCGCCAACCTCGCATAAACCCTCGGTTTTTATTATTTCACTGAGGAAGCACTGGATATTCTATGATCATTACTGCCTCACAGGATAACTCCATCTGCCGTTGCCGGCATTAGCAACTGGCTTCTCGTTTATTCCGTCCACATAAAATTAATAGACGATTATTAAAAAACAGAAACAAACAAGATAGTGAAATCATTCAACTTCTCAGTAAAATAGAAATATATTGTTTTATGATCTTATATCTAGAAAAAGGGGGAAAGTAAAATATCAGCAATGATAGCACTGCATCAGTTAACCAGTTGAACCGTACTGCCACAACTCATTTTTTCACACCCAGTCACCCATGACCCAGTCTGGCCGTCGGGCCACCCTCAAAGCGCTGAGTGGGTTAACACTTGTATGTCTACTGGGTTTTCAAGTTAATCTCATATACAAGGGCTGTTGCACCAGCTGTAATTAAAATCATGGGCCCCCCTCTCTTAGTACAGACAACTAACTAGTCGTGCTATCTCGGCTTTCAAACATGTTGTGTCCTCTGCACGGAAAAGCAATGAATGGCCAGAATCGCTTGTTTGGAATAGTTAAATCTTCTCAGTTGCTTAGTTTTTGAAGATAAACAAACAATTTAGAGATATTTTATAAGTTAGAAAAGCCCATGAGTTAATACTCACTAAAGTTTAAGAATACATAATTAACACAAAAGGAAGTAAAGTATCCTTCTCTTTTCCTTTTCAAATGCTCTAACACATAATTATCACATTTTGTTGTTGTTTCTCATGCAGGGTCCAACGGTAACCCCGGCCATCACGGCCCCTAGGTCTAGCAGCACTGCTAGTACTACCCAGGCGACGACGATAGCAGCATCAGTCCCTGACCTACTTAAAACCAACATCTCGGCTGCAACAGCCAACAGTATCAACAGCCTTAACAGTCTCAACAGCCTCAACAGCCTGTCTGGTGCTGTCGGAGTCCAGTCTCCTGCGCAGGCTTTCCAGTCTTCGACAGCCCTGTCCGCGAGCCTTGCTCAGATGCTCGGGGCCCAGACAGTGTCGATGTTGCATGGCAACCAGTTGCAGCAGTTCCTGCTGGTCAGCCCCGCACAGCTGGGTCAGCTGGCAGCAGCTGCGGTGCAACCACAGGCACAGACACAACCACAGGTGCTGGCACCACCGAATGCAAGCGCACAGTCACCCCTGCTAGTGGCGAACCAGGTAAGAATTTGAATGGGATGTTCTGTGCTGGGGGGGTGTATTGTTTGACCAGCTAGCGGTAGCCGCGGTGACGGTAATATTAATAATTACATTAGTTATAGTATCAATAAAGATAAGGAGAGTTAAATTTACTAAAAATTTAGGGTTGATTGTAAGAATAGTTATAATGATAATAACAATAATATGGATAAGGATAAGGATAATAATAACAGAAACAGTAATAATACCAATGATAATATTAAATAGTAATAATTATTGATTGTTGATTGTTACTTTTTAATAAATCTATGTTTATACATTGATACAGGATATACACACAATTTTTTTTATTATAGCCTAAATGTATCTTCTAAGAGAATTGCTGTGCTTCAAATGGTTCACACAATCTTTACGGAGATCTTGGAAAGATTTGGAGGGAGGTTTTTCATAGGCAGTTGACATCTCTGATATGACTTGTGTAAATTATGAAGCAAACCAGGGTGAATAGGGCAGACAGCGTTTTTTTTCTTTTTTAAGTTTAAGCTTGAGCATGTAAAATTTAAAAAAAGAAAAGAAAAAAACTCTTTGCAGATTGCACTTTTAATTTTTTTTAATGCAAAAATATTGTATCCGGTTCTGCCTCTGAAAGTGCGTTTAATGTTTTTTTATGCTAAAATTTTTCAAAAGGTCAAAATTCCAATTTGTGTCTGATTCACCATGGTTGTTTCAGTTATCTGGTTCAACCTCTTAACTTTTTTTCAACACTTGATTTCTACTTGGGGAACCACTTTTTCATAAAATTTTTTATTGAAATAGTGTATCTATAGGAAATAATAGTATTAAAAGTGGCGCGTCCTGAAAAGGTTTATAAGACTTAAGTAATGTACCAGCACGCTGCTTCAACTACCACTACCCACTTGTTCAGGGCCGGGATTGGACTTGCGAGTCATCTCAGAACCCACTGTCACCGTTCATCAATCTAGAAAGAAGTCGCAGTCGTTTTCGACTCTGAAGATCGTCGTTTTCAAATGGTTCTAGAAATGAAACAATTTTGATCTTTTCAACCCCTTAAAATACATTTAACGCTTTTAACTCACTGTAAATTACTAAATACCTGATTCACCCTGACTGCCTCTAGTAGTACCTCTTAAAATGCATTTAATACTTTCACAAGTGTATAAAGTACTCAATAGTCTAAATTCCAGCTTGACAATAACACACTGTTGCTGTCTACAGCTTGACAATGAATAACACACTATTGTTGTCTACAGCTTGACAATAACACACTATTGCTGTCTTTCATTTTGTTTTCAGTCTCGGCTGCCGTTCCTGTCTGTGAACAACCTGGTCTTGGGCCAGCCCAGCACCACACCATCATCAACCACCAGTGCCTCCAACTCCTCATCGCCTCAGCATCAGCAACATCATCATCACCTTCACCAGCAGCAGCCCCATCACCCATACGCCTCCCCCCACTCCCCACTGCGCAGCTCAGAGCACAGCCTGTCCCCGACAGCTTCGCCCAGGACGAGCCCCAGAGACACGTCCCCTGTCTTGGTGTCTGAGTTGGTCAGTACTGAGATCTCGGACTCTTTATATTTGATATTAAAATGGAATATGTTTATTGAGTATTTTACAAATACATTATTTTAAATTTTGTATATATTTATAAATATGTTTAAGGTTCTTATACAGAACATGACGGACCCAACAAACTAGCTAGTTTATTTTCAATAGTAGGAAAGCCGTTTGTCTGTAGCATGATATACTTCATAAGAGCGAGTTATGGGTAAAATTAAAATACATGCCTTAAATAACAATTTATTCCCCGGCACAGGGCTTTACAAAACATGTTGCATTAAACGGTTCAAATGCTGTTTATCAAGTAATTCCATAGTCTCATAAACTTCCTCTCATAAATATCTTTTAGTGAACATTTATCTTCAGTCCTTAGGTATTGTTTTTACATGTAGACATTTCTATTCTCCAGAATTCACTACAAATTAATCTCACATCTTCATAACAATTTTGCTAATTAGTAATTAATGAAATTTTTCCAAAACCTGTAAGTGTACAAGTTTCAGTGGCAAAATTTGAGGCTTAAGATGGTCAACAGCTTATATATTTGTACAGTATATTTGTATAACTGTTTATATGTATTCATCTTGCAAAGCCTGTGCTTGACAAAATAATTTTCGATATGTATGTTCTTAATATATATATATTGACTGAATAAACATTGAAATTGAATTCTTTCAGAAGTATTTTTATTGGAATTATCGTACCAAAGG
The DNA here is from genome assembly GCA_003991915.1 of Elysia chlorotica. Lineage (NCBI taxonomy): Eukaryota > Metazoa > Mollusca > Gastropoda > Plakobranchidae > Elysia > Elysia chlorotica. The sequence continues at coordinate 180,717 of RQTK01000858.1, forward strand.
GCTTTTAATAAAAATATAGAATTTCTAATTTGTTTGACATGGGTCAAGCTGAAGATGACCAGCCAGAACTGAGTTTGGTGAAGGAGATTTGCTGTTCAGATTGTTTGACCTTTGTTCCTCAGGGAAGCAAGAGGCTTAAACTAAAGTAAATCTTAGCTATAAGTATTTTATGGCTACACCTCTACATTCAGGCTGTCAATTTAAGAGGTTAGCCTGTCATCGACAGCCTGAACTTACCATATCCTCTATCATGTTTTGTAAAACAGCAGTGCAGGATTACACAGTTGCTTTTCTCAGGACTTTCATTCCATCGAGTACACATGGGTGATTACCAGGGCTGACAACACTTAACTAAACTAATTTGTGTAAATCTGTTTTTGCTCCCCTCCGCAGGAGGAAGGCATGAATATTGATCTGGAGGAGCTGGAAATGTTTGCCAAGACCTTCAAGCGTAGGAGAATTGAGCTGGGTGAGTGAATTTATATGAAAATATCATCACAGTGCTACAATTATGGCATCAGTGAGACTTGTGCCATAATCAAGTAATAAATCTTAACGGTAAAGATGAGATCTATTTAACTAAACTTTCATATTAAATATGCGCTGATAGTGTTTTTCTTTACCATTGAAAAAGTTTTTTTAATTTGAAGCAGAAATAAGGAACTAAAACAGAATTATCTATAAAAAAAAACACAAATACGACTTATTGCAATTGTAGCGCAGTGACAATACAGTTGTTTTTTTTATATACATCATCCGCAACTAGGTTATCCTGTATCTTTTATGTACATGTAAATACCTTTTCACATCGCAAAATGTAATGCCCGTTCCTTCTGGAGAATTTTCAAAAATTTATGAAAGGTAATGGCTTTGATATTTAGTATTTCAAAATGCCTAAAATATGTGAAGCAACCAGGGTGAATCAGGCACAAGTCGCTGAAAGAATAAAGATAAAAATCTTTATCGACCTTTTTATTTTATTTTCAAATTGAGTGATCTCGAAGTGATAGCGTAATAATTTTTAAAGTGCATCTGATGATTTTAATGACACAATATATAACTCGAAGTATCAAAATTCTGACTTGTGCCTGATTCACCCTGGTTGCTTCACATATGTTTTAAACTCTTGAAGAGCATTAGAATGATGATTAACTGACACTCATATTTAGTAAGTTCAATTTTTCTTTTAACTATTTTTATACCTAATTTAGCAAGAAATTTTTATTAAAACGCTTTTAAGAATTTCCCAATTCTCTTCTGAGTCTGCAGGCTTCAATTGTTCTTAATGTATAATTAATTGCAATTTCATTTAAAATGTTTTTCCCTAGAGCAACTAGAGATTTTATGACAATGCTGTAAAGAATTTCCCAATTCTCTCCTGTCTGTGCAGGTTTTACACAAGGCGACGTGGGTCTGGCCATGGGGAAGCTCTACGGCAACGACTTCAGCCAGACGACCATCTCGAGGTTTGAGGCCCTGAACCTCAGCTTCAAGAACATGTGCAAGCTGAAGCCCTTGCTGCAGAAGTGGCTCAAGGTGAGCACACCTCACATTTCCTTCACTCCTATAGCTTATCGCATGATTTCCACATAAATTCCTGGAATTTTGTTCTTTGCTCCTGGAATTCCTAGAACTTTGTTGCTTATACATAGCAATACTAACATAGATCTACTTTTGTACAATTTATAGCATTATTATAACAGAATTTACTGGGAGAGGTGTTTTTTCTAAAACTTACCATGCCTGAGATTTCAATGGTAAAACATAGCTTACAGAAACTCTTACTGCCAAGTTTTGTCTACTACATTGACGGTGTCTTCTATTTTTAGAAGCCGAGCATAACATCAATTGTATTTCAAAGAATACTCCTAAATATTTGTAAAACATTGTTTTTATTAAATTGACATTCTTGAATTCCTTGAACAACTTCACCAGACTTAGATATAGAAGATACACCAGCTCCATTGTACTTGTTACTTGTTAAGGCTTTGTCCATCCACTGCAGGATGTAGCCACCCGAATCACATCTCCATCTTTCTCTATTTCTAGTTCTTTCTGCTCTATAGCACCCCCTCCATTGTACACAGATCTTAAAAACTGCATGAGTGCCCACTCTTTTGTCTTAACTCTTATGTATTGCGTTTAGAATGAGATGAAGTACTATGGGAATTTTTTAAAGGAAATCTAGGGGTCATGACACTAGTGTAAAACCTGCACAGAATAAACCCTGGCTTTGTATAAACACTTTCTGAGGCTCTATTTCCCTTTTTGTTTTTTTTACACTGTACAATTTCAACATGAAAAAATAAACTTAAGGGTTGTTCCCTAGTGGATTATCATAACTGGATTCTACTGTATATAAAAAAAAAAGAATCCCCCCTTCTTCTCCATTTCCATGAAATTGGCCAAAATGCGCAAGTATCTAAAAAAATTACTTTTTCCTTTTTGTTCCAAAACTCAGGGAAGATCTTTTCTAAAGTGTTACGGTCATATCATTGTTTTATAACTGTACTCTTTCCCCCTCAGGATGCTGATGCCATGTCCTACAACCCGAGCCCATTGTCTCCGGGTGGTGTGGGAGGCGAAGGTGGTATAGGCCGACGCAGGAAAAAAAGAACCAGCATCGACACCTCCATACGCGTTGCCCTGGAGAAAAGCTTTCTGGGGAACCCTAAGCCCACGTCAGACGACATAACTCTCATCGCTGACTCCCTGAATATGGAGAAGGAGGTATGGTTCAGGAGATAGGGAAGAGTTGCTACATATTTTGTCTCTTTAAGATGCTATTATGATTATGCCTCTCCTTTGCGATTTGAAATGACAGACAGTCTGAACAAATACATAACAAAAAAAGGAAGACCCTATTACTGTTTTCACAGGTAACTGATTAATGAAAAGATTGAGCCATTATTTCCGATGCCTGTAACAGATCTGGCACATAAAGTAGATGCCTTTTAATAAGCAATTTAAATTAATCCCCTCACAGTTTGTAAATACTTTTAATATTTTTGTTGTTGTTATGTGATCAATTTTTAAAAAAATTGAAAATTTATTTTCACATTCAATCCTTTTATTTGGTAATGTTTGTTGTCAGGTGATCCGCGTGTGGTTCTGCAACCGGCGCCAGAAGGAGAAGCGCATCAACCCCCCAAGCAGCAGCTTCGGGCAGCACAGCTCCCAGGTGCAGGTGACGGTGGGCAGGCCTGACCCAGCCTCCTCGGCCAACATCGCAGCGTCGCCCTCGGCAACAACCGGGCTCCTGCTGGGCTCTACTTCCTCGGCAGATCAGCAGGAGCAGCTGAGCCAACTGCTGAAACAGCATCAGCAGCACCAGCAGCAGCAGCTCTCCCTGCAGAAACAGATACAGGAGAAGCTGGCGCAGGTTGCAGAGTCTTCGTCATCATCAAACCCTGGTGGACTTGTTCAGCCCATGGAGCAAGACAGGGCAGAGTCTCCAACGCCTCCACCACCGCTACTTCTCTCGTCGCAGGCGGCGACCACGACAAACCAGGACCAGCACAACCACCACCAGAACCAGCTCTTGGAGAACTGCGTTTCCTCTCCAGACGACCTATCCACGACCAATCGGAGGGACTCGGCAACCCATCACGATGACAAAGTGGCGCTATCGACCAACCCTGCGACAGAATCCATAGGGGGTATCCACATTTTTTCCTCTGGCCTTCTCTCATCGGGTACATCACTAAACACTCACACAGAAGGGGATGGTGTAAGCTTACACAGTAACCCCTCCCTCGCTTCCGTCTCTACCTCACAGAACGGGCTAGTCCTGCCCTTGAGTCTCGGGTCACATACAGCCTCCTCTCCATCAAAAGCAAGCTCCCTCCATCACTTAAGCCTACACTCCTCCCCCTCAGGCTTGCTCAAGTCTTCTGCAACTTCGTCAAACGGCTCCGCTCTTTTGTTATCTCATATGGCGGCAAATGGCGATTTGTAGGCTCATCAAATGAAAGAGGTTTGACTTTGAATTAGGCCAAGACAGAAATCATAAGTTATCGTCTGTGCGGTCTTGTTTTTCCATACATGCTTTAGCAAAATTAAACAAAGCCAAAAATAAAACAAGCATACTTCACGAAAGCTTTATTGCCGAGAGACACACTGACATTCTGTCTGATTTCCATGAAAGACTTGTGTTAAAGATATACAGGGTGTCCAGCAAAAAGTTGGCCTGAAATTTACGACCACCAACCAAAATTTACGACCTTATATAAATAAAGAACAAAATATAATTCGCGGACCCTGTTAGTGACGTATAAAAATATGTTGCTGTGCATTCTCCCCTCATGGTCTGATATGTTTATTCTATATGGCTATGTTAACTTATGAATAGATATTAGAGATCTTACATTCAATTACAAGTATTTAATAATTTAACCAATTTATAAATTTTAAAAAGCCTAAGAAAGTGATAAATTAAATAAAAGAAATAGATAAAAACCTTTTAACTAATGACATACCTCTAATTAAATAGTGCCTCATTTCTGTGCATCTCCATAGTTCATAATAATAGTAATCCAACAGTCATAAGTCTCCAGTTTATGAAATTCTAGCCTACTTCCTACTCCTATAAATACGACCAAAATGTTGAATTTACGACAATTTACGACCTTTACGACCTAGCTCTGAAATTTACGACTTTTTTACGACTTTCGACCTTGCTGGACACCCTGGATATAGGCACCCTGCGATGGCAAAAAGAGAGACGTTGAATTTAACTGATTTACTCCTCGACTCCTATGGATGTTGATGTTGATGTTGATCCAGCAATTCAGAAATTTGAGAAGTAAAACTTTATCATATTTAAGCTGAACTTCTTCCAGGGATGTCAAAAATTAAATTAACTGTACATTGGAAGACTTGATTTTTCAATTGCGAGACAATGTGCATCTAGAAGTGAAATATTTTCTATGAACAATTTTATGATTTATTGGTGATCGAGACCCAGCCTTTGAGTTTGATTATGGAGTTTAGAGGTAATCACGGTCCCTCAGTTTGTGGAGCACAAGGCTACTAATTTTACCTTTTTCCCAAGTTCTTGTTCGGTAGGTGTCAGTATAGAGATAGAGTCAGAGGTCCACTTATCTCTATTTGGTAACATAAGATATTGTCAGCATTTACCTTGTGGTCCATTTTCAAGATTGCCTAGTTGCTGACAATAAATTTTACACTACTAATAAACCAAAACACTTGCAGTAAACTCAATGAATTGATAGACTGGTCATTCAGTGTATTATCTAACATTACAAGCACTCCAGTGGAATGTTCTTACATGATATTGTAATATGACACACACTATGCAATTTGAGAAAAAAATTCTCGTCAATAGCCGAAAGTAAAAGGTTAATTGGGAACATATTATTACCCGTAGATTGAATCCAGGAAAAAGATTGACTGTGTGGACTCTATGAACAGGTTGTCATTGTGCATATGATTGATGACATGACTCAAATATCAACCTGGCAGTGTTGGCTGCATCAAAGTACACTGATGTGTATTGAAAATACCACTGCGGAGGCACACTTATGATATTGAGACTGCTTGCATCAACTGAACTAGTTCAACTGTCATTTGTGTACAAAAGTACACATTGTTGTATTTTAATGGTAATAGTGAAACTCATATATCTGCCAAATGGTACAGTCTGATGATATGTAATTTTGTAGGCCTACATTGTACATATTTGGGACGTCCAAACTAGCAAATTGAAGAAAATATCAACCAGGGCAGGTTACTAGAGAACTTTATGAAATTTGTAGGTTGGTAGCTATGGATGGACTGCTGATCTAAAAGTTGAATATGTGAAGAACTATGAATAAAAAAAAACCTGGAAATAACCAGTTCATCCTAGATTTTCATTCTGGTATTGAATCAGTTAAGTGCAGATTAATCTGCTGTTAAAATGTCCAGATTTTAAGAAATGATGCATATCTCTTATCTTTTTAAACCTTTTTTTTATAAAATAGAGAGTGAGCCTATATTAAGGTGCAAGCAATTCTTGTCTTTTGTGAGGAACATTTTTTTTATATAGCTAGTCTTTGTATTCATCATACTGTTGAAATGCTGTTTTTTTTTCAATGTGTAAGTTGCCCCAATATTTTTTTTAATATTAAATTCAGTAAATTGCAAGGCATATATTGTCACCTTTCCACTATAATGGTCTATTCCACAGAGAGACCAAAGTAACACTGACCCACCATAAGAATCGTAATAATTCCTAACCCATCTGTTCTATAACGAGAAAAATTGGCTGGGCTAAATTCTTTTAATTTTTAAATCACCTACATTTAAAAAGAAATCACAATTTTAAACAGTCATATTTTGTTTTTCTAAAAACTACTGATTTTGAGTTAGACCATTGTGTTAGCAATGTGACAATATTATAGATGCCAACCTGATTATTATAAAAAAAAAATGATAAACAAATGTGTGATGCTCCAGGACACTCTGGGTACCAAGTCAAAGTCGCCAGGAAGAAGCTATGAGGCAAAGGCATATATTTATAAAAAACATTTCCCGGCCACTTACAATTTTCTACCTTAGCTGTCACCTTTAGTTGGTATCTCGGGTTTTAATTGAAATGATTCCAATAATTTTTTTTGTTGTTGTTCTTAAAAGAACACATAGATATTTTATGTGACATATTTGATGAACTGATCACTCAATTACCATGTGTTACCATGGGGAGCCGTTGGCACAGTAGTTGGGTCATTGAGCAACCAGTGTAAAAGTGCAGAGTTCAAACCCCAGCATGGTCTCTCTGTGTCAAATGAGCATGGGATGGGTAGCTAAGGCAAAGAAAGTAATGACAACCTACCTCATTAATGTCGTTTGCCTGGTTCAGTCAGGGCTGTAACTCGTTTAACAAACGCTTTGTCAAAGAGTGTGGGACCAACTTTACTTTTTACCACATCCATAGTTCTTATTATTTATGGTCAGTTTATCCCACTGATTACCGATTTTGTCCCTTTCCGTTTGGATCCGCGTCAGTATAATGTGACCAGCTGAGGCAGGAGTCTAGGTCTCCACGCACTGCCTCTGTGAGCTAGCATGTAAAATTGTCAGACGTTAGTCTTGGGACCCATCTATAATATAGCCTAGTGCTGAAGCTGGAAGCTAAACAGCAACCAAAAGAAACAAATCTCACCGACGTTTAAGGTCTAGGCCCCAAGTCCGTAGCCTAACATCTACCTCCATTTTGCACATTCATGTACATGAACTAATTTTGTAATGAAGCAATTATTTTTTTTATTTGCATGTTGAACTTAGCACAAATGGATTTATTTTAAAATCTATTTACCAATCTGCTTATTCTGACTTCCTAAAATAACTTAGCAATAATATGATTGATGTCTTTGTTGAGGCAGGTATGTTTTTGTTTTTGTTTTTTTTTTCTTTTTTGCCTGTGGATTCTTGTTCATCATACTCCTAATGCACCAATATTTTTTTAACACAGTTTTTTTCACTCAAACTTGCAAAACTACTGCTATGCAATGAATTTTTGTGTAGATGGTAAATAACTTTTCCCTATATTTCATTGCCTGCTATTGTTTTTACATTTCGATACCAGTAGATGTATCGCTTTACAAGTCAATCTAGATTTTGTAATAAGGCCTGCATCCTTGTTCATTTATTACCACGTTGTTTTGATCCATAAAACCTTTATAGACCTGGATGTAGTCCCAACAAGATTGCCTGCAAATTTTTTAAGTTGGTAGGGGATAAGGGAGGCAAAGTCCCTCTGTAGCTCTTTTTAGCCTCACATGAGGCAAAACCCCTGTCTCAGTGTTTGGAGGCACAATTGACTGAAATTATACCATAGACTAAAGATTAATAATAAAGAAGATGGTATTGTCCGACTTGAACTCCTGCTGTAAATAAGGTTTTGCGCCCATTCTGGTTTAGATTGGCATAAACGATTTGAGATGCAATGTCGTTGCAGGAGCGGTTGCGCCATGCAGCGCGTCCATCATGCGTGCTGATATAGTCAGCGTTTTGGCTATCATGCTCACCAGTTTTTGACTTTGTAAGTGTGTTGAGCGGGCGAAGCTTGGCAACATTTCCCAAAGCTCTGAGTTCATTTTGGGTGTGTTGAGGTTTGGGACATTTAACAGTGTTTTTGTCTAAACTAGTGCACACGTGCCTTTGTTTATGATTGTTGCAAGCCTCTCGCTCACACTCTCCCCATTCTTATCACCAATGGAAAAGAACTCATCCAATTCCTCGAGCGTAAACCTTGACTTCTTCTCTTAGTCTCAGAGACAGGCATTGCCTTTGGACTAGCCCATTCTGGAATGGGGGAAATAGTTCTATAATCAAACGTACTTACCAGTGATGTTTGATTGGGACTCTGTCAACTCCATAAGGGAAGGGGTTTTTCCCCACCTCACTTTTGTACCCCCATCATGCCGTGTCTGTCGCACGCAAGCAATCGGGTTAAAGCCTGCAGCCCTGGGACGTCTCTTTTGTATCTCCAATTCCTTCATAGAATGAACAGAGTTCCAATCAAACATCACTGGTAAGTTTGTTTGATTAAGGAATTTGTGTACTCACCATGAGTATAATATCCCCTGCATATAAAATCTTATGGCCCCATCCATCCCTCTCCAGCATGTATTTTCTCTCTTAGAGGAAAAGCTGATGGGATTGCCTTCACCTTGTGATCGTTTGCAACCCATATGCTTCTCTCTCTCTGTTGCCTCAGTTTTCTTCTTTCCGATGTGTTTCCTGTGACTCGAGTAAACGGTCTGAAAATACCATGCTAGGGATACATCTACAGGATAGAAAACGGCATCTGCTCTAGAATACAGTGTAATGGCAGTAGTTTTTTGTGCAACTGCAAGTACTTGTACTTCACACAAAGTATGGCCTCATATTCATAAGAATACTGAATTCCACCAGACGTCAAAGTCAGCGGTAATTTCCTCAAGTGGATAGCTGTGTCTGTGGAGAATGTTTTGAGGACTGAATTCCCTAGAGGTAATTTTTCCTGCATGTATTTTGCAGTAGTGAAAGATAAGCATCTTTCTTGGGCATGGTTGACAAAATTTGCTCACATTCCCCTACGTTACTGTATTTCAGAGGAATGTTTCTCTTTAGCCGAGACATCTAACTCCAAGTTTCTTGCCTGATTCTGTGATGACCTCAGCTTTTTATGAAACCTTGGAGGAACTCGGTGAATAGGAAGATTATTTTGTCATACAATTTGTGGGCCATTGTTGTTTTGTTGTTGTTTCAAAAAGCCAGAATGAAACGCTTAAATATAGGAAAAATAGAGATTATAGCCTTCCTCAACAAGTCTTGTATTAATCTTGTGTTCTTGGCTTTTAGTGTTCTCATTATTGTCATGATAGTTTGATGACTTGCAGCTTCACATAAATGTCAGTTAATGAACTTCTTGTACAGGGTCTTGTCGTTTACACTTCCAAACTTATTCATGAATCAAAAAGTGACGGCGATTTGTGGCCAACTCTTTCCTTTGGTTGCTTTTCAGGAAGTCCACATATTTTAAAAATATTTAAAAAATTCTTTTTGGTGTTAGTACTATACTGAACATCTTATCATGTAGCAAATGCCCCAAGTTGTTGTCGGGGCTAAGCACAGGTGAAATCTGGCGGGTAATGTTATGTATGTGGTGACACTTGTCTCCATCTATTTCTAAAAGACGGGAAGCATCTTCTCTCAATTTTGTTTCATACCCATGCTGCTCAGCCAGACCGGGATGAAATCAGGTTTTGTAGTGAGATCCCATTCTCCTCTGATTTACTGGTGGTGAACAGTAGTTGCATTCGCTGTGGTCATTTTCACAGATGGGTAACACTCTCTCCCAAATTGGTGTCAAAATAGCAAACCAAAATGTTCAGCATCCGTTTCTTATTTGACTTTGTGGTTGCTTCATCTAAGTTGATGGAAATTGGAATGGTCTTCATTTTGTTCACTATCTGTTTCCTTGTTACTCCATGAATACTATGCTTAACCCTTTGAGCCCTAGATCTAGTAGAGCTCTAAATATGAATATTAATGATCTGTCCCAGTTGGAAAAAAGGGGTTAATAATATAGATATAAATACGACTCACTGCAGAATCTTCACCCACCACCAAGTTGTTACCGAGATGAGTAGAAAATTCAAACCAATTCCACCACTAATATTTACTATTAACGAACTTGTGTCGAGCCTGTAAGAGTTGCCTAACACCCCAACGTACAAAGTACTGAAAATGTGATAATATTATTCAAAAAAACAGAAAATTTAAAAAAGCATACGTTAATTGTTAAATCTTTGTCAAGATTGAGTTTTACATAAATTTCGAATAGACTCAACTTGAACGTGAATCGAAGTCGGCTTTGATTGTCGGCACTTGCCGGGTCGGAAGCTGAGTCGGCAAAGTCGCACAATGCACTTAAGCAGATTTTCTTCTCTCTCTCCCCCCTCCCCCAACTTTATAATTGCAGGAAATCAGGCAATCTGCTGAAAACATCCAGGTCTACCTTTAGAATAATGAAAAGAAGCAATCATAAACCTAGAAAGGCCTACGGTTAAAACTGCATAAGCGTTTTTTCTTTAAGTCAAGTGATTTGATTTTTTTTCATTTCCTTTTGAAAAATCCTCGATAGCCCTTCTCGAAAGAGCATGTATTTATATAACTTTTTTTTTACAGAAGTGTTTTCATTCGTACTTCCATGTCTTATGAAGTGTTCACTGAATAACGCAAAGCACAATGAACCACATCCTGGTACCGGTACATGAAGATAGTTAAGCGGTTAGCGCCAGCCATAAATTTATTTCTTTGTGTATTTTTGGTAAGGCTAGTATAAATGGACACAACCCAACTTTGACTTGTACATATGAAACGTTTCAAACCTAACAGTAAGGCGAAATTATTTACCCTACCTCAGCCTTGGATTTTGCATTTATTTGCCACACGGATAACTAAATTTGAATAGGCCTACTCTGTCTTGACAGGACTTGGTTTATTTGACAAAGAGATAAAAATATGAATGCAAATTTACTGCCAAAAGTGTTAATATGTTTTGATGCTTTCAACTAAAACCTGCTTTCATGCGGTTTATTTTTCTAAACAATAAAATGAATTTAGAAAAAATAAATACTTTTAACTTTAATACTTTTGTTACACTGCATGCACCCAAATGTACGAAGTACTGAAAATCTGAATATATTTCCCAATCTTCAACGCCCTCACAAATCTTTTTGCGCTGTTGGTTATTGTCATGATTTAACTTTACCATAAAATGAAATGCTTTAAGACGTTTTTACAACTTTAATTTTCCTGTATTTTTGTACATAATAATTATGTGCTTGGCCTTCAAATATGAACTCAGAAATGTTCTGATGATGAATGTAATAAATTTACATCAAGTTTTGATGTTTCAGGTTGCTTGAGATTGTTTGGAGTGAGACTGAATGAAAAATGAAATGCACGCTCATTTTCTCACTTTATTCCAATTTGTCGCAACAAAATAATGTTGACAATACATTCTTGTGTTATTTCAATGCAATTGTTTTAAAATAATATTGATTTTCGCTAATGAATGAATAAATCATTTTAATACTACCACCATTCCTGCCTTTGCAATTCTGTAAAATTATAGCCATGAATTGGGAATTACCAACACCCAGATGTTAGGAATTGAGATCTTGCAAAGACATCTGTATGCTTGCTACATTTATTATTAAAGTAAAAGTTCACTAAAACTAACTTTCCTAGATTTAGGCTACCCTTCTTTCTATGATAAATATTATCTTATAAGGTTTTGAAATTGTTTCAAAGCCAGAGTTATTGACTGTAAATTAAAAATGATAAATTTTCTTCTCTTCTTTGTCCCTAAGTGACAGCACATAAAATTGTCAGAGTATGATTTTGGAACCTGACCACAAGAATTAAACAAATTAAAATTTTCTGATAATTTAAAAAGTACATGTACCTAAAACTTGAACTCTCAATTTCTTCTTACCATAAAAATCTGTAGGTCATCCAACACATTTTTGCATTTATGATTTAGCTAATTTGTGCACTGATCAAAAAGGTTAGTTTGAAAGATTATGTATGGATGAAAGATTGATGTGGTACTTACCCCTTTGAGCCCTGGTGCTCTGACAGTATTTTAACTCTATACCCAGTATCCTGAGCGGAAAATGGTTTCTAGGCCCACAATGTCTATCAATCATTAAAAATATGTATTCACTGTTGTGTAACTTTGTAGTTCTTATTCTCTTCTAAATCTAGATCTACATGTTTCTTAGGCGGTGTTACAAAGCTCAATAAAATAAAAGCTCCATCGCTTAAGCAGTGTCTCATGCTCAAAAGGTTAAAAGTAAACCTACAAATACAATCGACAGAAGTTTGGGCAAAAGAAATAAGTACAAAAGATACAGTGCAGATGGATAATTTGTTATGCCATTTTGTTGGCACTGACGAGAACAGCTTCAGTTTAGGGACTTGGTATTTAGGGTTTACTCATAGGTTTACTTTGTAAAGATAACCAGATGACAAAAATTTTGTAATTAAGTTGCAGTGAAACGTAAACAAATGTTACTGTGACAGAAAACGTGTAATTATCAAAATCAACAAACAACACAGCCAATAATTATGATCAAAATTTAATCAAAGGATATATTAAAAAAAATATTTAATCGCACTTTTAAAACCACAAGCAGACTCCTTTTGCTTTTACTCCCTGGACATTCATTAAGCTGATACCTCTATATATGGTTTGATTTTCACAGCACAGGGACTACTTTTCCAAGAGTTATTGCAGTCTAATAAAGGGCCCATGATTCAAATTTATTGTTTACATCAGTCAGTTTTCATTCATATTCCCTGGAGATCCACTCAGACAAGCTTCTCCACTCATTCATTGCATTTTGGGGCTGAGGAAAAATAGTTGAAAATTAACTCAATCAAAATTTAGCATTTAAATAATCTTTTTTTCTTTCTTTTCTGTATTACTAAAATTGAAAAGTTTTTCAGGATTTCATTCCTTTACTATGCTTGTGCTTATTCTACAACAAATCTCACTTGACAAATTAAAAGGCACAGCCTAATAAAGCATTCTCAAATACACTGCAAATGATTTTCAATGATAACAGGAGTATTGAGCTATTACACAGTATTAGGAATAACATTTTGCAAAAATTTTAATACATTTCGGGAGGAAATCAGAGACATTCAACAAGCAGAAAAGTCATACATGAAGTGCCATCTTGTAGTAGATTTACATAACTTTTCTGCCTTTACATTTTATGTTCTGTTCTAAAGACTAGAATAAACTGCACAGTTCGACATTAATCAATGAGGCTGATCTCTTTCTCATAACAGTTACGTGATGCTTGTAAGTCGGCAAATGCATAAAGTTTTTTTAAATAGATCCATGCTCTAGTCCAATCAGCATAATTATTGTTTACAAAAAGAAATACAACTATCAGGTGATTTTGTTTACTTTTTTTTTTAGTGAAAGAGGTCACCCCCATTCTCTTGCATAATGAGCAAAACTGCAGTTCATATTTCCTTACTACATTTTATAACTCTCGGCAAACTCTCATTTTAAATACATGACTCCTGTAAGCGGCTGGGACACGAGTCATGGTATCCCGCCCTGTCTCGTGTGTGGTAGAACATAAAATTGTCAGACGTCAGTCTTGGGGTCCGGCTACAATATAGCCTATATAGTGCTGGTGTTGGACGCTAAAACCAACTCAACTCAACTCAACACCAGAACACAAAAAATTGTTTTTAATAACTTTCCTTGATACATATGTCTGTTTCAAGGCTAAGTATCAACCACACCTTGACTTATTTCACGAGCCCAATACACAATAATATTGTAACACTTACCTGTCACTCAACATGAAAAAGATGATACTTGGATAAGGCGCTGTTTTCTCTCACTTCTTGTTTGGTTTGATGTTACAACTGGAGGACAAAAAGATTATTTTTTGTAGCTCGTACTTTCAATGTCTCTTTGTAAAATGTTAGATAAGTAACAATTTTTTTTTAAATTGGACAATATTACACAAATACAGTCGACTAAGATTGTCTTTTGAAATTTCAATTACCCTTTATAAATTGTTAAATAAGTACAGAATTTTTTTTTTTTAATAGGCAAATATTATACAAATACAATTTACAATAGCCAGGTGTATGTCACTTTGGGACTAAAATTAGGCTCAATACATCCAAACTGTTTTAACACCTTGAGATCACCTCGACGGTGACTGAAGATATGCCTAAAGAAAGGATTTCACACTCACCCTAACAACCCTGGCCCGCTCCAAGTATTAGGTGTCACGTTGAGGGCAGCCTTTCTTCCGTTCCGCAATACAACACACCGCAGGGGCCTCTGGAGGTAACAGCCACAAGTGAGAGAAATCTGTCGTTAGTTTAACACCCACTAGGTCCACCAGAGAATCGTAAAAAGAAACAGGTCCCTGCTGATTTCCTACTTTCTACTCCTGCTTGCCAGTCGAGTTTTACAGTCTGAGCCACTAAGGTTCAAGAGGAGAGGTAAATCAGAGTTTAAAACTCAAATAACAGTTTGAAGTCAACTTGCGCCAGTCTTAATGTTCTGTTGGGAATAAGTAAGAGTTGTGCTTGTTGCTTAGCATCCAATGTTAGTGCTATATAGACTTTATTGTGGATGTGTCCCAAGACCACACAGAGAAAGCACAGGGATACCAAGACACCAGTCTGATCCGGTCACATTATACTAACACCACCCAACCAGTAGTGAACGAAATCGGACAAATATATATTTGACCGATCATGGGTTTCGAACCAGGGACCTCCTGATTGGTGGACCAACACTCTACCACTTTTACCTCATGCATTAAAAACTGGACTGTTAGGGAATGTAAAGTAGTTGTGTACAACCATGCTTATATTTTTAGTGTGATTATTTGCTATTATATGTTTGTGTATTTTTTTCCCTTTTCATTGCCATTAATTTGTCCACTCACATTCATCAAAGAAAATCTGAACGGACTTGGGTTGCATCAAAATTACACAAAGAATAAAGAAAAACTGTATTACCAACTGTTTAAAAATGTGAAACAGTTACACATGGACAAACATCCATTATATCTGTGGCTTTAATCCTAAGATCACTGGTGTGATTAATTGTTATTACAATGTATGGATTTTTTTAATACTTTTTATTCCTTGTCATTTGTCAAGCAACATTCATCATCAAAGAAACTTACGAAAAAGGAAATACAAAACAGATTTGTGTTGCATCATTACTGCAGGCAGAATAAGAAAATTAATTTTCTAACAGCTTTGGAATTTTTCTTACATCGGCACATGTACAAATCAATTATATCTATGCTATTAATCGTGACATCTTTGTTGAGATTATTTGCTGTTATACATTTTTGTTATTCATTCCTTGTCCTATGTTCAGCTGCATTTATCTAAAAGCTACATGAAAAAAAAAGGAGAGAACAAATTGGGTTCGATTTTAAGATTATTATTTACACAGAATAAGAAAACCTTTTTTTTTCAATGGATTCAGTCTTGTTTGATCCAATTATACGCAGTTTTACAAAGAGTTGTTTTTTTACTCTCCCTCCTTTAGGTTTTGAAATAAGCCTATAAGGTAGTTTTCCGCAAAGAGTAATGTGTAATGGTGTTACAATTAAAATAACTTGAAAGATAACATCAGAAATGTCAAAACTATGGGTGAGTAATATTATTTCTGACAAAAAAGGATTAAAGAAACCTTCAAAACACTTCAATGGTCTTAATATATGCGGCTAAAAAGGCTTACAACAAAATGTAGGCTACCGCGACTTTGTACTCACGACCCTGGTTTAAACATGATAAACATTTTTCAACTAAGTTGCACAAATCCTTGTGATATAACAAAAAAAATAACTTTTTAATTTATGATCAAACTTTATTTCAATCAAGTTAAAAGATCCATGCAAGTCTCACCCCCTTTGAGTGTTGCATCACCGAGGCAAGCATCTGAAGTCCATCAAAGTTTTCTGACATCACGGAACCAAACTCGATGAGTTGGTCACCAATCTCCAGACCCTGCGCAGAGAGAGACGGAGAGAGAGAGAGAGAGAGAGAGAGAGAGAGAGAGAGAGAGAGAGAGAGAGAGGGAGAGAAAGAGAGAGAGGGAGAGGGAGAGACAGTGTGTGGGAGAAATAGGTAGGACAGAGAGAGAGAGAGAGAGAGAGAGAGAGGGTGATGGAGAGAGAGAAGGAAAGAAAGAGAGAGAGATGAAGAAAGCGAGAGAGATGAGGAAGCTGTTACCATTTGAAATCAGGACGACGACGATCACGATGATGACGATGATGATGATGATGATGATGATGATGATGATGATGATGATGATGATGATGCAGATGATGGTGTGATAAAGATAACGATTGTGAAAATCATCATGATGACGCCCATCTTTATGATAAGCATGAAGCTTGGGCGCATAAAATTAAAGGAAAAGCTTTTTGGTATCTGTCTCTCCATTTTGGGAACTTTGGATAAACTACAAGAGTTTTGCTCTTAGTCCTTAGATTAGAGGAGGGAGAGAAACACTGAAGAGAACACGGTAGCATATATTGAAAAAAATATCTGCAAAATACAAAATCCTCCTGAGTAATCTACAAGATTTCAAGCTACAGTAAAGCTTCAGACCATATCTCTCCAGAGCAGTTACGGTAAAATCTGTTGACGTTTAAAACCCATCTTAGGAATCTAGGAAAATGGATAAGCTTGGTGAAGGGCTTTATGTTATCTTTCTCTTAGTTCTCATTATTTATGGTAAAAATTTGTCTGCAGTAGCATCCCCTTTTACGATTTAGGAGACTGGAGACGTCAACTAAGAGGAGCTGTACTGTCTGTTCAGGGTCGTTACGGTAAATTGAACCAATAATGTAGGATCTCCCTTCGGACTTAAGGAATCTAGGCAATCGTAAGTGGCTTATACTTTGAGCAGGGTGAAAAAGTCTTTGACGATGATGGTGATGAAAACGATGAGGCAAAGGTTGGTTTCATGGCAGTGATAATAATCATGACCATGATGATGATGACAATTATGACAATTATCATGGTACCAATAACAACGATAATGACGATATTGATAACAATAACCATGACAATGCAGAGGATAATTGTTAGTCACTAACTCCATAAACAGCTGGATTCATCAAAAGAATAATGATGATGATGATTATGATAATAACCTTGATAACCATAATATTGATGATGATGACCACAATAACCATGACAATGAAGATGTCAATGTAAGTCACTAACCCCATAAGCAGCTGGTGATCCTGGGTCCACCCTGTCTACAACCGCGAACGGCAGACGGTCTATCTCCATGGAGGCGGTGCCGTCGATACAGGAGGATACAGACTCGGCAAGCATGTCCGTCTGTGACTTCTGCTCGCGCGCCTGCTGGTGAATGTTGTTCAGCTCTTCCTCTATGTCTTTCATGATGGCAACGTGATCATTCTGTAGACCTGCACAGAGGCAATAGAATTAGAAATAATGAAAAATGGTCATCATATCATCAAAAGGCATTATATCACACACAGGTGTTAAATAACTAGAAATATAGAGCTCACATCTTGAACTTTGAAGGCACTGGTATCAGGTAATTTATGTAATCAGTTAACTATTTCGCATCACTTCACACAGTTGCTGTAGACATTAAAACGCTCTTGTGCTAGCACTTTGCATTGAACTGCAGACATTCTGTTTTTAAATAATACATATCAAAGCTTTTAACATTTAACTTTCATATTTCTAAAAAAAAAATTCTCTAAAATAGTGCACTCACAAGAAATAGGCTTGAATCATGCAATGTGAAAAAAATAAGGCATTAGCACCAAACAACACATGCGTGTTGAGCACCTAAAAATAAACTTCATTATATCTTGAAGGCACTGGTGCCAGGCAATTCATGTAATAAACTAATAAGTTTACTCATGTGGTGCTTTCCTTATACGAAACTCAAAGTCAAGGCGCTTTACAGTATTAAAAAATACAAAGTACTCATACTCATACTCTTGAAACAATTTTATCATTTCCATAAAATACAGCTATATTCATAATGATTATTATTTACACTAGTATATTAAACATTGAAAAGCATTCATGATAATGTGATTTTGTAATATTTTCAGTGACTTTCCTTTTGCAAGGGAAACGTATACTAACATTTAACACACTTTTTTTTTAGTTATAATTTCCTTCCGAATTTAAAATAGTCTGTTACACTGTGTCACCACAGTCCAAAATAGAGCAATGCCCACGGGTTTGTTTATATTTGACTCTCACTCAATGTCTCTTTTCCTGTCCAGACTTGCTAGAGAAATACTCTTTTTTAAATGATGTGGTTGTTTCATTAATCTATTTGAAATTATGTTCTTTTTTTTTAAAAAAATGTTCTTGGTCTCTTTGGTATAGATGTCTGATTCATTTTGTAAGATCAAAACACATTTCGTAACAACATTTTCATGACTGTGAAAAACCCCTTGCATGTACAGATTACATGATTATTGCAGTTTTGACTGAATAAAGCCATTATTCATTACACTGACTTACAAAAACTTACTTTGATCTACCTCTAATGTTTCAAAACGCAAGCTGTCGAGCAGGATGCAAAGATGGACAGGCACAAGCATGTAACACTGTGTACATACTCAATAGGTGAACAAGTGTTAGCAAAAAGTCAAATTTTTTTTTGCTTAAGAAAGATAGACTAGAATCATTATCTCTATTACATTGAGCCCTGGAATAATAATATAAATATTATTTTACATGAAAGCTACTTGCATGATATTTGATGGCGTGCGTGTCTGCAGGAGTAGACATCAATATCTGCCCTCGGGAATCCCTCTGCATCTGTTAGAGGCTCTTTCAAACCCACACCCTTTTGCTGAAAATACAAAATTTATTTTTTTTCAAACAAAGGGCTCAAAGGGGATTGGGGTGGTGGGGTTCTTTATAACTTAAAAAGGTTTTCCGCTATGTAATCTAGATATAATGAAGTACTGATATAAGTTGATGTCACTGAGCGAAAAAATAAGGATTGATGTAACATCCAAGGATCAACAAATAGGAAAATTTAAGACAAAGAGGGCTTGGGAGTCAAAGATGAGGATCAATAATTATACAGAACAACTCGAATTCAATTAAATACCTTGTTAATGCTCATTCTAGTTCGTTGAAGCCATATAAGTGGCTCACTATTGTCAATACCCTCAAAAACTCCATCACATTTTTGGACCTAGATCGTCTTGAGCAAATCACACCCCCACTCGTCCCATCTATCTATACTTTCCCTTTCCTCTTCTCTCTAAACCACACACACAGCTCACGTTTTTAACATGATGACTTTAAATCTTTAAGCTCTATCTTGCTCGACAGTTGCCCATCACCTGTCAATCCTCTCCCTCTGCCTATCATTTTTCTTTGTGGCCCACCCCTTAACTGTACACTACACTAGATCTACATGATGTCAGAGCCCTGGCTTATATGGGAGAAGTATTATTTTTAAAGTATCATTTCAACGACCCAGGAGATCTCTGGTTGTACAATTTTAAACTCGATTTAGAGTATCTGGCATGCATTTTTGTAAGTTTTCCGGCACTTCTGGTTTGTTGATTCTGAGGGTGAGTATCGTTCCCACTTAACTTTAGGGAGCTTTTGTTATTTGACCTGAAGGAGATTATTATTTACCAGTCTCTTCCTGGGTCTAACTTTTCTTGTAACGAACCACAACATCCAGCAAAATGTGGCCAATGAACTCAGAGACAGGTCTCCGAACCAAAAATAGACTTTTAGATGTTGAGTTGGCTTAACGTCCAATATCAGCACTATATAGGCAGAGGCTATATTGTGGACGGGCCCCAACAATTTTATGTGCTGCCACACAGACTTTTAGACGTATTTACCCTTTGCGTCCTTGGTTTCTGTTCAAAGGACATCCTAAATCTACTACCCGCTACTTCAATAAAACTCAAAACAAGCATAGCTTGGTGATGGCGAAAGACCACATGGAGATGGATATATTGATCTACGCCTAGCGCTTTCTAATGTTTGCAATTTGTTTTCCAGGGTCTGTAAATATCTGTCCACGTCACCTTGCGCTTTGCTCTCCGTCTCCAACTTAATCACCACCTTGTCCATCCCTTTATCCAACCCCTTAACCTCCTGCACTAAATTAGAGACAGTCTTTGTGAGTGCCTTTGGGTACCCTCTAACCCCCGATTAACACACAAAAGCTGGACTATAGTCACAAGGTCGCTATTCCTAGAGTTTGGGGAAACAGTCCTAACTTCCCCTGTCTAGATACCCCTGGACCTATGTTCTGGGCCGTCGGAATCCCATCTTTGTCGGTAGTACTGGTCATCCAAGTATTGAGGGAACTCTCCACTTCTAGAGTAATCCCGCCCCCAATAGTCATATAATGATCTCTCATGCAGACTACATGCTGAAGCCATTGAACCCTCTCAACTGCCGTCTCTAAGTCTTTAGGAGGTCCGGTCTCTATGGCTTTCCACCCAGCTTCTTTCTCCAAACCTGCCAAACAAAACTGAAGAACGGGTCTAGGCTCCAAGGCACTGTAAGCCCCCCCGTTCACCTCGAACAATCCTGAACCCAATATCCCTAAGTCTATCTGCCCATTGATGTAGGGACCAGTCCTAGTCACCAAAAAATAAAAACTTACCTCCCTTCATAATTAATTAAGAGATCTATATTCAGTCCCAAACACTAGTTCTTTTCCGTCTGACACCAGTGTTGTATCCAGGCGCCGAGAGCACAAAAAGTAGCAGCAGAAGTAGTAGTAGTAGTAGAAGTAAAGGTCAAGATCTATGCTACACGAGCAGCCAAGGCAGTCCTGTATCCCAAGGTAGATGTTGCACTTCTCTAGGCTAAGGCATCTAGAGGCAAGCCTTACTCACATTTAAAGTTTAACATGACACACTTTCACCACAGTTTGTTAGATCCAAGATAATTTACTAAGGGGATGTCTATATTTTTTTATTCCGAGTTCTATTGTAATACAAGTGAAAAAAAATAGCTGAAAACAGAGTAGCTCCACAAATTACCCCTTATATGGTCTTACAACAGCCTACATAGACTCTAGATCTAGAATCTAGCTTAGCAAAAATATATCTATGATCGAGATAGTTTTCTACATTGTAGTTTTTTTTTATTACTTTCAAAGACTTCTATTAGATCTAGATTCTAGATCTAGATTAGTTGTTAAGCGGATCTATAGGGCCTACTTGGCAGAAAAAAGGAGAGACAGACAGGTGGGGAAACGGAGAGAGAGAGAGAGAGAGAGAGAGAGAGAGAGAGAGAGAGAGAGAGAGAGAGAGAGAGAGAGAGAGAGAGAGAGAGAGAGAGAGAGAGAGAGAGAGAGAGAGAGAGAGAGAGAGAGAGAGAGAGAGAGAGATGTTACCGAGATATTATGAAACAATTCAATTCCATACCGATTCAAGAAGATCCAAAAGTTCCTTGATTTCTCCCTCTATTTCTTCTTTCTTCTTACAGAGTGACTTGTACTTCGTGGTAGCTGCCATCTTGTTTGTTTATATGGTTACATAAAAATTAGGATTGAAAAGTATAATATTATGGGTTTGGACCGAGGATACCAGATAACCTCGGTTTGGACTTTAAAATCGTGTAATCTTTATCTGCTTTTCTTTATACATGTAGTACCATAATTACTCTGCTACTACTACTACTACTACGACTACCATTACCACCACCACTACCACTACTAGTAGGGGCCTACTACTACTACTACTACTACCACTACTACTACTACTACTACTGCTGCTGCTGCTGCTACTACTACTACTACTACTACTACTACTACCACCACTGCCTCTACAACTACGAGCAGCTACTCACATCCGAAAATAATAATTAATAGGCATTCCTCAGGGCTGTGTAATCCCCCATACTTTTATCGTCTACACTAAAGACTGTACGGACCCTTTATTATATCCCTTTGATAAATTCAATCTTTGATAAGCACACAAGACGATTTCTTCAAATACCGGTCCGATGAAACTTGTTTCAAAAATTCAAAAATGGTGTGATACTTATCATCTCCACCCCAAAGTAAATATCTGATTATAATTATTGATTTCATAGTAAGAAAAAATATTGTCCACCTTCCACTAACTGAAAGGGAACAAATAGCTAGAATTTAAACTTCTAAGTATTTTGGGCCACAATCAATTAAAAACTAGAGACTGAAATAATAACCTACAAACTTTAGTTCGAAACCTCATCAGAGACTGATTTTTGTTAGATGGCAAAACTCTTTAAAATTAAATAATCTTGATAAAAATATGATATACTGTTCTATAAGGAAATCATATTAAGTACAGTAGTTTATCTTTTTGTCTACCACTAGTACCAGCTTGGGGTGGCAGCCTAAGCGTCTCAGATACAAACAAAATAGCGGACAGTATGAAAACTATTTTTGACCAAGTCTATATTCTCAAAATTGAAAATATAAAAAAAAAAAGAAACAAAACATCCTCTTTTTAATCATTATATCATATATAAGACCAGGAAGACTTAGGCATATGATATAATAAAAAAAAAAAACATGTATTTTAACCCATAATTTACCAGCCATCTGACAATTTTACTGTGACAAATTACCGGGTTAAGGGGCATAACTCTATTTTTTTCATACCTAGGTCATAAAAATCTTTAATAACATCTTAATCATAAAAAATAAAATTATGTGAATAATACCATATTTTGCAGAAATGGATAAGCTTTTAATTGATATACAACATGCTGATACAATATGGTATCTACTGTCTGAAAAAAAATAATAAAGAGAAAAATGGACCAACGAATTTGGGTTTTGGTCTGTTTCATTGAAACTTTCAATGTTTTGCCACAGAACAGAACCAGGAATGTAAAGTTTGAAAAAATCAATAGCATCTGCAGATTAATCAAAGTCTAAAATATAAAAAATTGGGCCTGTTCTGCAGGTAGATAGCTCTACTTCAACATCATGAAGGGTAGAGGACTAGGGGAAAGGGCTGTTTGGATCGTTTGGAGTGGGGTCAGAATCTAGATCTAGATCTAGATTATCATCTAGATCTAGATCTAGATTATCATCACTGTCTTCTTCTTCCTCATCACCTCCATGTTCAAACTCAATATCATTCTCCTCATAGCCCTCCTCTTCATCTACAGGGCTGTCTTTCTCTACAAAGTCTTCTTGAGAAAAGTGTCTAGCCAAGTCATTGAGGAAATTAAAAGCCGTTTTTTAAAAAATCACGGCTTTGAAACCAGTCAACCGATTCACATGCGGTAAACTGAAAATGAAACTAGAACGTTTCAGCAATGCGAGGAACTCTTCTTCGAGAAAGTATAAAAATTATAAATAGGCGTTATTCCGTATTATAAAAGTGTATGCGAAACCAGTTTCATAGCGGGCGATAGCGGGCGATCCGGGATAATACCATAACGGGCGATAGCGGGCGCTACGGTAAATTATGGGTTAAATTAGACGATAATTGAAACAAAAGCAACAAAAGTTATATTCTCAAAATTGAAAATATAAAAAAGAAACAAACATCCTCTTTTTAATCATTATATCATATATAAGACCAGGAAGACTTAGGCATATGATATAATAATAATAATAAAAAAAGAAAAGTGCAGAAGATTATTTGTGCCCTATAATATACTTTTAATGCCTTTGTGGTGAAAAATTATAGCATGAAAATTTGTAGAGTAAGCCCCTACATTATAATTTTAGCACAGCGCTTGTTCTATAACTTTATATACTTTTTCAAATTTATACAATTTATTTATACTTAGGGCCTATATAAAATCATAACATCGGCAAAAAATCGCCTTTTTATATAGACCAATAACAAAAGTTTTATCTTATCTTATCTGTTATCTTAAATGATGTAACACACATCGGCCTACATGTACTTTTAAACCTTATTACATGTATCATTATCAGATCCTCTTCCTTTCTGCGTGTGCACAATGTGTTCTGTCAAAGAAATTTTAACAAGCACAAGTTATTTATAAACCTTTTCAACATTGTTGTAGGTCAGGCAGCCATTTAATTTTTTTGTGTCTTAAATAGCCAATTTGGACAGTAACTTCATAATGTTTACTATGTCCTTTTATTCCTGTCTACTTTCATTCATCAATATCATCGTGATTCTCCGCTCGGCTCTACACTGAACACATACCATAACCATGAATCCAATTTTTCCCAAATGAACGCGTTACCAATGCCCAATACTTTGATGAGCTAATTACCATGCTTTGGTGGCCTGCATTCCTCATGAAATTTTCACATATAATTACATGTATTGGCATAGCTATAGGCAGAGAAAAATTGTATTGCAATGATTGCACAGTGTGGTAGTGTCTCAAATAAAATGCAAGAGCTCATAAGGTAATAAAAGGTTATGAAAACAAATTTATGAAACAACGTTCATTGTGATTTTGTTTTTTAATAAAGCATACAACTTTTACAACTGCAACTTTTCAAACTAATATAATTAATACATTTACAATACTACTACTACTACTAATACTACTACTACTCGCTTTTGTTTTTAGTATTGACAAAGCCATTAATAAAGGCGAAACGTTTTCATGTATTTTCTCTATAATTTCTAGTTGTGTTTGATTTATTGTGTCCCTCAGTTGCTAAGTTGTGCGTATTCTTCTATTTAATTATCATACTACTACTACTACTACTACTACTACTACTACTACTACTACTACTACTACTACCACTGCCACTACAATTACGAGCAGCTACTCACATCTGAAAATAATAGCGAATTTAGACGTTCCTCAGGGTTCTGTAATCCCCCATACCTTTTACCTAAGGACTCTTTATTACATTCCTTTGATAAAAATTTTATTTAATACTGTATGTCGACTACACCACAATTCAAACTCTAGTATGCACAGAAGACGATTTCTTCAAATAGGATGAAACTGGTTTCAAAATTTCAAAAATGGTGCGATACTTATCATCTCCACCCCAATGTAAAGAAAACAAAATATCTGATTATAAGCATTGATTTCATAGTAAGAAAAAATATCAGAGACTGATTTTTGTTAGATGGCTAAAACCTTTAAATAATGTTGATAAAAATATGATGTGTTTAATAGGGAAACCATATTAAGTACCGTAGTTTATCTTTTCGTCTACCAGCTTGGGGTGACAGCCAAAGTGTCTCGGATACAAACAAACTAGCGGACACTATGAAAACAATTTTTGACCAACTCTATATTCTCAAAATTGAAAATATAAAAAAAAAAAAGAAACAAAACATTTTCTTTTTAATCAAATATCATGTATAAGACCAGGAAGACTTGGGCATATAATAATAAAAAAAAAAAGAAAAGTACAGAAGATTATTAGTGTCCTACTAATATACTCTTAGCGCCTTTGTGATAAAAATTATAGCATGTAAATTTAAAGAGTAGGCCCCTACATTATAATTTTAGCACAGCGTTTGTTCTAATTTCTATATTTATATACTTTTTCCATTTATACAATTTATTTATACTTATATAAAATTTGTATAAATAATCAAAATTTCGGCAAAAAATCACCTTTTTATATAGACCAATAAAAAAAAAGTTTTATCTTATCTTATCTGTTATATTAACTGATATAACACATATCGGCCTACATGTACTTGTGAACCTTATTATTAATCCAATGCTCTTCCCTTCTGCGTGTGCACAATGTGTTCTGTCAAAGAAATTTTAAGAAGAACGAGTTATTTACAAACCTTGTCAACATTGTTGTAGGTCAGGCAGCCATTTAATTTTTTTGTGTCTTAAATAGCCAATTTGGACAGTAACTTCATAATGTTTACTATGTCCTTTTATTCCTGTCTACTTTCATTCATCAATATCATCTTGATTCTCCGTTCGGCTCTACACTGAACACATACCATAACCATGAACCCAATTTTTCCCAAACGACCACGTCACCAATGCCCAATTCTTTGATGAGCTAATTACCATGCTTTGGTGGCCTGCATTCCTCATGAAATTTTCACATATAATTACATGTATTGGCATAGCTATAGGCAGACAAAAATTGTATTGCAATGATTGCACAGTGTGGTAGTGTCTCAAATAAAATGCAAGAGCTCATAAGGTAATAAAAGGTTATGAAAACAAATTTATGAAACAACGCTCATTGTGATTTTGTTTTTTAATAAAGCATACAAGTTTTACAACTGCAACTTTTCGTACTAATATAATTAATACATTTACATGTGATGTACATGTATGTACATGATATCACTGTCAGTAGGCTCCATAAGATAAGCTGGGAAAATTAAATAGTTGTGAAAGGAGACTCACTGAATAGTAAAAATATTATAACAAAAATTAATTAATAAAACCCCAGTGGACTACGGATGTGTTGATGTTGCTGAAGTATGATCACTATCAAGTATCATGATCAACACAACCTTAGGGAACAAATGAATGAAGGGGTGTAACTGTGTAAAAATAAAACCTCCACAGCATTACTTCCCTTTTCTAGGGAACAAAAACAATCGTGGCTGGTCTTCTTTTTTTAACTTCTAGTTCCAAGTAACCAATGTCTACTCTCCTGTTGTTGTTGTTTGTTTTGTTTTTTTAGAATACCAAGTTATAATTATATACTAGACTATCAGTAGCCAACATAAGGTGATACACACATCGGCTACCTATTTCTCATTCTCATTGTTCTTATTGATAACAAAGCCCAAAAAAAAAACAAAGAAAAAAGACTGGGTGAGATGGGAGAGGGGAAAAAGAAG